>CM014272.1:47564611-47593163 GCA_004135705.1 Alloteropsis semialata
GAACACTCTTTGTGGGACAAAATTTGAAGACTAGACGAACACTTATTTTGGGATGGATGGAGTATTGATTAGCATGAACAACCTGCAGGATGACTCTCTGAAGTCTATTTGCCAACAGTTTGGTTAAGAACTTGATGGAGTAGTTAAGGAGTGAAATAGGCCTGTAGTCATTCATTGAAGCAGGGTGGTCCTTTTTGGGAATGAGAGTAATAAGGGATCCATTAATACTAGAGAGGTCCAGAGAGCCTGATTCAAAGTTCCTGCAGAGCCTCATGAAATCTTCCTTAATAATAGGCCAGCATTTTTTTGATGAAAAGACCATTGAGACCATCTGGACCAGGGGCATGATCAAAGGGCATATCTTTGATGACAGAAATGATTTCATCATTGGTGAATGACTGATCCATGTCAGTTAACTGAACTGGCTGGAGTAGAGTTGCAAGGTCATATTGCAGACCAGTGAATTCAGAGATGCCTAATCTGTCCTTGAAGGAAATCCAGAGGGCACCAGCCTTTTGATCATGTTCCCAGAGACGAGTACCATCATGCAGGACCAAAGAGGAGATGTAGTTTCTTCTATAAGAATAGGTGGCCATTGCTTGAAATAGGCCAGTATTCTCATCACCAAACTTGACCCAGCGAGCAGTGTTTCTTTGCTTCCAATAAATTCTCTTTGCTTCAAGGAGATTTAACAAGTGCTCCTTGACAAGATTTCTGAAAGATCTTTCCTGGGAGGAGAGAAATCTTTGTTCTACTAGACCATCCAGCATAGCTAAAACATAGTTGCAATTGTGAATTAACTTGCCAAGCTTAGAGAATTCCTTACTCCATTTCTTAAGTCCAATTCTGACCTGTTTGAACTTTCCATTAAGGGTCTTGGCAGCATTTGCATAGAAAGCAGTAGAGTTCCAGTGAGTTGACACCACATCCACAAAGCCAGGGAAATTAGCCCAGTAGTTTTCAAACCTGAAAAGATTTGACTGGTTCAAACATTTGGTGGACTTGTTTGTATCAGCTCTTATGTCACCAGCATGGATAAACCGATACGAACGAGCTAGTCTTTTTCTTTTCTAATAACTAGCTAATATGCCCGTGTGTTCAAATGGGAGCAAAAAAAAAACTTACCTTCTCTAATCTAATGCAATATATATCACATATTTTGGGTGCTAACATGATTTATTACCCTTGGTTAATTATTCTATTTTGGTGTTTGCAATGTAATTATAGGTTGCCCTTTTATAATTAAAAAAGCTAGATTTGTTACCATATTATATAAGGATTGGACAAGAGGAGCGAGCGAGGGAAGACAGCAGATCACGAAGCAGACCGGGTTACGGACCTATCGGCATGTTTTAACTACAACAAAGTCAAAATGTGGACCTGCAACGAGTCAACAAAGGACTAAAAATTTGCAAGAGCAATTCTCTTGAGATATGTAAAGATAGTACATATCGTGAACTTGTTTTTTGGCTTTGCCCAATCCCATATGTAGACTGCCTGCGGCCTGCCAATGCCCTGGAGCGGTTCTTTCTCCTCATTCCTCGATCGTACAAAACTGAAGTCTGAAATAGTAGAAAACAGCAACAACCGATCGATCAAGATATTGGGAACACATGCATTCGCACAATGCATCAACATCAGTTATTAACAAAGGTTACAGTGCCTGTAAAAAATATTTTTTAAGGGAAGCCTGTAAAAAAAATCCTATGAAACTTGCATTATCAGGTCGTTATATATCTTCCAGGAAGTGAAGGTCCGGCCAAACAAGAATTATTCAACGTTGAGTGTATTGCTTCCAGAAATTCCTAGTGTGCATCGGCATGCTCACGTAACATATAACCAAGCTACATTTCAATTTCAAGGGCATCTATCTCGGCGATATCCACGCTGGAGACGCCTTCACGGCTGAGGATTCCAGTCAGTCTAGCCATTTTGTGCTGTGGCATCTGTCTAATCTTCAGCCGGTCTTCGTCGCTGAGTTCCCAGTCGAAGATCTCGGTGTTCTCCTTAAGCCTCTCCTGTTTCCAGCTCTTAACCACCATGCTTGCGCCTTGCTCGTAGATCCACCTCAGCGAGATCTGGGGGTAGAATGCATGCATATAAGGTGTCAGTCACACTGCTAACATGATGCTAACATTTTTGAAACGAATCAGGCAGGAGAATTGCTCCGATCGGATACTGTTAATACTCATGTGAGAGCATTTTAAGATCCTGAATTATGACGATAAGTCAACTGGATCGCTGAATTGGGATTAAGAAGCATCGAGAGATAATACAGTAGATACCTGAGCCACCGACTTCCCTTTAGCCTTCGCAATCTCATCTAGAACCTTAGACTGTAGTACTCTAGATCCAAATTGGCCTCCCAAGGGAGAATAAGCAGTCACATGGATGCCCTTTTCTTTGCAGAACTGAATCAGTTTCTTCTGCTGCCAAGATGGATTCAATTCGACCTGCAGAGTGCAATAATCTCATGCATGAATACCTCGCCGATATTCTGATATGACCATCGGATTGGAGACTGTTCAGTTTGAAGGACCGAAACGGGCGACCAGAGGGGGGGGGTGAATGGGAGCCTCTAAAAATTCTCTCTCGGAGACAAGGCCTATATCCCGATTCAAACCCCAAACACGCTTCTCACCTAATCGCCAAGATAACACAAGCCAACTCGTGACAAGCTTATCTCTGGAACGATTAGAGAGACACAGAGCAATGCGGAAGCAAAAGTAAGACACTGAAAAGCTTGCACAAGAGATTAAGCTAAGCCACTACTAAACCCTCACTAAAAAGCACTTAACCTAACTAAGCATGTAAAACTTAATTAGTTAAGACTAAACAAAGATTAACTAAAGGATTACTGATTTGATTAACTAACATTAATTAATGCTTGCAAAGATTAATTAATGATTAAACAGTTATTGCAATGATTAAACAATGATTAGTAATGATTACACAATGATTAAGCAATTATTGGTAATGATTGCAAAAGAAAAACAACTTAAGCTAAACTCACTGTGCTAGCGTTGATGGGCCTGGCGTCAGTGTGCTGTGCAGCTTGGTGCTTGGGCACCCGACGCTGGCCTGCTGGCTGGGCTGACCTCTGCTGCCGGCCTTCCGGCCTACTCCCTGCGCACTGCAGCTGCTGGCCTGCCAGCTACCGAGCTGGGCCGCTCGCTGGGCAGAGTGCCTCTGCGGACTGCTGCCCAGGCCGAGCCGCAGCAGCCGGCAGCTGTCCTGCTCGCCCGCCGCAGCGCTCGGACGCGGGAGCTGCTGCACCGCGTGCACAGTCGCTGAGCAGCACGCCCGCCCTCCTGCTGGGCCTGCGTGGCCACGGGCCCACGCGAAGCTTGCTGCACTCGCTCGGGTCACGCGTCTCCGCGCCGCATGCTCTGCTGTTCGTCGACCTGTGAAAGAACAGAAAGAACACGGGAAACAAAGCACTGCAACAAATCTAAATTACTTTCTCTGGGCACAACAACACGACGAGCAAATCGGACCACAGCAGCGTCACCACAAGAGCTAACGGATCCACGAAGAAGATCCTAAAAAGCTCAAGCCACCACGACGAATTTGGGAAAAACCGAAACCCTAAGCAAGAACTCGGTTTTGGGGAAATCTTCAAAATCAAGCCAAATCCGAGAGGGTTTTGAAGGAGAATCATATGGTAAATGCTCACAAGGATCCTAGCAACATATTCCCCCAACAAATCTCACGGGATTTAGGCTCAATCGCGAAGAACAAAAATTCCCCGAAAATACCTCCGAAAATCCAAAAAAAAACGCCGGGAACAAAGGATTTGGCACAAGATTAAGAGGAAGAAATCACTAAGAATCACTTGGCCATATCCGGTTACAAGCCACTCACAAGTATTGCAAAACTTGGATGGCAAAAAGCTCAAGAACAAGAGCCACTCCTCTCTTCTCTCCTTCTCTCCCAAAGGCTCTCACAAACAAATGAGCAACCCCCACCTCCTAAGCCCAAGAGATGGCTGCCCACAATAGCCTCTCCACATATATATAGGCGCTGGCCAAATGTCCAAAACGCCCTTACAATCAGTGTACAAGCCAAATACCCCTCAGGGGTAAAACCGTCCATCTTTTCCTGCAAGCATCAGACGGACCCGGCTCCTTCACGACTTCGCTTCGCCTCGACGCAAGCTTCGCGATGGTGCCACGCGTCCTCCGACTTGTCACGCCCGGTTTTGAGGCCCAAACCGGCAAACCCGCTTGCACACCCCGCAGGCGTGACTGACCGATGTAGACGCGTGTCCGGCCTCCGCCAAGTCTCCGACGCCTCCAAGTCTTTCGCTCCCGCATCCGGGCCGCCTACTCGACTCGCCTCCGTCCCGCTTGACTCGACCGACGCCGTCTTCATCCCATCATGTACTCTTGCTCTTCCGCGCACCATGTGGACCGCCCATGACTCCGCCCGGACTCCTCGGGTCCCTCAGTCCAAGCCTACTCGTTCACCCTTCACCGCTCTCGGTCCATCGGCATGAACCTTTCGCGCTTGACCTTCACCACATGCCGTCGACCGCCATGTCGCATCCTACACCTGCACATCACAAGCCCAGAGACACATCAAACCACACAACGGTTGTCAATCACTCATCATCCAAGGGTGACCACCATTGGTCCACACATACAGAAACGTGTAAGGAAAATATACAAATATGCGTACATAACGCCTCATCCTGTTCGCCCACTGCATATATCCACGCAAATCTTGAAGTAACCAACATTTGAGAAAAAATGGTTTATAAATTATAACATCCAGGATCCACTATTCTCAATTTCTCATGCACAAGTTTCCGTTTTTTTAAGCTAAACATGTTTAAACACTAGTATTTCAGAGAGCAAGTCACTGTCAGGCGTGCGTTCCCGCCGGTTCCCACTGAACACTAATTAGACATTACTGCACAATGTATTATCCGGTGTGGACGCAAAACATGTGCACAATGGTTGACCAGAACTGAAGGGCACCTAATCCGTTTCTGTGTTGCCTAGTCAAATGAAGAACAAATTTATGTTCTTTCTGCATCTTCTTTTTTTTTTGAAATAAATCTGCATCTTCTATTGGATCGAGAGATTTGTGGCTATCATTTCCCATTTGTTCAGGGCTGATGCAAGCATCTTCAGTAATTTCATATTGCTTGGTTTAATTCCCAACTGCGCAAATGGTTTCTTCTTTAATTCACACACAGCATTCATCAATCGGCGAGATGTAACGTATTTAACAACCCTGTTGCTTCCCGCATAATCTCATTTTCACTTCCAGAGTTCCAGTTGACTAAAAGCTCAGAGCTTCCAATTAGCTCATGGCCGCCGCAGCAGGCGCCATGCCTCCGGCCCACACCATTCTCCGACCGCTGCTCCTCACTATACTGATCATCGCCGCAGCTTCCACGTGCGCTGCAACGGACACTGTCTCCGCCGGCCGTCCGCTCGTCGGCGGCGACAAGCTCGTCTCCAACAACTCCAAGTTCGCGCTGGGATTCTTCCAAACAACCGGCAAAACCGCCAGTACCACTGCCCCGAAATGGTACTTGGGCGTATGGTTCAACACGGTCCCGAAGCTGACCCCGGCATGGGTGGCCAACCGAGGTACTCCGCTCGCCGGCGGCGCCTCGTCGGAGCTCAGGATCGGCGAGGACGGCAACCTGGTCATCTTCGACCGGGCCAGCCAATCCATTCTCTGGTCGAGCCAGGCGAACACCACGACCAACAGCACCGTCGCCGTGCTGCTGAACAGTGGGAACCTCGTCCTGTCCGACGCCGCCAACTCGAGCACCATCTTCTGGGAGAGCTTCGACCACATGACGGACACTTTCCTCCCCGGCGGGAAGATAGGCAGGAACAAGGTGACCGGGCTGGTCTACGGCCTCGTGTCCAACAAGAACTCGCTTGATCTAGCTCCCGGTGTCTACTCCGCTCAGCCATCCTCCAACTTGAGCCAGCTGCTTCTTTCATGGAACTCTTCAGTAACATACTGGTCATCTGGGCCATGGAGTGGACAATACTATGGCAACATGCCGGAGATGTCAGCTCATCTTTTCTTCAGCTATGAATTTGTTGGCAACGACAGGGAGGAGTATTTCACTTACAAGCTGAAGAACGACACGCTGATCGCGAGGTATTTACTTGACATCTCTGGGCAAGTAAAGGTCATGATCTGGTCTGATGTTTCAGAGGATTGGATAACCTTCTTCACAAAGCCAGGAGCTCAGTGCGACGTGTATGCTGTGTGTGGACCGTTTACAATTTGCAGAGAGGATATTCTCCCGTTCTGCAGCTGTATGGAGGGCTTCTCCATCAGGTCACCTGAAGACTGGGAGCTGGGAGATCGAACAGGCGGATGCCAAAGAACCGTGCCTCTAAATTGTGGCAGCAACCAGAGCATAAGTGGTCTGAAGGACAAGTTCTTTGCAGTGAGAGATGTTAGATTTCCTGATAATGCCAAATATGTTCAAGTTGGGGGTTCTGATGAATGTGCACAAGCCTGCCTTAGCGACTGTTCATGTTCCGCATATTCTTACCAAGATGGCTGCAGTGTCTGGAACTCTGAACTTCTCAACGTTGCACAAACGTACAACGGAAGTGTCAAGGGAGGAACTCTTTACCTTCGGATTTCTTCCAAAGAATCGGGAACTTCAAAACACAAGAGACGGATGATAATTGGATTGGTGATTGCTGCAACTCTCTTCACTGTTTCTTTGGTTGCTGCTGTTGCCATGCTTATCTGGGTAAAGAGGAGGCATCGTTCAGCCACTGAACCAAGCAAAATCAGAGGTGGGATAGTGTCTTTTACATACAAAGATTTGCTTCATGCAACAAAATACTTCACAGAAAGATTAGGAGGTGGTAGTTTTGGTTCTGTGTTTAAGGGTGTTTTACCTGACTCAACTGTTATCGCGGTTAAAAGGCTTGATGGTTTTCGTCAAGGTGAGAAGGAATTCAGGGCAGAAGTGCGCTCCATAGGAATGATCCAGCATATAAACCTGATCAAGTTAATTGGCTTTTGCTGTGAAGGTAATAAGCGATTGCTTGTCTACGAGTACATGCCAAACAGTTCTCTTGATGCCCATCTGTTTAAGAGCAATTGCACATCCTTGAGTTGGAGCACACGGTACAACATAGCACTTGGTATTGCTAGAGGATTGGCTTACTTGCATGAGCATTGCCAGGAATGCATCATACACTGTGACATCAAGCCTCAAAATATTCTTGTGGATGCGTCTTTTGTTCCTAAGATCGCAGACTTTGGAATGGCAAAATTTGTAGCAAGGGATTTCAGTCGAGCCTTGACCACAATGAGAGGAACAATAGGATATCTTGCTCCTGAATGGCTAAGTGGAGTGGCAATCTCACCCAAAGTAGATGTTTACAGTTACGGAATGGTACTTCTAGAGATCATATTTGGAAGGAGAAATTCGGGAGAAGAATATACCAGTGGCACTGCCTACTTCCCAATACAAGTTATAACTAAACTAATCGAGGGAAATGTACAGTGCTTGCTCGATCAGAACATATATGATGCCATCAATTTGGAAGAGGTTGAAAGAACTTGCCGTGTTGCTTGTTGGTGCATTCAGGATAATGAGTCTAGTCGACCGACAATGGGGCAAGTAGTCCAGATTCTTGAAGGCCCGTTAGAAGTCAACGTGCCTCCCATGCCCAAGGTACTTTATGCAATCTCAGAGGGCACAAATTCGTTCAGCACATAGCTAGATATATAGGTGGTCTTAGGGGTAGGGTTTACGTGCGTGTATTCAGAGGTGAGTGTGCGTGCGTGTATGAGCATCTGCGTCTGTACTGATCTTTCGCAAAAAAAAGATATATAGGTGTTATTGAATTATACAGTTGAAATTGCTCAAAGTATATTAGCAGTACATTTCTCCGATATATCATGATGTTTTTAGAATCCTTGTTAGTAATCTTATTATTCGTAATGACATTATCATTTTAATGTTTGTCTTGAGCCTGTTTGTTTCAGCTTCTGATTTTATCGAATCCTTAAGCTAGAGAGCTGAAACATACAGGCGCGAAACCTTGTTAGCTATCTTATGAATGCACCTTTTTTTCTCTCTTCAGACCATTCTAATGTTTGATAGTGTAGTATTGCCTGTTTGTTTCGGCTTATGATTTTTTAAGGGAGAGAGTTGAAACGAACTTACCATCAACGAAAAAGAAGCAACAAATGATAAGAATGGTATTTGTAAAATGAGACCTAGGTAACGAGTATTTTCAGTTAAACGCAAAAAACGAGTATTTTCAGTTATTGAAATTGCAGGAAAAGAGTTTCCTTTAGATCTTGGATTTGTGGACTCTTATCATTTTTGGCTCAACCTTAGGGCGTGTTTGGCACAACTCCAACTCCAGAAAAATAGCTCCACTCCACCAACTCCAGAATTTTTCATGCCAAACACGTCCAGCTCCCGAAACTCCAACTTCGGAAAAAACCTAGAGTTGGGGACCAACTCCATGTTTTTCTTGGAGCTTCTCAAAGGGTTCTCCAAAAACACTGGTTTTAGAACTAAACATGGAGTTGGGTGAAAATTACCCACCAATGCCACCGATTACAGAGCGTACATGTTAGGGAATTGGATTGGATTGGGAGAGAAGGAAGCAGCAGTAGAACGGAACTGGGAGGAAGAAGAACAGGGGAACACGCAAGGGGCGAGATCAGCTTCCTTCTATTCAGTGTTTCCTTAATTGTTCGATGTCTAATTCTCTCGCAACAGTAAGCTATATAGGACTCCTTACAGGGCCAAGCCCAGCACGTGCACACAGGCACTCACGCTCACGATGTCCACTCATCACCGCAGAACTTCTTATTGGGCTTCTTGGCTGGTGGGCCGTCATCGAGAGGACCACCATCCAGGCCGGTGGAAGTAGCAGTGCTAACATCTCCTCCCCGACGAAACGCCGCTTGACCCCAAGCAGGCGCGAATGGAAACAGCTGCTTCAGATGAACCAAGTCTTCCCAGGTAGCCATCTCAACCGGCCAATTGGACCACTTGACAAGTACCTGTTGCCGAGCATGAATACCCTTGGAGTTCAGGCGACGTTGAAGAATCTGCTCTGGCACACGAGGAAGCTCCAGGTCTGAAGGAAGAGGAGAGACCACCTGATCTGATGGAAGCACGACTGGCTTGAGCTGGGACACGTGGAAGATGGGGTGAATGGAAGATGAAGCAGGCAGCAGCAGCTTGTATGCAACCTTTCCCACCTTAGCAATAATTTCAAAGGGGCCGAAGAATTTGAAGCTCAACTTTTGGTTTGCACGAGGAGCCAATGAAGACTGGATATAAGGCTGAAGTTTCAAGAACACCACATCACCCACCTCAAATTGTCGTTCAGAGCGATGCTTGTCGGCTTGCCATTTCATACGAAGTCGAGATCGAGTGAGATGCCGTTTAATCACGGCATTCATCAAGTGACACTCCTGTAACCAAGAGTTCATATCCAGGGATTGGACCGAATCATCTTCAGAAATACCGAAATGTCTTGGGGAATGACCATATAGTGCCTCAAAAGGTGATCGGCCAATTGCAGAATGGAAGCAGGAGTTATACCAAAACTCAGCCAAATGCAGCCACTGCAACCATTTAGAGGGGCAAGCATTCACATAGCAGCGAAGAAATGTTTCCATTGTCTGATTCAATCTCTCTGTTTGACCATCAGACTGAGGATGATAGGAAGAACTCATTTGGAGAGTAACACTAGCCAAGGCAAACAATTCTCTCCAGAGGTTACTGGTAAACACTCGATCTCTATCTGAAACTATGGCAGATGGAAGACCATGAAGCTTGTAAACCTGTGTCATGAAAACTTTGGCTACACCAGCAGCAGTGAAGGGGTGATGGAGGGGCAAAAAGTGAGCGTACTTGGTGAACAAATCCACAACCACTAAGACACAATTAGCAGAAGCAGATTGGGGAAGGCCCTCCACAAAATCCATAGAGATAATCTGCCAAGCAGTCTTAGGAACAGGTAAGGGTTGCAAAAGTCCAGGAAGTTTAGTCCTGTCAGGTTTGGCCTGCTGGCATGTGATGCAAGACTTGACAAAAGATGATACTGCAGACTTCATGCCTTTCCAGGCAAACACCTTTTTCATCCTTTTGTAAGTAACAGGAATACCTGAATGACCCCCCAGGGCACTTGCATGACATGCAATAAGCAGCTTGTGCTGTAGGGTGGGGTTGTCACCAATCCACAACCGACCCTTATATCTCAGAAGTCCAGAGGCAAGAGAATAGTTTGGCACAGCATCTGACTGTATAGAGAGCTTTGTGACCAATGACTAAGCAAAAGCATCAGAAGCATAACCATCAACCACTTTCTGAACCCATTGAGGAGTACACACTGAAATAGCAGCACACTGTAAGTCATGGGAAGATTTTCTAGAAAGTGCATCAGCAACTCGGTTATCAGTGCCCTTTTTGTAAATGATCTTGTACTGAAGGCCCAAGAGCTTGGTAAAGACCTTATGCTGCCAGTTAGTATGCAGTCTTTGCTCAGTAAGTTGTGTAAGACTTTTCTGATCAGTGTATATAATGAACTCTTAATGTTGGATATGAGACCTCCATTGTTGAACTGCTAGAAGTATTTTCAAGTACTCTTTTTCATATGTGGACAACCCTTGAGACTTAGGGCCTAAAGCTTTACTGATGAAGGCTAATGGGTGACCCGCTTGCATGAGAACAGCTCCTACTCCCAGACCACTAGAATCAGTTTCAATATAGAATGACTTAGAGAAGTCAGGAAGGGCAAGGACAGGTGCTTGACATAGTGGTGTCTTGAGAGCCTGAAAGGATTGCTCATGGCTGGAGGTCCACACAAAGAGAGTATTCTTCTTAAGAAGGTCAGTCAAAGGCTTGCTGATAATTCCAAAATTCTTGACAAATTTCCTGTAATAACCTGCAAGCCCCAGAAATCCTCTTAATTCCTTAACAGATGAAGGAACAGGCCAATTAGCTACAGCAGCCACCTTAGCAGGATTAGTAGCCACACCTTGAGAACTGATCACATGTCCCAAGTACTTAATCTCTCGTGGAAAATGTACACTTGGTGAGTTTGATTTTCCACTGGTCCCTTGCCAACAACTGAAATACTAGCTTGAGATATTGCAAATGCTCTTCCCAGGAGGAACTGTAAATGAGAATATCATCAAAAAAGACTAAGACGAATTTCCTCAAATAAGGTTCCAATGTGCAGTTCATTGCCTCTTGAAATGTGCCGGGTGCCCCAGTAAGGCCAAAGGCCATGACCTTGAATTCAAATTGGCCACAATGAGTTTGGAATGCCGTTTTGTACTCCTCTCCTTGCTGGAGCCGAATCTGATGAAAGCCTGCTCTCAAGTCCAAGCTAGAGAACCAACCAGCCTTTGCCAATCATCCAAAAATTCATCTATGATAGGTACAGGGTATTTGGACTTGACAGTGATAGTATTTAGATGATGGTAATCAACACAAAACCTCCATGAATTGTCCTTCTTCTTGACCAAAATAACTGAAGAGGAAAAAGGGCTGTTACTTTTCTGGATGATCCCATTGGCCAGCATCTCTTTGATCTGTGCTTGAATTTCATCATTCCAACGCAGGAGCATATCTATAAGGTCGTACTTGGACAGGAGCAGCACCAGTCACTATAGGAATGGAGTGGTCACAGAATCTGGAAGGGGGTAAATCCACGGGCACCTTGAATAATTCAGCAAACTCCTCAATCAGCAACTGGATTTCAGGAGGAATACTGACAGTAATCTCATCCCCTACTTGAGTTTCGACAGCACACACTTGCACCACTGTGCCATCAGGAGCAGCAGGTAATTCACCATATAGATAGACCACAGATTTGTTATAAGGAATTGCTAACCACTTCTCTTGCCAGTGAATTCTCATGGGACTGAAACTTTCAAGCCAATCCATGCCCAATATCATATCATAGGCAGACAATGGTAGCACCTTAAGATTAGATGTGAAATCAATTCCATCTACTGACCAGGGGTGGGCATTCGGGTAACCCGAAAAATTCGGGTCGGGTTTTTCGGGTTCTATGAATTTCGGGTTTTCAAGATTGGCGCCCGAAAATTGCCTGGGAAAAATAGAACCCGACAATTCGGGTACCCGATATTTCGGGTTCGGGTTACCCCGAATTACTCGAGAAACAATGGGAAAAAATGCCTCACAGAGAGGGAAGAGCGCAGTTCTGTGTTAGAAAGGAGAAATACATGAAGAATGCTTGAGAAAAATCAAACGCATCAAGTATTTGCCATCCAGGACATCTCGGCATTTAAAACACCAACAGAAGAACATCATTCCAAGCAAACAGCACTGAAGATCTCCAATTGACACCATGGCACCAAGAATTGGAATAAAAAAAGGTAAATCATCAATCCCCGCCGCAACAACAAAAATTAGAGGAACAAGCTAGCTAGCAAGCGATCACCGTTGGACTTGCTCGCGTCAGAACGTGCAGGAACAGCCGCGGCCACGAGTCGGCGTCGGCTGCGCTGCGACAGATGACAAGCGGTGATGTGACGATGGGATGACCAGCAACAAGAAGGTGATGGGATGGTGAGCGGCGCAGTGGCGGCCTTGGGGCCTTGGAGTAGAGGCGTAGGACAGCGACGGGATGTCGAGATGCGCCGCCACCAGCACAGCGACACAGAGAGGGGAGGGGGAAGAGTTGCGGCTGGTTGAAGGGGTGCTCGTGCATTCGTGTGGGAGGCAGGAAGGCTAGGGTTACCAGGGTAGTTCGGTGGGCTGGGCTGAAAGCCTGCAACGTTACTTGGGTTGGGCCTCTTTGGAATTTCGGGTAGTTCGGGTACCGGGGATCAAAACCCGAATTACCCGTAATAATTTCGGGTTTCAAGAATTACTACCCGAGTTTGTGTTCGGGTTTTTCGAGGTCGGGTATTTCGGATTCGGGGTCGGGTTTTTTGGGTTCGGGGTTCGAGTTTCGGGTATTCTGCCCACCCCTACTACTGACCATTGAGCTTGCATCAGTTGTTGGTGACATTGTAGTTTCTCCCCATTTGCCACTTGAACATGTAAAGTAGATGCAATAGGAGATAAACTAACCAAATGAGAAGCCAAGGCAGAACTCACAAAGGTATGAGAACTCCCCGAGTCGACCAATATCTTTATGTCATGGTTCTGAAGAAGACCCTTCAAACAAACTGTCTTGAAAGAAGGAATTCCAGACATTGCTGCCACAGGACAATGTTAAAAACAGCTGGTCTTCAGAATGGTCAGCAGAAGAGAGCTGAGATTTTGAGTCTTCTACTTGAAACACCTCCCATACCTCCTGCATCACATGTAACTGCACAGATTCGGAACAGACATGATCTCTAGACCACTTAGCTGCACATTTGTCACAGAGCCCTTTTGCACGCCTATAAGCCCAAAGAGCTTGCCACTTCTCTTCAGCAGACTTGTTACGTGGAGCTTCAACACGCTTGTCATCAGAAGTAGCTGCCCGTCCTCTGTCCCATTTAGAAGGTGGTGCTGGAAGAGGGATAGAAGCTTTGCTTCCAAACTTCTGACCATATGAGAATTCCGGCTTCTTGAACTCTTTCTTCTTCCCGGGGTCATACACTTCTTCCTGCAAAGCCAAGACAAAGGCAGTATCCAAGGAAGCAGGTCGCTGAAGTAAAACAGAAGCACGGAATTCCTCTTTCAAGCCATCAATGAACCGCATAGTATAGTACAGGGGATCAGTAGTGCCCTCATATGCAGTTAATTGATCAACTAGATAGGCAAATTTGGAGTCCCTTCTCCTGGGCTTCTCCTTGAGCAGTGTCGCCCGCGCCTGCGTGCGAAGCCTGGATCACCGAGTCCACATCAGGATCCCCAGCGCCGCCACTTGGAAGGATCGCCGTATCACCTCCACCACCCTGCACGTCGTCGGCCGCCAGCGTCTCCGCCATCACCTCTGGGTCACGCCCGGCTGGTACTTCCTCCGGTTGCGCCGCTGCCGACCCCTCGGCCGAGTTTGTCACCTCAGGCGTAGCACCTGAGGACGACTGCCCAACAGGTGCGGCCAGAGGAGAACTCGGACCTTGTGGGACGTCAGTCGACGGAGCCTCCCCGCTGGCCGCTTCACCGTCAAGATCGGAGGCTTTGCTGAAAAAGTACTCGGCAATGAAAACAAAGAACTCGAAAACAGCTATGCACACAGCTAACGAGCATAAGAACGGATACTTACTGGGCACTCTTCACCACCATGACTCGAGGCCGCATGATAGCAAGCTTGGGACGCCGCTGCGCCGAGGCCGTCATCAGGATCGGCCTAGTCCCCAGATCGGAGACTGGCCTTGCATCCGCGGCGGCCTGCACAATCGTTTCCGCCATCATGCGCCGCCTCTCCTCCACCGACATGCCCATGGCCCGAGCGTGTTCCTGCTCCTGGAACACGGCGTCGGGCACCGCCTCATCCTTCTCCTCATCGTCCATGACGGCCGGGGAAGGATTTCTCGGCTCGTCAACATCAGCATCCGAACCTGTAGCCGGCTGCTGAACCGGCTGCGCGTCCGACTTCTTCGCCGTGACCTTCTTCGTGCGCCTCCGCTTGGGAGGCGGTGGCGGTGTACGCGCCACTGCATTTCGGACGGAGGGTGCTTCATCGGACAACGTCGCCGAGTCGTCATCGGCCGCCTCACCGTCAGCGGACGCCGCCGGCTTAGAAGCGCCAGCCCTGCGAGTCTTCCGTTTCGCCACGGCCGCCCGGCGCTTCCGCGGACGGTCCTCCACCACTTCTTCATCCGAAGGGCTCATAGAACCCTCCGTATCGCTAGGCGCCCATATACGAGGAGCAGGCGGATCAACTGCCCCCTCTGCAGGAGTGTCGCCCTGATCGGCCGGAGGGGCCTCTTCCAGCTATACCTTCCTCGGGAAGTCTTCTGGGAGTGGAGCAGCAGAAGAACACTCAAAAGCCCGATCCTGCGCCAGAGAAATCGCAAAATCAGACGGCCAACGGACGACTACATCAAAAATCAAAAGTTGCATCAAAAAGAACATTCGAAAAGCACTCGGAACAGAAACACACCGGTGGAGCAGGCCTCTTCAAGGAAAAGGGGCGCGGCTGGTGCTTCTCCGACACGTGGCCGAGGAAGAACCCGCTCACACGCGCCTTCATCTCCTCCTTGCCTACGGTTCGGATGGCACCCCGGGTGGGATCATCCCGGCCCGAGTACTCATAGCCCGGGTGCTTCCGCTCCTGGATCGGCTGAATCAGCCGCCTGCTAAAATTGCAGGCAATACCAATTGCCGTCAGGCCTCCGTCGTCCTTCAGCTCCTTGATTAACGCAAGGAGCTCATCCACCTCCTGCATCTGGGAAGCGTCAGGGAGTTCGTTCCAGCAGTCCCTGACCTTCGGCCGCTCTCCAGTGTGGCAGGGGATCGCCGGCGCGTGGTTCCCAACGTAGAACCACTCGGCTTTCCAGCCCTTGTTGGAGGTGTTGAGGGCGATGTCGAAGTACTCGTCCTTCCGCCCTTGACGCAGCATGAACCCGGCGCCTCCCACTACCACCATCTTTTCCTCGCTTGGCTGGGGCTTCAGCCAATACAAGTATCTCCACAGGTCGAAATGGGGAGAGATCCCCAGATAGGCCTCACAGAGATGGATAAAAACAGAGATCGCCATGATGGAGTTGGGTTGAGGTTGATGGCCTCGATCCCATAGAAGTGAAGCAGACCTCGGAAGAATGCCCCCGTCGGCAAGCCAAGTCCCGCCTCAAAGAACGGCTTGAACAGAACCAGCTCGCCGGAGTTCTCCGACGGGAAATCCTCCCCGGCGCTCGGCCGCCACTCCGCCACGGCCTGAGGCGGGAGGATGCTCCGCTCCACCAGCTCCTCCAGCATCTTCGTGGTTACCTTCCCCCGCGCCCATACTGCGCCGGAGGAGGGAACCTTGCTCGACTTGGGGACGCCGGTGACTTTCTTCTTCGGCGCCATGGATCTAAGAGCAGGGGTCTTCATTCGCATCAACGAGACTACACTCCCCGTGGTGGCTAAGACCGCGGAACGGATCTACAAGCAGAATGAGCTCTGGTGGTGGCGGAATGAAGAACGAGGAAAGGGGAGAATGGATCTGAAAACGGGGAGATTTCCTCTCCAGACCTAACCCTCACCCTTTATATCGCGCCTCGATGCCCGAAATTACCGCGAGATGACGCGATTAACGGACGCGGGCGTAACGGTAAAAAGAGCCGTTGGACGTTCCGCCTTCTGTTACGCGCCGGGCGTCAACGGTAAAAAGGGGGGGCCGAGCACTCGGGCAGGACGAAGAAGTCGGCGTGCCGCTAAGGCTCGAACAGCGCTCGCACTCGGGGGCTGGCACCGCATTAAAGTCAGTGTGCTTCTCGGGCTCGATTGGCCCCGAACTACTCGGGAGCCAACACTGCAAATCAAGTGGTGTGCCGCTAAGGCTCGAACAGCGCTCGCACTCGGGGGCTGGCGCCGCATCCAAGACAGTGTGCCTCTCGGACTCGATTGGCCTCGAACTACTCGGGAGCCAACACTGCAAATCAAGTGGTGTGCCGCTAAGGCTCGAACAGCGCTCGCACTCGGGGGCTGGCGCCGCGTCCAAGACAGTGTGCCTCTCGGGCTCGATTGGCTCCGAGCCACTCGGAAACCAACACTGCAGAACAAAGGGCATACCGCTAAGGTTCGACCAGCACTCGGACTCGGGGGCTGATGCCACATCAAAAACAGCGCGCCTCTCGGGCTCGATCAGCCCCGAAACGCTCGGTGGCTGACGCTGTGAACAACTCACGGCAGTCAAAGAATAGAATCCTTTTGCAGGTTATACAGTTACAACGAAGCCGGTCATGCGCCGGTTACAAAGATCAAACACATTAACCGTCGTGAAGACGGTCTGGAGCGCCCGCCACTGCGCCTAGTGCTGCATCCGGAGCAAGCTTGGCCCACATGAGCTCCTCGCAAGCTCTCTTGTAGCACCACTGCAGCCGTCGACGGGACAGCACCGATAGAGGGTTGTTAGCGAATGCCTTCAGGTATCCCTTACTCTACAAAGCATTTCACCCCACATGGCCCTCGTCACATGGGAATGTAGGGGTGAATGGGACAGCACTCAGACGCTAATCAACACCTCAGAACCTTTGCAAGCACTCTTCTAGCACCATACCCTGGAGACCCCATGAGCTTTCCCCGGTGGATGAGCCCAGTAATGAGTCTTCGGCATATTGACTACAAGGGTCCTATACATACTCACTCCTGCGTGGTAGCTCTGGCTCCCCGGTGGGTATTTATAGCCCCGAGCCGCCGGAGGACGAGAGACTTCCTCCACGATGACAGACGCATGAGCTCCGCGCCATGCGTCCCTCCTTCTGCCCAAGCTGCACATGTTACCCTTATCGCCTTTGGCTTCATTCGACCACAGGAGCGTCCTGTGCGATCACGGGAACACTGTTCCTGACGCCGCGTATCAGAAACGACACCTCTCCGCCTGCCTCCTCTTTGGCATATCTGACAAAGAAGGAATCCTCCAGGACTCGAATCGTTCGCCAAGCTAAGTATTAACCAATTAACTTCGTCAATTCCGTGAGCTTTAAAATGAGTTGCTAAAGTACTCGGGGAGCACACGCCTAAATCGGTGAAACCTCGGCTCTTCCGTACGCCTACGCTCCTACGCGTGCACGCGGCCCAGCTCCCTGCGCTATGGACTACGGCTGTCGGGGATCAGGTGCATAAACGTAACAGGCTAACTGCCCGAGGAAATTAAAAGACTTAAAAGCAGGAAGCGGAGTTCATTAATATTTACATTGCCGAGTACTTTCTCCTCTCGAATTTGTGCTTTGTTGCAGGGTATGGACGACCACTCGGCGTGCTCAGCCCTCACGCTCGGGGGCTGGCGCCGGGACGACCACTCGGCGTGCTCAGCCCTCACGCTTGGGGGCTGGCGCCGGGATGACCACTTGGCGAGCTCCGACCCTCACGCTCGGAGGCTGGCGCCGGGACGGCTACGCATCGCGCTCGCCCGACGAGTCCTTGCACTCTATGGCTAGGCGCAGCTACGACTACTCAGCGTGCCCGGCAGGGCCCCGCCGGTCCTCACGCTCGGGGACTGGACGCCGAAATTAACGCCAGATGATTCAGTCGGATGCTCCTCGACTAACCCTTGGACCGATTCCTACGGAATCGCTTCAAGGCTCGGGGGCTACGGCCAATGGACGCACCTCGCGGCGCATCCGTTGATTGTCTGGCAACCAAGAACAAGGCTACTAACCCTTGGACCGATTCCTACGGAATCGCTTCAAGGCTCGGGGGCTACGGCCAACGGACGCACCTCGCGGCGCATCCGTTGGGAGACGACTCTCTTTTTCTCTTCAGTATCACGCAGTTTCGTGGCACGACCTCGCCGACTTGTCACTCAACCACGTACTACTCGGGGGCTTGTCGGGGGTAGACCCCCAGAGGTACCCAGAAGGCGGATTGGCCCAACCATCAAGGGGCGGCCCAATCCGAGTGCTATCGGGCCGGGTTGTCAGACTGGGTGGCCCACCACTCGGAGGCCCACCAGTCGGACGAGCCGGATGGGCGCGACGGTTCACGTAGCGAGAAACAAGACGGCGTATCCCGCAAGAAGCTCGGAGATCAAGATAAACTAGCCGGAATTATAGGGAAAGATATCTGTAATCGTTATAGGATCGTATCCTTGTATTTCGGGTAGGTTATGATCTCTAGCCGACTTGTAACTCAAGGCAGCCGGACTATATAAGGCGCCTTGAGACCCCCCTCCAGAATAGATTACAACCCACACATTCATTCAACCTATGACAGAACCCAACTTCGGAGATCCTTCAGGAACTTCATACACAGCAATCCATACACCCAACACAGGACGTCGGGTATTGCGTCATCCTGACGGCCTGAACCTGTTCAATCCTTGCGTCTTGTGTTACCATCGACTTTTGATCCTCGATCTGTCCCTCGACAAATCAACCACGCGGACTACCCTGTGTGGACTGCCGGGTCCATAAATCCGACAGTTCCTTTATCATCCACTCTGAAATCTGGGGCATTGTTTTCCCCGGTATGGGTACGGATCTTCATCAAGTCCTTGTCCTTCCTCTGAGCTTGCCTGATCTGAGCTTCTAGTGTGGGTTGCACACTAAGGTTGTAGTTGTGGGCATGACTGACTATGTGAAGGTTGAGTTGTGCCAACTCGGCTTGCAACTGGGCATTCTTGGGCTCATAGGTTTTTCTGCTCAGGGCATCAGCTACCACATTAGCTTTGCCCGGGTGGTAATGGATTTCCAAATTATAATCCTTGATTAACTCTAACCACCTTCTTTGCCTTAAATTCAGATCCGACTTGGTGAATATGTACTTTAAGCTCTTGTGATCCGTATATATCTCACACTTATTCCCAATCAGGTAATGTCTCCAAATCTTGAGAGCATGCACTACTGCGGCAATCTCTAAGTCATGGGTGGGATAACTCTGCTCGTGAGCTTTAAGTTGCCGAGAGGCATAAGCTACCACCTTTCCATCTTGCATGAGCACACATCCCAATCCTTGCCTTGAGGCATCACAATAAATGACAAAATCCCTCTGATTATCTGGCAGGGTTAGGACTGGGGCAGTGGTTAATCTTTTCTTCAGCTCTTGGAAACTTCTTTCACAAGACCCTGTCCAGATAAACTTTTTATCCTTACAAAGTAACTCTGTCATGGGCCTGGCTATCTTGAAAAATCCTTCAATAAATCTCCGGTAATATCCGGCTAATCCCAGAAAGCTTCTGATCTCAGACACATTGGTGGGTTGTTGCCAATTGGATACTGCTTCAACCTTTTCAGGGTCTACAGCTACTCCTTCTGCGGTCAAGATGTGACCTAGAAAAGCTACTTTCTCAAGCCAGAATTCACACTTGCTGAACTTGGCATATAACTTGTGGGCTCTTAGCTTTTCCAAAATCACTCGTAGGTGATGTTCATGCTCTTGGGCACTCTTGGAGTATATTAGTATGTCGTCAATAAAGACGACGACAAACTTATCTAACTCATCCATGAAAACTTTATTCATGAGATTCATGAAGTAAGCCGGGGCATTGGTTAATCCAAAAGACATCACTGTGAACTCATACTGTCCATACCTTGTAACAAAGGCTGTCTTTGGGACATCAATCTCTTTGATCTTGAGCTGATGATAGCCCGATCTCAGATCAATCTTGGAGAAATACTTGGCTCCTTTTAATTGATCAAAGAGATCATCTATTCTTGGGAGGGAGTACTTATTCTTAATGGTCACTTCATTTAGGGATCGGTAATCCACACACATTCTTTGGCTCCCATCCTTCTTCTTAACAAACAAAACTGGTGATCCCCATGGTGACGAGCTGGGCCGGATAAATCCTTTCTGCTGTAGCTCACCCAACTGTTCTTTGAGCTCTGCTAGCTCTGCTGCTGCCATTCTGTACGGCCTCTTGGCTATAGGTGCTGTTCCGGGGACCAGGTCAATAACAAATTCTATGTCTCTATCTGGTGGCATTCCCGGTAGGTCATCCGGAAACACATCTGGGTATTCACCCACTAATGGCACTTCTTCTAGGGTCCTGGCTTCCATGCTGAAAACCATTGGGTCTGGGCCACTTCCCCGAGTGTGGCAAGTCACTTGCACACCATCCGGGTTGGTCAGGTGCACTATCTTATCGGCACATCCTATGTGACCATCATGCAGGCTTAGCCAATCCATTCCAAGGATCACGTCTATCCCTTTGGACTTAAGTACTACTAAATCCGCTAGAAATTCTACCCCACTTAAATTGATCCTTACCTGGGAACAACCTAGTTGACAATGGATGTCAGCTCCAGGCGTTCGGGTTACTAGGGGTAACTTTAGTAGTACTGTAGGTATATTGTGCTTCTCCACAAAGCTTGATGATATGAAAGAATGTGATGCTCCAGAATCAAAAAGTACTGTTGCCAAGACTGAGCTGACTAAAAACTCACCGAGTACCACGCCCTGAGCTTCTTGAGCCTCTTGCGTGCTGATGTGGTTGACGCGGGCTCGTCCGAATGACTGCTGGGGCGGCCTCATCTGCTGACTGTTGTTGTTGTTGGTGGGGATGTTGTTGGTGCGGACAGGAACACGGTTGGCTCCCGACAGTGCTGGCCTTGGTCCATTCACAGAGTTGGAGAAGGCAGGAGTTGCTAGCTTGTTGTTGCCATAAGGACAGTTGGCTATGAAGTGCCCTGTCTCACGACAGTTATAACAGGCTCTGGTGTTGCTGGTGACCTGACTGGCGCTGCTCTGCGGGGTCTTGTTGACTTGACTTCTGAACGGAGCACTGGAAGGATGAGTACTCGGAGCCTAAGACTGGGTCCGGTACTGCATAGGGGGTTGGGACCTGGGTGATGAATGGCCAAAGTTCCTTGGCTTCCGAAAACGGTCCTGCTGATGGGCCTTGTTCTCTAGGAACCGGCGCTTGTTGTCCCTCTTCTCATCTGCCTTGGCCCTTTCAGTGAGAATGGCCATGTTCATCAAGGTGTTGAAGTTTGGGTAGATCTAAGGGGTGAGCAGGATTCTGAGTTCTGCGTTCAAGCCTTTCTTGAACATCTCCTGCTTTTTCTCATCCTTGTTCACTTCTTCCGGTGCATAGCGGGCCAATTCCATGAATTGGAAGGTGTATTCTTCCACAGTCTTGTTGCCTTGGCGCAGTTCACGGAACTCATCTGCCTTGCGCTTCATGGTGGCTGCTGGGATGTGGTAGCGACGAAATTCCGTCACAAACTCATCCCAGGAGATGTTGGAGGCATCCTGGGCTGCTGCACAATAGTTCTCCCACCAGGCTAAAGCAGTCCCGGTGAGTTGGTGTGCGGCCAAGAGAACCTTGTCACGGTCCTCACAACCAAATGGCTCAAGCTTCCTTTGGATAACCCGCAGCCAATCATCTGCATCCAGTGGGTTAGTAGATCCACCAAAGGTGGGTGGCTTGGTGCGGATAAAGTCCGTCAGCCTTTCATTCAATCCATGTCTGCGGGGCCGTGGATTGGTGACTGCATTGGCCAAAGCTTCTAGCAGAAGGGTCTGCTGATTCATTACTTGCACCAAATCAATATGAGGTGGTGGTGGCAACTGTTGTCCTCCCACTTGACTTTCTCCACCTCCTTCCACTTGATCCACTTCAAGTACTACTGGGGGTGCTGTGGCAGGTGGCAGTTGCTTTGACTGTCTTTCACCACTGGGGGTGGTTTGGACCTGACTTGGGGAGGTTCTGGTGCGCTTGGGAGGCATCTGCAGATTGAGCGTGGTTTCATGAGACTTTGGGTATTAAAGTGATATTAAAGTTGGTTAAAGCGTATTTTTAAAAAGCACGCATAAACTAACAAGCACAACAAGCACAACGATTTTATTTCGGGGGGTACAACACTTGGGTAGGACAAACACACGCACTACTCGACTGGGTACAACGTGATACTAGGAAGGGAAGCAACTCTAAACTGGTACAACTGGAGACTAGGGGTACAACTCGAAGCTTCGGACCAACCGGCTTCATCCCCTTGACGATCACTAGCACTTAGGCGGATTCATAGGCTTGAGTGGGTCCTTTCTTCAGGAGAGAGCGCACATCCACACTTGGTCCTGGCTGAGTCAATGGTAGTGGCTCCCTTTCTTCGGTAGCCTCTGGACCAGAATCCCTGTGGGTAACCTCTGCAGGTGGTAGTGCTAGTGAGGCAATGAGGCTCTTCCTCTTGCCGGATCCTCGGGCAATAGGAATTCCATCCAGGATCGGAAGCTCCTCACGATCAGAGCGTGCATCCTCCATCGGGTAAGTCCAGCAAGGCGGGCTTCTCTTATTTTCTTGAAGTGCCGTTCTTCAGCCTCCTTGAGGGCCTCCATGGCGATGACCTTGTCAACCTGGGCAGCAGCAGTTGTGCCTCGGCGGCGGCCAGTTTTGCTTGGAGCCTTCTCACCGTATACTCAGCTTCCTCAGCTCTGCGAACCTGCTGCTTCAGTATCGCACGCTGGTCATCGCAGTACTCATCCAGGGTGAGGAGATAGGCTGCCATGCTGAGCACCGTGAGGTTGTCCTCATACTGGCTATGTTCCCTCACACTCTTTACCCGGGCCAGCCAAACTGGGCTGTCCTTCTTGGCAAGCGGGTAAAACCTCATGGGTGTGTGGCCGATGTGCTGCCCATACACTTGGCACAGGCGGCGTAGAGCCTTCCGAGCTGCCTTCTGGTAAGTGTCCTGTTGACCAAATCCAATGGTCGTCACACTCCATGGCTCTACGCCGATGTAACGGCTGCTCTTGCCAACGGTGATGGTTATCTCGCATCTTGGGGTTCCACGGTCCTCGTACTCCATGATGGTGTACTCCGGACGCTCATAGATGCCGACTCTGTCCAAACAGGCAAAGAGCAACTTGGGAAAGCCGGGTTCTTCCAAGCAGCGGCTGGTGATCCATCCTTCGGTGGCCATTTGAAAGGGAAACGGGACGGGTAAGTCCATTTGTAAAGGAGTAAGGAAAGCAAAAAGCTTTTAACTCCTAAACTGGGCCAAAAAGGGCTTTCCGGTTCTAGGGGTCACGTCCTACAACCAACTACGGCTCTGATACCACTTGAAGCGCCCCTGCCTAAGCAGAGACTAAATGTGATACAAATTATCAGTCCCAGGAGGGTGACACACATTTATTCAACAGATAGTTCAGAACCTTACACTCCCCGAGGGAGAGGGCACTTGATACAAACTAGGATAACCAAAAGGTAAACTACGGCCATGAGCCAAATGATGAACCAGATCGGCTCAACAAAGGGATCAGAGCTGCGCGCCAGCGAAAGCATCTCGGGCAGGACCAAACTCCACAGGCAAAGTCGGGTGCGGACACGACCACCTATTCGGCGTCTTCGGCGACAAAGTCCGGGTCTTCGTCTGAAGCAACAAAAGCAAGGTTGAGTACAAAAGTACTCAGCAAGTCCAACCCCAACCACGAAGGGGTTTAACACAGAAATATGCACATGATAAATCAAGGAATAGGCTAAGGTTTAATTTGCGATAAAGCTAGTTTTACACATGCAAGGGTTCGAATCCTAAAGGCGAAAACAAAGCAGTTTTAGTATCCGAGTCATTAAGTGGGGGTTGATCCACAAAGGATCCAGTTTTTAATGCTACCGGATTTCCCATCCGTCGTAGCTACCAGCACAAAGCCGGACTCTTTCCAAAACCAACTCACACAACCCATCCCAAAACCTTTGGTATTGTGACCAAGCCATAACTCGTCCATGACCTTGGACACATCTATTCGAATAGTTTGTAAACTCTGCAGAGGTGTACACTTTCACCACAAGTAGGGTACCGCGACACGATCACCTTAGTGCCAGCGTGGATCCTATCGAAGCCATTACCCACCATAGCCAAACTGCCTAGCCATATACGAGAAACAACCAAGGGCTTCATGACCATCCAGTGAGGCCTGCAACCATGACACTAAGTCCGCACTTGGTTTCCCATTGCACACCTGCCTCCAGACAACTAACAGCTAGCTAGTGGGATTTAGACTAAGCCCTTGCAACCATACAAGAGTCGAGTGGTTGTACGAGGTAAATTGGGTTAGGTAAGATGAACACATCACCTCGGTTTAAAATCGGACAAAATGGATATCTCCCAACTTGCTTAACCACAAAGGTACAAGCCTCCAAAAAGTATTTCATAAAGAAATACCCATCCATTTTATCCAACACTTTTCTTTATTTTCAAACCCGAAACCCAATCCCTTCACTCAACACACTCACACTTTTATTCTTTGATAAACCAAGTATTTGTCATGATTGATTAAGTAGTAACCAAGTCCTAAGCGTTTCTAGCTGTGCTTATCAACTAAACAGAGCATATCATATTTAGCGATAAACTAGGTGATCAAGGAATAATCTTAACAATCAAGGAATGGCTATCCAACCGGGTTTCAGTAAAACAATGCAATTTTAACTAATAGGCCAATAGGTTGTGTTTATAAAACTTGGGATAAATATGCATCAAAGATTGGAATTGGACTTGCCGTTAAAAGCTTCCGGGAGTTCCTGCTCGCGGTACAAGTCCTCGGGTTCGGGCTCGCGGTACTCTCCTGCGTATTCCGGCTGCTCCTCCTCGATTATACCGTCGTCTATGGCACACACAGCAAAGCACACAAAAACAAAACAATCAAACCTTTACCGATGAGCTCAGAACAGAAAATGATTAAATAAAATAGGAAGGAGGATTATTTTGGAATGATTTGTGTATAGCTCGGCCGGAATAGATGAAAGAAAGACGTTCGAGTTTGGTGGAATTTCGGAGAAATTTGGCGCATAAAATGACGAGTTAAGTGATGATTAGGGCCTAATTGGGGGGTTTAGGACCTAATTGAGAAGTTTAAAGGAACCAAGGACCTTTCTATAAATAACTTTGTATGATGGAAGGACCTATTTGTGATTTGGGAAAGTATTTGGGGGCAGTGGTAAAGATCAGGGATCTTTTTGGAATTTATCTATAAACTCAGGGGGTTTTCTTGGAATTTGGCTAAAGAGGGAAGGGTTCTTTGGAAAATACAGAGAAGGGCAGGGGGTTATCGGCAAAATGCCGGCCCTCTCTTCTTCCCTCGGCCGGAAACAGGGGAGGGGGAGGGGAACCGGGCGGCGGCCCGACGGTGGCGCGGCGTTGCCGACACCCTCTGGTCTAGAACTATACTGGTTCCGGGCTTGTGGATCAATTTTGTCGATTCAAGATGGGTGTCTGCCGGACAAATATCAACAGGACTGAGCCCTGCAAGCAGCTCTTGAGGTGGTCAGAAATCCCGATCTCATTTGATCAGAGGATCACCCCGAGACACTGTATGACGGGCCGCTACTCCCACTGTGCATTAAGCCCTGGATCGGGCCCCGCAAGGTCGGGCGAACCCTGGTCGACAGTGGAAGCGCCCTCAATCTCCTGTTTGTCAACGCTTTTGACGAACTTGGGATCCCGAGAAGGTCCTTGTCCCCTGTGGAAAAACCTTTCTACGGGGTCATACCAGGCATTCAAGCCTTTCCCCTGGGGAGGATCGATCTGCAGGTGACCCTCGTAGAGGGCAAAAACATCCGATCAGAGTTCCTCACCTTCGAAGTGGCTGACATCACGTCGGCCTATAACTGCATCTTGGGTCGGCCGTTCCTGAAGAAATTCATGGCGGTCGCTCACTTTGCGTACTCCATGATCAAAGTCCCAGGGCCGCTGGGCCCGATCACCGTCTGTGGCGATCGCAGTGGCGCGGTCCAGTGCGACATGAAGACCCTGGACATGATCAAGAGTGGCGAGCAGGAATCAGCCAAGGCTGCCGAACCTGCCAAGAAAAAGACAAAGAACCAGCCAAAGGCGCCTGCTAAGGGTACAATGGCTGAAACCTCCCGAGCAGCTGAGAACCGGTCAAGGGCCAAAGGGAAAGAAGTTCCCGAACAGGAGCCCATCGGGGAACAACAGCTCGTCGGGGGACAGGGAGCTGACGATCGTGCTGCCGAGAAGCAAGCTGTGGTGGACCAGACCCCACTCAAGGGGACGCCGCCGCAAGCAGCTGGCGACTCGACGGCTAACGTCACACCACTCGAGCCGCCGGCCAGGCGCACCGAGCCAGGCACGAAGGCGGTAACCCTTGACGAGACAGACCCGACCAAGACCACCCAGATAGGTCTTGGCTTGGGTGACAAATAGGAACTCGAGCTCATTGCTTTCCTCCGGGCAAACGCGGATGTGTTCGCTTGGGAACCATCTGACATGCCCGGAATCCCCAGGGAGGTAATCGAGCACAAGCTTGGCATACGAACTGGCACCCGACCAGTCAAGCAAAAGCAAAGAAGATATACCCCGGAGAAGCGAGACGCCATTAACGAAGAAATCGACCGACTGCTCAAAGCCGGCTTCGTTCGAGAGGTCCCTTTCCCGGAGTGGCTGGCGAATCCAGTCATGGTGAAGAAGCCCAACGGAACGTGGAGGATGTGCGTGGACTACACAGATCTGAATAAAGCTTGCCCGAAGGACGAGTACCCATTACCTAGGATAGATCAAATTGTAGATTCAACCTCTGGATGCGAATTGCTTTGTTTTCTAGATGCCTATTCGGGGTATCACCAAATCAGCATGTGCATTGACGATGAGGAGAAAAACTGCATTTGTAACTCCCTTCGGTGTTTATTGCTATATAAAGATGCCTTTTGGTCTGAAAAACGCAGGTTGCACTTATCAAAAATGTGTTCACATTGTTCTTGAAGGCCAAATCGGCCGTAATGTGGAGGCATACATAGATGACATTGTTGTAAAAAGTAAGTTAAAGGGCGATCTAATCGCTGATTTAACCGAAACATTCAACAACTTGCGTAAAAACAGGATGATGCTCAACCCCGCCAAGTGCACCTTTGGTGTATCATCGGGTAAGCTCCTCGGTTACCTTGTTTCCCAATGAGGTATAGAGGCAAATCCGCACAAGATCAAGGCACTCGACGACATGAAGTCTCCACGTAGCCGCCACGAGGTCCAGAAGTTGGCAGGAATGATGGCGTCCCTAAGTCGATTCGTGTCCAAGTCAGGCGAACGAGGTATGCCATTTTACAAATTGCTACGTAAAACTGATCGTTTTGAGTGGTCGGCAGAAGCAGAAGAGGCGTTCCAGGCGTTCAAACAGTACCTACGGAAAATGCCCGTGCTGGTCCCGCCAAAGCCACAAGAAGAGATGTTGTTATATGTAGCGGCGACACCAACTGTTGTTAGTACTGTTTTGGTGGTCGAGAGACCAACAGAAAAATCCACGACACAACATCCCGTTTACTTCGTAAGCGAGGTGCTACACGATGCCAAAACGAGGTACCCTCAGATTCAGAAATTATTATATGCTGTACTAATGACTTCCAGGAAGCTCAAGCATTATTTTCTGAGCCACAAGATCAAGGTAGTGTCAACTTTCCCCCTAGGCAACATTTTGCATAATCGAGATGCCGTGGGAAGGGTCGCACAATGGTCTGTGGAGCTGGGGGCTTACGACGTTGAATTCATACCCAGAACTGCCATCAAATCGCAGGCTCTGGCAGATTTCATCGCAGAGTGGACTAACCCCGAACCTGAAGAAGCTGCCCAAAATCCCGAACACTGGACAATGTTCTATGACGGAGCATTTTGCAAAGCAGGCGCGGGGGCTGGGGTAGTTCTGATTTCACCACACAATGACATCATCAGGTATGCATTACAAATCAATTTTGTCGATCCAACTCCTACTAACAATGTTGCCGAGTATGAAGGACTGTTGACAGGTCTCCGCATAGCTGCATCTCTTGGTGTCAGAAGGCTGCTCGTGAAAGGGGATTCCGAGTTAGCTGCAAAGCAAGTCATGAAAGAGTACAGTGCGCGGAGCGAGGTCATGGCCAAATACTTGGAAGCATATAGGCGGATGGAGAGCAAATTTGATGGGCTTGAAGTACAGCACGTGAAGAGGGAATTCAATGGCGACGCAGATATGCTAGCAAAGGCGGCTGCAGAGCGCGCACGGCTCCCAGGTAACGTGTTACTTGAAGTTCTTACTAAACCATCT
>CM014272.1:47605294-47631835 GCA_004135705.1 Alloteropsis semialata
GGACAGCTGCGGCAGGAGATGGGTGGAGCGGTAAGACGGCGGTAGCCGCCAGCCACGGGTGGAGGAAGGGGAAGGGCGGGTGCAGCGGGAGGCAGCACGCCGAGGCGGAGGCGATGGTGGAAGGGCACGTCATCGACGGATGTGGAGAAGGAAGGAAGAGGAGATGTGAAGATGGGCTAATGGGCCGGAAGCTAGGTACCTTATCTAGCTTCATGCTCGATATAGGAGGGGGCAATTGGAGAGACGATTCTTACCATGTGGTGGGACAAGGTGGCTATGCTAGGTGAGAGATGTGATTAAAATGTACTTAATATGATCTTACCGTATGTGCACTAATTTGCCATATATCGCCAATCCTCCTTATATCAATATATTAGAATCTTAAAAACCAAAAGGAAGGTAGTAAGTGCAATCTATAATTCGAAAAACAATTAGGTGTTAATTTCATTCTTACATTACATAGTACTTCGTGTGCATCCTGATTATGAGTCCAGGAATGATCTTAGTATAATTGTATGACCTTTGCAATTGCCTAAGATTAATAAAGTTTTACTTTACAAAAAAAAATATTTCATTCATATGTAAATGTAAGCGGTACCTTTTTTTTTCTCCACTACAAACAAAAAGTAGGACCATCTATTCTACATAAGAACTGTGCATCTAGAACCAAACATGTTTCACTACGCAATTTTGGAAGAACCACCTTCTACCATTCAAAAATGTTTGGCCAACAAATAGGCTGATGCATTCACGTAGCTTGGTTTGGCACAAATTATTTACTAGGTCATCAAGTTTCCCTGATGCATCAACCAAATCATTCTAAGCTGAGAAGAGGAAACCTCACAGACATGCAGATGAAGGAACAATCTAGCATGACAAACATTCTTTACAGTTTATTTTTGCAGTCACCCTATGCCTTATATGGACTGGAAGTGCCACTGCCAACGATACTACCTACTTTCAGGCTACCATCTGAATTTCTCTCAAGCAAGTCATCGAAGAATTTGTTGGAAGAAACATAAGATGGCCTGCGAGCCCCAGCAGACAATGGTTGCTTCAGGTTCCGATTTATTGGTGAGTCTAAACTTGCAGTTCGAAGTGGCACTGCAAAAGAATGTGATTGCTGTAGGGGCCTCAAGTTTGGTGGCACGTTGATAGGTGAGATGGAACTCGACTGATGCTGAGACGATGCCACCACAAAAGGGTTCGATTCAATGCTGTCCTGGGAGGCCCATGGTGGCGGCGGGTAAGCCAATGAGTTGTAGGGCAGCTGTGATTGGGATGGTGTCTGTTGCTGAATTCCTTCGGTTTGAGACTGAGGTTGCGCCCATGGAGCGACATAATGTGCAGATCCATGTCCTTGATTTACATGATAAAGCTGTGGATGATCACTAGCTGTTGAGCCACCTTGACTCAAGGCTGGTCCAGGCGTTACTGGGGTATAGGGTGGTGATGAGTTTGACGATACGGTTAGTGCAAGAAGGTCACTCATAACCTGGTCTTCTGGAGAAATCCTCACGGGGGCTGGAGGATCAGGCAGAGACAATGCATTGCTTGGAACAGATGAAGAATTTGTAGAGGGAACAGAAGCTGCTGAACTTGATATTCCCTCATGGATTGTTGAAGAAGATGTGCCTAAAGAAGCAGAGGCACTCTCACTGTTTGTGGACCTGAATCTTGAGTTTCTGATCAAAAGTGGTAAAAGTCAGATCGAAGATACAAGGAAAAGAGGTTAAGTACAAAACGAGAAGATTGGCATGTTGAGAGTGTGACCTGCGAGCTAGCAGAGAGAACTCATCATCTTCATCTTCTTCCTCATCATCATTCAAAAAATTAGCTGATACTATTGTTGGAGCAACTTTTTCACCTAGGTTTGGAGTGGTTCCTGCTGGCAATTCACTCACCACATCTACTTCGGCTGGTAGAGGAGAACCTGATGCCATTTCGTCATGTTTCTCAAGCAGAATTTGTAATTTATCATTTAAGTCAAGAGCTTGGCCCAAGAGTTCTTCATCCCTGTAATACAGAAGAGCTCCAGGCAATTAGTTTGGCAGAATAGATTGACAGCAGATACAAGAATAACATATGTACAACTGCAATCCTCAAAATCATCCATGTATAATGAGTGCTTGCTAGTTGCTACTAGTCAACATTAGTATGCTAGGGGAAGAGTTTTCAGATTACAAGCTTTCTTATTACTCAACAAAAAAAACTCAAAAGAATGGCTTCAGACTTGGAAGAATTAATGTACTGTGATCAAAGTGCCTTATTTTTCCAGTGAACCAACTCTATAGAAACTAGCTACTCGAAGCATACGATAGAAAATAATGTATGGCGTTTTTATATTTATTGTACACAAGAGGCTAAGATCCTACAAGGGACAGTGCCATTAGTGTTATCTGGACCCATGCTTTCAAGCATCTGGCTGACTTAGGAATATGTAAATAATGTACGGCGATCATCTTTCTCCCTAGCTTCTAAATTTATAGAATAAATTAACTCAGTAGCTTCAAACTGTAACTTTTATATGCAAATAAAAAAAACCCATTGTACGAACAGCATAATAGCCAAAAACTGATGGTATTTCTGCTGGTAAGATCACAGATGAAGAACAAGAGTCATGCAGTCACATACCTCAGTGAACTTACTAAACTCAAGATCCTTTTTTGGTCTGCCCGACATTGGCTCACAAGTTCTGTGATAATTTCATCATTGACAGCCTAAGCATTAAAAGAACAATGTCAGAAATGAGACTTTACACTTGGACATTTATTTCATAATAGGTTCCATAAATACGCAAGAGAGATGGGTCAGATGAATATAAGTTGGCTATACATGTAGTGCGCTACTAGTTAACAAGAATCAGTAGTCACATCAACAAAAAAATATTAAAATCATATGTATGTTACTTGTAAAATGCAGACTCATGCACTGAAGGATACAACAGTAATGGACTTAACAATCTACTTAGTTTATTATTAAATAATATGAAACCTATTAACAGAAAACAATATGTTACTTATCAAATAAAAATCAAATGTATATGCTTACATCATGATCATTGGGATCCACAGCTCTCAGCATCTCACTTAATAGTTCTGCAGCTCCCAGCATACGTTCCAAGTCTGGCAGGCTAATCAGATAAAAGCATTCCATGTAGCACAGAAGAAAAAAGAATACTGACTCCAAAACTTATTCTTTTTTTTTATGTAAGGTTACCTCAGAGAAGCCCCATTAGATGACATTGCCTCATCAAGCCTTGAGGAAGAATCAACTGGCATTCCATACCCTGCTTGAAGATATGATGGCAAAGATGATGGACGTGTGACCGGAGGAGTAAATATCGGTGCAGCATCAGGAGAGCGCTTAGGAAATTCCACACCAGATCGCTGCAAGTAAAAAAACTCATTGGCTCATGCAAAATAAGCTCCCAAACTGAAGTAAGATCTCCTTAAAGGAACACTTTATACAGGTGTTTAAAATATACATTAAACTTTTTTCATTGCCATACAATGCTTTCAATGTAAACTAATGTAGTTTAAATTTCTCTTAATCCATACACATAATCGTTTTTCAATATGGATCTTATCAAATTTTCAGAAAATGTGGTTCATGAACCATTTTTACTAGAATACAGGACAGTAAGATGCAGAAAGTAGATTTAATTTCCATTAAATTCTTTAGTGCTTTGCACAAGAAAAAAATCTAGGTCCATGTAACTTGTTGTGCTTTTTATGCGCTCAAGGTTACACTTGGCACAAAACAGAATAAGAAATCATATTACAGCCCAATCCTTAAATGGAGGTAACTCTAGCAAGGTTAAAAGTAAATGTACTTCCCATGTAATTTAGCTCTCTGATAATGCAAGAAACATTCCTCAGGTCCTCTAGGGCTAAAAACCATATGGATTAAAAAAAATCTCCTTGCTTGTCCCATGCCAAAACACATGTCTACGGCCCGGCCCAGGTCGTTGGTCCTTCTCACACGGGCTATGGTGCCACTGTGTAAAGTGCGGGGCAGGGGTTCAGGGGTTTTCTCGATTTACGTGAGAAGATCTTCTTCTTAGCAAAATGCACGAGGGCTTAGCCCCCACAGGAAGAGTTTTTTTCTTTTATAATGCAAGAAGCATCGACCACACCTTCAATTCAGCATATGCCCAGTAATAGTGAGGGTGCTTTCCACCAGGCCCACCAAATGCTTCTTGCCAAGAATCCAGGAGTGTCAGAATTTTGTCTCTCACTTGCATATCCGCCTGGGACAGCAGTCAACATACCTAATCAGAATACTGTAAATAAATAAATATAAAGGAGCTCATATTTACTGTACATATGGTTATTGAAATGCGTAGTTGCAAACTTAGAGTGATTCTAGCATTTAGCAGTTGTGTTTGGTCAAAGATCGGATAACTAGATGGAAGCCAAAAAAGGGGGAAAACAGAATATTACTACAAAGAGCAATATTTTTAGAGAAACTGAAATTCCAGAAATGTACAAGATTTTTAAAACATAAAAATGGTTTTCTAGTGATTGAAACACCAAAAATTCACTCCAACTGTTGCATCCAGAGGTATATGCCTGTAATAGTCCCTTCAACTTTGAAGCAATAAGAGATGCATCTTTGGGTACACACCAAATTTTAAGTTAATAGCAATGGCTCTACAAATCTGTTTAGCTTGAAAGCTAAATAGATCATATATGCCATGTAGACGTATATTTAATAAAGCAAAATGATATTTTTAGCGGTGTAACCCATACAGTTCCATAGTTCAGAATTACTGATACACTGAGTACATAGCTGTAGGTTGTATTTTTCTCCACCACAAACTAGATTGTGGTATGCAGCTCAAATCCCAAAAGGTCCATAAAGGAAAACAGAACACTTACCTTTTTCTTTACAATTTTCATCATTTCCTCCAGTATATTGCGCTCTATGACTTGAACATGCACATGATCCCCACAGTTCTTTATTAGAGTCTCTAGAAGCTGTAAAGCAATTTCAGAGCATTCATAATGACAAACACAAAAGGATTGCAAAGTACTTTAAGCTGGGACGCATACCGTCAAAGCAAGAAATTGAACATTCGCATTCTTGTGCTGAATACGTTTTTTCAAAGCTTTAATAACCTCTTTTGCTTGCCTGAATCAATACAAAAATGTTAGCCCAGCCATTTTATCTTGTAGGAAACATATACAAATAAAATAACATATGCACCGTTCTATCAAGCCCTATGTCCTTTACATATCCTAACATTACAGTGGAAATATTTCAAGATCAAAGAAAACATATGAGGCTATCATGGTTGGTTGGAGGTGTGGTGTTACCCCCCGGTGCCAGATTTGAGTCCCATTCACCTCAAATATGTGGACATGAGGGCCTATTTCATCTGAGTAAATGTTACATACTTCCTCCTAAATAATCTTGGTTTTGTTTCTGTGGCCATAATTTCTTAAGCGATATATTTCCATATCAAATTTGAAAATGCTACCAAACACAAAAGGATTTTTCATTTAAATTTTCTTAAATGTCTTAGGTTTATAACCTAGTTTTGGGATTTAATTTAGAATATTATATATTTAAAATAGAGTAAAGTCCATCATCGGTCCTCTAACTTGTCATGCTGTGTCATCCCGGCCCCCAAACTCACAAATTGCAGATTTGGGTCCCTAAAGTTAGCTTCTGGTGACATAATAGCGTGACAAATTTAAGGACCGCTGATGGACTTTACTCTTTAAAATAAACTTCTTGTGAGCCCTTCTTCTTTTTTTGAAAATGTTGATCCCACCTAGAGTTCTGCAGCAAGCAGGTTAGTTGTATGCTGTATATATTGCCATTAGTCCAGAAACTAACAAAGATGAGATTATGGAACATGTAGGTTATGTGGATTGCCATGAAGGAAACAATTGATACTTTGCTCAATGCTGTGAAGATTTAAAATTACTATCACATAATTTTAAAACTGCTTGAAAGAGGGCCCTTGGGAGAATTTTCTGATATACACTTCTCATTTGATCCATTCCTTATTTAACCTATATTTCAAATTGCACTATTGAGTCAAATGGCTTAATTTCCTCTGCTAGCATAAACTTTAACAGAAGCCAATGCATGAATTGCAACACAGTAATCTCACAGTTCAAGTGTCATTTTATCTGAAACACTTCTAGCTTTTTTGTGAAAAAAGTAGTTATTTTAATTTAGAACAAGTACGAAGAAGAAAAATAGAAAAGGATCATGGTTGAATTCAACATCTATATGTATTTTGCTCGTAAGTAAAAGAAAACCCACTGTGTTACCGTCAGGCATCAATGCATGATAGTGTTACTACTGAGGCAGACTGCTCTGAACAAGATTTTCTTAGGTTGCACTACAGGAAATACTAAACGGATATTCTTAAATGTTACAGAGGACGAAAAGAACAAACTAATCATGAGAGCAAATTCCTTGCGAAATGATGAACACTGTAAAAATCGCAACATTCCCACGCTTGATTAGATACTTTGTTGGCATGGAAAAGGCCCGATCGTCGCAACATTTGTTTTCCCAAGCAGAACACAATAATCATGAGAGCAACAATAAAAAAAGTAATCATGAGAGCAAAAGTACTAAATGCTAGGCGAGATGATGAAAAGACTGGGAAACGGCATCCTTCCTATGCACTTGACTGGATATACTTTGTCCACATAGAAAAGGTGCGGTGTTATCCTCTCAGTGCAAAAGGAGATTCCAAGGGAAAACGGTAGATTGTGCCGTTCCTTTCAGTGGTGCTACTGCTGGTGCGAACAGAGAGACTAAAAGGGAGGAAAATTGGGGGAAGAATTGATTGTTTCCAATCGTAGAGTGATCACTTGAAGATAGAACAAAGCAGAGCAAGGATAATTCTCCTATCAGTAATGGAAGGAACGCCCACTTTTCGTCTCGGTTCGTAGGCCATAGGATGCCAAGAACACGAACGGTTCGCCATTATTGCGGTGGCACGGGAACCAAGAATTGAAAACAGCGCATCCCAGAGAAGGAAAAAAAAAAGGCCGACGCAGAGAGAAAAGACGACGTACCCGTGATCGGAGTTGACGGCGTCGCAGATGTCGATGTTGAGGGTCCAGTCGGGGCCCAGCAGCAGCTCGTTGGTGGCCTTGTCCACCCTCACCGCCGCCGCCATCCCTGCGCTTCTCTGCCGATCGACCCAACCTCCTGCGTGCTGCGTCCCGCAGTCGGAGGAATCCGATCCCCGCGGCGCGGCACGACGGGGGAGAGAGGAGGAGGAGGAGACGCGCGGAGGGAAAAGGAGGGGCGGCGCTATTCGTGGGTGGGACGGTGGAAGTGGAGAGAGTCCGAGGGATGGATGGATGGATCACTGGGGTCTGGGTGGCACGCCGCAAACAACAAAAACGGGCGGCCATTATTAGGGGGTGGCGCCGCGCATATATGCTGCCCTTTCGGTCCACGCGAGGCTCCGCCGCTCGCCGCCGTCCGCTGCGGCTTGCGCGCACGCACGCCTGACCTGGCTGAAAGCGAAGCCAAAGATGGCGGCAAGCACTTTATTTGTTTGGAGCTTATCGGCGTCAATTTTTCTGCTGTTCTTTTTCGGCGGGAGCTGTTCATTTATAGAATCAATGTCTTCTTTCATCATCATCCATGTCGTCATTTTAGATGGAGGTCGACTTTCAGTTTATAATAAGTTTTTTCATTCGATGGGTAAACATAGGAAATTTCAGAACATTTGTTAGAATTTAGGTAAACAAGATGAAACGAGACTTACTTGGTCAGGTTCTGTGAGAGATATGCGAATTATTTTACTAGATTTTAATTTAAGGCATATTTAGTAAGAAAAAAATACTGCTACGTAAAACAAATAACTAGACATAAATCTCAAGAAGGAGAACAACAAAGACATCATAGACATAACCAGCAGATATGTAATAAACATAATCAAACATATTGCTGCACTATCACCCATCTATGAACTTACAGAGTAGCTCTCCATCCTCGTGTACACTCGATGTAGAGGCAGCGCAGAACGAAGTTGATCAGCTTCGAGCGATCGCACAGTTGCGCTGGCCAGAAACCTTATTGTCGCCCCTCGTGCAGACTTCACGACGGCAATGGCTCGAAGATACCGCTCTCTCCTTCTCAGTGCACGCCAAGAAGAAGAGCTGGCAAGATCCGACAGCTCAGCACCCCAGCACACTTCTCCCGGAATCAAAGATGAAGTTCAGAAAGAAATCGTGGGGATTTTCTCATGTGTATTTCCTGGACGTCTTCAAGTCCTCTTATAAAGAAATCGGCAACACATTGCTGATCGTTTCATCTATAATGACACCCCATTAATTGGCAATAGTAACCATCCACTTAATTTGGGATTAAGGCATTGACTGCGTATTTATCCTCTCTATTGACCGTCATCAAAAGATTAATACGCAGATGGTAAAAGGATTACATAAACTTGGTTGCTCGCTGCGTCGTAAGTCACAAGTCACGCGTTTGTTTACGCGAAAAGAACGCGAATACATGTATGCGTGCGTGTGTAATCTAAGCCCCATTCTCTCCAAGTGTTCAGACTAGCGAGAGAGCTCTCGTATTTAAGTTGGCATGCACCAACTCAAACCAGCAGTATGGGACAACTCTATGCCATGCACTTTTGCTTTGGGATTCCATATGGGCCTCTTCATGGGCCTATTTTCCAATAATTCCCCACCAATGCCAAAGTAAGAAGAAGGAGAATGACAAAGGATCAATGTGCTGTAATACTATTAATATACCAGTGTTTTAGTATGAGTCCCGTACAGGTTGAACTTATACCTAGAACAACAAGATTCATCTTTCTGCGGCTGAAAAATAGACTACGCCTTGAATTCTCAGCTTTAGTGCAGTCAGACTTCACTCGAAGTAATAGCTGATACTAGGCTATCAAAGTAGCCTCGCTTAACCGGAGCGTTAATGGTCTGCTCCCGTATCTTTTAGTTAGCTTTCGATAAGAGCGTCCTGTCTCAAGAATTACGACCTACAGTTAGGCTCACGTAGGTGTTCTCTTTCAAGAATATCCTGCAGGCTGATATCTTTTTCAATGGAAAACATTAAGGCTTTATGCCAACCTTCCATGCAGTAAAGAGTACTTTATTTGTCATTTGGACATGGGTACATTTTTTATGTAAATGTACTCTTTGAGTTACACCATCAATTTGTTCTTTCTATTGCCTACTTCACGGGATCTCCGGTCACATAGGGTAGGTTGCCATTATGATGCAACATATTCAAATGTGCCTCATACCCATGTCCTTAGACATCACAGAAATTACATTCTATGGTAATCCCTTTGTAAAACGGTCTGCCAGATTCTTTTCAATTCGCACATAACTAACAGCTATTACTCCGGAGTTCTTTATTTTTCTGACAGTTTTAAGCCTCCGCTTAACATGTTTATTGGACTTAGAATTATCCTTTGTATTCAAAACCTGAACTAGCATTGATTGGTTATCGCAATACATTAGAATGGGTGGTACCGACTTCTCAAGCAAAGGCAAGTCCATCAGCAGATCTCTTAACCATTCAACCTCATTAGTGGCAGTCTTAAGTGCTACAAGTTCTGCTTCAGCCGTAGACTTCGTCAAGACTGTTGTTTGCAGGACCTTCACGCAACTGCAGCACCTGCTAGAGTGAATAAATAGCCACTAGTAGTTTTGATCTCATCCGCATCTAAGATCCAATTGGAATCACTATACCCCTCTAACACATGTGGGTATCTTGAGTAGTGAATTCCAAGCGTTGTAGTGCCTTTCAAATATCGCAGCACTCTCTCTAGTGCTTTTCAATGATCTTCTCCTGGATTAGATGTGAACCGACTCAATTTGCTCACATCATAGGAGATATCAGGTCTCTGTATAGTGAAATTGATTCAACGTAATCCCATCCTCACTTTTTATCAACTTAATATTCAGAATAACATCTGTCGGTCCTAAATCTTTCATATCAAAACAACGAGAGTCTTGATCTCATCAATCACCGCAATGCTGGTCCCAAATATGAGTATGTCATCGACATACAAACACAATATAACTCCTTCATCCCCACCATAACGGTAGTACACACTTATCTGCCTCGTTCATGCTGAACCCCACAGATCTCAAAGTGGTGACAATTTTTTCGTGCCATTGTTTGGAAGCTTTCTTTAGGCCATATAATGATTTTATTAATCTGCACACTTTATTCTCCTCCCCAGGAATTATAAAACCATCTGGCTGCTCCATATATATTTCTTTCTCCAACTCTCCATAAAGGAAAGTTGTTTTCACATCCATTTGATGAACATGTAAACCATATGACATAGCCAGTGTAAGGAGAACCCTTATGGTAGTAATTCAGGCAATACGGAAGTAAGTGTCAAAGAAATCTTCTCGCTCTTTTTTGGTATAGCCCTTGGCCACAAGTCTTGCCTTGTAATTTTCAATTGTACCATCAGGCCTCAACTTCTTTTTAAAGATCCACTTGCATCCAACTGGTTTACACGTGCTTGGACATTCAGTGATCTCCCAAGTCCCATTGGACATAATGGAGTCCATCTCACTATGGACTGCCTCTTTCCAATACTCTGCATCAGAAGATGCATAAGCCTCTGAAAGTGTTTTTGGCACATCAGCCAAAAGATAGACAATAAAGTCATTACCAAAAGATCTTGCTATCTTTTGTCTCTTACTTCTGCGTGGAGTCTCATTAACTGTATCATCATCTTCGTCGGATGTAGTCGGTTCACTATTTGGTTCAGTGGTATAAATGGTTCAGGTGGAGTATAAACCTGATTTTCATCGTCGCCTGTTATTCTCATAGAATAGACATCCTCAAAGAAAGAAGCATCGCATGACTCCATGATTGTATTTATGCTCACATCAGGAGTATTTGATTTTGCTACCAACAATCTATAAGCCGTACTATTCTGTGCATAACTCAAAAATACACAATCAACTGTTTTGGGTCCGAGCTTTCTCTTTTTGGCGCTGGTATATTGACTTTCACGAAACAACCCCACGTGCGCAGAAAATTGACATTAGGCTTTCGCCCCTTCCATTCCTCATAAGGAATGACATCTTTGTTCTTTGTCACAACTCTATTTAGGACAAAAGTCGCTTCAAAATAGTTTCCCGCACCATTCATAGGGCATACCAACACTCTAACATGGCATTCACCAAGTCTGTAAGTGTCCGGTTTTTTTTCTCTCAGCCACCCCATTTGATTGAGGTGAATATGGTGGTGTAACCTCATAAATTATACCATGATCAGCACAGAATTGAGAGAACTCAGTGGAGATATATTCTCCTCCATGATCATCATGCAAACGCTTGATCTTTCTCTCAAGTTGGTTCTCAACCTCGGCCATGAATATCTTAAAGTAGTTAAAAGCTTCATCTTTTGTTTTCAGCAAGTAAACATAGCAATAACGAGTAGCATCATCTATCAAAGTCATGAAATATCTCTTGCCTCCTCTAGTCAACAATCTATTCATTTCACATAGATCTGAATGAATAAGATCTAATGGTGTCAAATCTATCTTTTTCTCTAAACTCTTAAAAGGTTTTCGAGGTTGTTTCGCTTGAACACAAGATTGCCATTTTGATCCTTTTACTACTTCAACTTTTGAAATTAATTCTAATCTGGACATTCTAGCAATGGTGTCAAAATTAATATGAAAAAAATGAGAGTGCTACACATTGGACTCACAAATTTTATTCATGGATGAAACATTTAAATGATAATTTGACTCAATAGTATTTAGGCGAAACATGCCTCCCCTGTCATAGCCTTTACCAACAAATTAAAAGTTCCCAAATTTAGAAATTACAACTTTATTGGACTCAAACACTAACTTATACCCATCTCAACATAACAAGGATCCACTAATGAGATTCTTGTTTATCGACGGAGTATGCTGCACGTTCTTCTAATGGACAATCTTCCCTGAAGATAGCTTTAGTTCGACCGTACCAACGCCAAGAACAGGCGCAGCTGATCCGTTCCCCATCAAGACGGAGGAGATTCGCGCTCCCTGATAAGAAGAAAATACAGACATGTCAGAGCATACATGTATATTCGCTTCAGTATCAACCCACCAATTATTAGATTGCAATACTGAGAATACACTTGGTATTTCACCATACCTAGATGAATCGGCCTCATTGCCATTGCCAATGGTGACATTCACCTTCTTGTTTGGCTTTTCATCATCCCTGTCTTTGCGGTGGCGGCAATTCTTCGCAAGATGCCCTTCTTTGCCACACACATAGCAAGTTCTGATTTTATCTTCTTTCTCATATCTCTTCTTTCAGTAAGTGGTTTTCTTAGCCTTATCACCATACTGCATCTTTCTCTTTCCCTTGTTTTTGGGCTTGGTCACTACGATGTTTGCACTTGCACCCTGAGCAAATGTGCCAGGAGCATCCTTTGCCCTTGCCTTTTATTCCACGTCGAGGGCTACTATGAGATCCTCAGTGGAGATATCTTCTCTTTTATGTTTCAGGCTAGTGGCAAAATCCCTCCAAGATGCAAGGAGTTTGGCAATAATGCCCGCAGCCACAAACCTGTCCAGCAAAGGACAACCCAAACTTGCGATCTCCCTAACCAGCACTGCATCTCATGTGCCTGTGCAACTATCGACTTTGTAGCATCAATGCCATAGTCATAGTACTACTCACAGGAATAGAGTAAGTGACCACCTTCAGAGACCGCAAATTTACGCTCAAGTGCATCCCACAACTCTGTGGGGTTTGTGTAATTCATATACACATCGTAGAGCTGATCTGATAGCAAATTCAGAATACACCCAAGTCCAGTATCACACACACTAGAATTAGTGGTCTTTTGTTCAATCGTGAATGGCATCACTGGGTAGATCACCCACCACAGTCCCATAGACATGAGCCAAAAGTTGACTCTAGTCTGCCATCTATGAAAGTTACTACCAGAAAACCTCTCAGGTTTCGTTGCATCCGAAGCACCAGCCATTGATGAATTAGAATAAATGCATAAATAAGGTTTCTGGATTGTTGGAGATATGCGAATTATTCTACTAGATTTTAATTCGAGGCATATTTCGTAAGAAAAAGCTACTGCTACGTAAAACAAATAATTAGGCATAAATCTCAAGAACAAGAACAGCAAAGACATCATAGACATAGCCAGCAGATATGTAGTAAACTTAATCAAACGCATTGCTGCACTATCACCCATCTATGGACTTACAGAGTAGTGCTCCGTCCTTGTGTAGACTCGATGTAGAGGCAACGCAGAACGAAGTCAATTAGCTTCGAGCGGTCGTGCTGCCCAGAAACCTTATTGCTGCCCCTCGTGCAAACTTCACGATGGCAAGGGCTTAGAGATACCGCTTCTCTCCTTCTCGGTGCATGCCAAGAAGAAGAGCCGGCGAGATCCGGCAGCTCAGCACCACAGCACACTTCTCCCAAAATCAGAGATGAAGTTCAGAAAGAAATTGTGGGGATTTTCTCATGTGTATTGCCTGGATGTCTCCAGGTCGTCTTATAGAGAAAAATCGGCAGCACACCGCTGACCGTTTCATCTATAATGATGCCTGTTGGGGGATTGGCCTGTCAAGGAAACGCCTTCACCCGGTTACCTTGTTCCAGGATTGAGGGAATTACCTTCGCTATGTATCCCTGAAAGGAAATTACCTTCGCTTTATATTCCTGAAAGGAAATTGCCTTCGCTATGTATCCCTGAAAGGCAATTACCTTCGCTGATGGAAACGGAAGTTCACTGTGCTCGTATGCGAAGGCAACGTATGAATATCACGCCTGGATTCGGTTTCTCTCTCCTTCGCTAAAAGATTGGGCACCTAGGGGCGATACATTGCTCCTGGTGTTAATAGGTGTCTGATACAGATGCGAAGGTGTCGTTAAGTGATTTATTGCCTTCGCTACCCTGACCCATTCTGTGAGGGTGCGAAGGCAATTCCCAGACACTAGTGAATACTTGATTCATCTTATTATACAGGCTCAAGATAGGCTTGGATGACGGCCCCACGGTCTTTTCTTCTCTAAGCTGGAGAAGGCGTCGCGCGGCTATGAAGGAGCTCTGGTGGTGAAGGCAACAAAGGTCGTAGGAAGCACGGTGAAGGCGGCGTGGACCAAGTCAAGACCGAGTCAAAGACGGAGTTACTGGTCTACGCATTCACATTGAGACGTGTAAATGTACTCTTGTGCCCTGGGAACCGTAGGTTGTATAGTCTAGAGGATGATGCCTGATTTCCAGGGGTATAAGGGGAATGTAAAATGTGCCTCTTGACCTCCCTATATAAGGGGGCCTCCCACCAACGTGTAAAGGGCTGATTCTCGAGAACACTGTTGATAAGTAATTTACTGTTGCTTGTCTCTGTTCTCTGTCTTGGCTGTTGTTTGGGTTCATTGGCTTCGGCTATATCCCAACAACTGGCGCCCACCGTTTGTGCTGTGCACGAAGGAAACCCATGAACACCACTATGCCACCCAAAAGAGCAATAACAAAATCAACCACCACCCAAAACACGGCTTCATCTGGCGAAGCCGACGTCCAAGCCACAGTTCCACCAACCACCTTAACACCCATAACCGAAGCCGACACTGAAGAGACGGAAATCAATGAACACAATCTCACCAATGAAGAAAAGCTGCGCAGGGTGGAGGAAAGGCTCCTCCTTCGCCATCTAGGAGCAGCAAAAAGAGTTCGAAGCAGCTCAGCTTGAGTTACAACAGCAAATGCAAGAAGAAGAAGAAGAACAACAACACCAGCTGCTGCTAGTCAGGAAGCAGTTGGAAGAGCTGAGGCAGGCGAAGCAAAGAAGATTGAACACTACTGATTCTAGAGCTGCGAAGCTCCGAGAAGAACTCGAGAAAGCTAAGAAACAAGTTGCTCAACTCCAAGCCGAACTCAACGACCCAATTGCCTTCGCCAATCACATTTCCACATCGGAAACTGGTTTCCAAGTGCTGCATACTCGTCCCATTGATCGTACTTGCCCTCTCTCAGAAAGTCTTCAATTGGCAAGATGGCCGCCTTCATACAAGCCTATCTCTCTACCAAGATACAATGGCCTCACCGACCCCAAGCAATTTCTCATGAGCTATGAAGCTGCAATAGCTTCGGCAGGGGGAGATGATGTGGTGCTGGCAAAGTCTTTCATCATCGTCTGCGATGGCACCGCAATGAACTGGTACACCAAGCTTCCAGGATTATCTATCACCAGCTAGTATGATCTGAAAAGAGAGTTGATCAAGAATTTTAGCATAATGGGAGACCAAGCATTATCATATGCAGAGCTAACATTACATCAACAGCCGAAGGAGTCTTTGGAGGACTACTTTCGCAGGTTTGTGGGACTCAGATCTCAGGCTCCTCATATTCCTGACGAAGCCGCCAAATTTGCAGCTATACAGGGGCTTCGGCCAGGTCCTTTCGCCCAACATATTGCAAGGGAAACACCAGCAACCCTTGGAGATCTCTATGTAGAGTTCAAAAAATACTGTCGATCCGACAACGACAACCAAATGCGAATTGCCAGAGAAGCCGTCCTGAAAAACCAATATGATTCCCAAAACAAGCAGCATCACTACAGCCAAAACCACTACCAAAACTACCCATCCCAAACCATCATGAATGTGGAGAGCCCACCTTCGCTTCCACAGAACAAACCCACTTACCCAGAAAACCAATACCAGAGCCAAAGAAACGAACCTACCCAAAGAGGTGGAAGAGCCGGCAGAGGCCGAGGAAGAGGAAGAGGTCCACCTTCAGGACCAGAGCTGTTTTGTCAATACCATGGCAAAAATCATACCCATGGCACAGAGCAGTGCCGAGACATCAAAAGAACCATCGACAAGCTGAAAGCAGACAAAATCCAAGCAACCCAAACGAAGCCATCTTCGGCTTCGCACCCAAACACCCAAACCCAACCACAAACCCAAGCTATCCAACCTTACTGCCCAGTCTATCCCTCTCTAACCTCAAATTTTGTGCATCCCACAACCGCGATGGCGACTCAATTTTTGCCTTCACCGCAAACATTCCAGCATTACTACCCACAAGCCATGTACCCACAATTCTACCCTCAAAACCAGCAGCCTATCCCAAACAAAGACATCAAGGTGGAGGAATTACCACCACCCCCACCACCTCAAAAACAGCAAGATCATAACCCAGCAAACCCGTTGCCCAGTTATGGCCTCATGATGCCTATAACTGGAGGATCCTCACTTGCCTTCGAGACAAAGAAGCAGAGAAAGAGTTACTTTCGCCAGGTCAACAACATTTCAGTTGACGGTCCATACAAGAAATCGGAATGGTCTCACATGTCAATTACCTTTACTGAAGAAGATCTCAAACTCCACAACTTTCCACACAATGACGCAATGTCCATCGAAGCCAATATTGCCGGCTGGAGAATTGGGAAAGTGCTGGTGGATACAGGCAGCTCAGCGGATATCATCTTGGCAAAAACTCTCAGATCGATGACCAACATCAACCTAGATAACTTGGAGCCATCTGACACACCTTTGGTTGGCTTCGGGGGGAAGCGCACCGCAACATTGGGGAAAATCACATTGCCAGTATCTTTTGGCGACACATCAAATGCAAGAACAGAGTTCATTACCTTCGACGTCGTTGACATGTTCTTCGACTACAATGTTATCTTCGGCAGGGGAGTTATAAATGCCTTCGACATCATCATAAAGCAAGCTTTCTTATGCATGAAAATGCCAGCTCTCAAAGGGGTCATCACCGTCTATGGTGACCAAACAGAGGCAAGAAGAATTGAGTATGCCAACACCCCAGGCCAGCGAAAGGTTCATGTCCTCAAAGAAAGTGATCCCATTTACCCAGAGGAGAAGCCAATTGCTGACAAAAGCAGCCGCAGTATGCAAGGTGCTGCAGAAACAAAAGAAGTGCAACTGCAACCTGATGTCTTCGACAGAAAAGTTATAATCGGCTCAGATCTTGAGCCAGACGAAGAAGAAAGACTCATCGAGTTCTTGAGAAACAATAAAGATGTCTTCGCCTGGTCAAGCAAAGATTTGCCAGGAGTTGACAAGAGCATAATTGAACACAAACTCGCAATTAGCTCTGACATGAGGCCGAAGAAGCAAAAACTGAGGAAAATGTCCGAAGAAAAAGTGAGCGCAGTCAAGGCTGAGGTGCAAAGGCTGCTCGATGCAAAAGTTATACACGAAGTTCAATATCCCAAGTGGTTAGCAAACACTGTGCCTGTGAAAAAGAAAAATGGCAAGTGGAGAATGTGCATCGATTTCACCGATCTCAACAAGGCATGTCCCAAGGATGATTTCCCTCTCCCAAGAATTGATAAAATCATTGATCAAGCTGCTGCAAGTGAGATGATGTCTCTGCTAGATTGCTTCTCCGGTTATCATCAGATATGGATGAAGAAAGAGGATGAAGAAAAAACAAGCTTCATCACTCCAGTCGGCACCTTTTGCTTCATCAGAATGCCCGAGGGGCTTCGCAATGCTGGTACCACTTTCTGTCGCATGTCAAGCACCGTATTCAAAGAGGAACTCTTCAAAACTATTCTGGCATATGTTGATGACATCTTGGTCAAAAGTGTAAAAAGGCAAGATCACATCTCAGATCTGGCAGTTGCCTTCGCAAGAATGAGACAGGCTGGACTCAAACATAACCCAGAGAAATGTGTCTTCGGAGTAACCAAGGGGAAGATACTCGGCTGTCTCATTTCAGCAAATGAGATCGAAGCCAACCCTAACAAGATCAATGCAATACTCAACATGGAAGAGCCCAAATGCATTAGAGATGTGCAGAAACTCTCTGGCAGAATCGCAGCACTAAACAGATTTATTGCAAAGGCAGCTGAACGCAGTTTACCCTTCTTCGCAACTCTCGGAAATGCATCAATGTTTGAATGGGGAGAAGAACAATCGAGGGCTTTCCATGAGCTAAGGCAATATCTGATGCAGCTCACGAAGCTGACAACACCTGACCTGAAGGCACCCTTACTATTGTACATTGCAGCTTCGCAATCAGCTGTCAGTGCTGCACTCATTGTGGAGAAGCTGGTCGAGGGTAGAAATATACAGCAGCCTGTGTACTATGTCTCTGAGGCACTGGCTGGGTCGAAGCTGTTCTACACTGAGATCGAGAAAATGATTTATGCCGTGGTAATGGCATCCAGGAAGCTAAGACATTATTTTGAGGGCCACACCATCAAAGTGCTCACAGATCAACCCCTAAAAGAGTTATTAAGCAACAAAGAAGCTTCGGTAAGAATATGCAAATGGGCTCCAGAGCTATCTGAATATGTGGTCGACTTCGAGCGAAGAACAGCAGTTAAATCGCAAGTCTTGGCTGATTTCATAGTCGAGTGGACATCGCCTTCGGCACAAACTCTGACCAGAGAAGAAAGCTGGCTAGTACACTGTGATGGCGCTTGGGGGGACAAAGGAGCTGGCATCGCAGCGATTGTGCAATCGCCCTCAGGCGTTAAGATGAGATACGCAGCGAACTTAGAGTTCTAGTACACTGTGATGGCGCTTGGGGGGACAAAGGAGCTGGCATTGCAGCGATTGTGCAATCACCTTCGGGCGTTAAGATGAGATACGCTGCGAACCTAGAGTTCTGCAAAAATAGCGACAGAAGTACGAACAATGTTGCTGAATATTAAGCCGTCCTATTGGGGCTCAGAGAGGCGAAGGCGCTGGGGGCTCAGCGCTTCGTTGTAAAAACTGACTCGAAGGTGGTAGCAGACCACATTGAAAAAGAAAGCGTTGCAAAGCAAACCGAGCTGATCAAATACCTAAATACAGTCCGATCAATGGAGAAGAAGTTCAAAGGCTTCACAATAGAATATATTCCAAGGGCAAAAAACGAAGAAGCTGATGCACTGGCCAAGGCAGCAGCAAAGGGGGACAAGTTGCCACCCGATGTCTTCTTCCAGACACTGACAGTGCCTTCGATCAAAGAACTCGATGAGCAACCACACTTTATCAATGCAATAAATTCAGAAGATTGGCGGTCTTCCATAATGGCATATCTCAGGGGATATTACGAACCAATTGACGAAGACGACCTCAAAACCATGCAGCAGAGAGCAAGAGCATACCAAATCATCGACAACACCTTGTACAAGAAAGGAGTTGTAGCTCCTTGGCTTCGCTGCGTTTCCATCAGCGAAGGCAGAGAGATAATTCAAGAGATACACAGTGGTCTATGAGGAGCTCACTTTGGAGCGAGGGCAATTGTTGGGAAGGCAATGAGACAAGGGTTTTATTGGCCTTCAATCATCAATGACGCAACAAATACAGTCAAGACTTGCGACGAATGTCAAAAATGTGCGGCAACCAGAAAATCACCTTCGGAGCCGTCACAGCTGATAACTCCAACCTGGCCTTTGCAGAGATGGGGCATCGATCTGGTGGGTCCCCTTCCCACGGCTCAAGGAAACCTCAAATATGCAATAGTTGCAGTGGAATATTTCACCAAGTGGATTGAGGCAAGGCCACTAGCAAATATCACGGCGAAGACAGTTATCAAATTCTTCTGGCAGCAAATTGTATGCAGATTTGGAGTCCCAAGGGAAATTACAGTGGATAATGGGAAACAGTTCGACTGTGATGAGTTCAGGCAGTACTGCATGCCCATTAGGATGAAGGCAAGATTTGCATCAATATACCACCCACAGTCCAATGGCGCAGTAGAAAGAGCTAATGGCATCATTTTCACTGCCATCAGAAAATGCCTTGCAAATTGCAAGAAAAAAGGCAAATGGGTAGAAGAAATGCCGAAGGTAATCTGGGCTCACAACACATCTACCTCAAGAGCAACTCAGTTCACTCCATTCAAACTTCTTTACGGCGAAGAAGCAGTATGCCCGGAAGAGATTCTTCATCAGGGGCTTCGCACTCAACAGAAAGCACCCGAAGACAGTGAAGCCATAGACAAAGACCTCACAGAAATATATAGGCTGCAAGCAGCGAAGAACATTTCCAAGTACCAGGAAGAAACCAGGAAATGGCAAGACAAGAAAGTAGTAAGAAAGACATAAAGATAGGCGATTGGGTGCTAAGGAAGAACCCGAATATGCCTTCGGGAAAGCTGCAAAACAAATGGGAAGGTTCGTTTCTAGTCGTCAAGAGTAACAGACCAGGATCATTTCACCTGGGGGATGGAGAAGGCAATGAGCTGCCGCATTCATGGAATGCGGACAGCCTGCGAAGGTACTACCTGTGAACATAATGTAATAATTGGCTTCGTATTCTATAAACGAAGTCAATTAGTAGAGTAGATATTTCCTTTTTCAAAAGGCCCGTACTCTTTTCCTCACAGGGGAACCCTTACCAAAGGGGTGATGTTTTTAACGAGGCGGTGCCAACGGTAACTCGTGTGAAATATATAAACGAGCTATTCCCCAAAAAAGTTGCATCGAAAGCGATTGGCTTCGACCAAGTCGCTAGTATTCGATAAACCCAATAGAACTAAATTGACCCTACCAAAGGTAAGGCCAATTCAGATCTAAATTGCTTACTCTAAGGAGTAAAAGGGGCTTCGGCTCAAGATTGTCTTCATATACAAACAATGCTTACTCCAAAGGAGTAAAAGGGGCTCCGGCTCATATAGATTTCACATACAAAACTTCTTACTAAAGGGGCTTCGGCTAACACCGAACCTCATACAACAATGCTCACCCTAGAAGGGGTAAAAGGGGCTTCGGTTCAAACTACTCTTAAAAATAAACCCGGAGACAATTCCCTGTCTAAATGCCATGGATCGCCATTTGAGCACGTCGAACAAAAAATACAAACTCGCTTCGGGGGAGGAGGCGTTTCTCTCAGAAACGAAGGCAAACCGAGTTTGATATTTCTTATTCAAAGGTCATACACGTGAACGGTTTATTCACATCATGAACATATTCACTTTCGCATGAATAAACACAAACTCGCTTCGTGGGGAGGAGGCGTTTCTCTCAAAAGCGAAGACAAAACAAGTTTATATTCATTCATGCGAAGACATAATTACATCACGAGTTTCATACATTTATACCAAGCATTCTCAAAACATTTCAAACACATATCCATAAAACTGCTCGCCAGATCTTCTAAAACGAGGAGCATTGTAAACGCAAGCAAAGTCCTTGACATCAGGACCAACGTCCAACGGCTCCATCTTTGGAACACCCAGGGAAACAGCTTCAGCATTTCTCTTCGCAGCAAGCTCAACTCGATCAGAGCCGTGAGCAACAAACGCTGTGAAAAAATCAAAAACACTGAACTCCGTGTCACGATAAAACTCGTGACAATACTCCAAAAAATCGTGATGGCTCGAGTTCGGATAAAACGTTGAAACTCCTTCCATGCGAAGCCAGAAATACAAAGCGGCCCGTCACGCATAGCCAGTGGAGTGAGTGCAAGCATTTCATCGCCCTGAATATACACAAATGTACAAGTTCAAAAGAACTGCCCGCTCAATAAAATCCTAACTCTTGCTACAATTCAAAAGGTCCTTACACCTGTGGCTCGACTCCAGGGGCCCCTTGATCACCCTGCCCTTGCGAAAAAGAAGCACCGGCTTCGCCGGAAGCAGCACCAGTCGCGGCAGAACCTGTTCCGACACCGGCTTCGGCAGCTTCTTTGGCAGCGGCTTCCCTTGCGGCGGCTTCGGCTTCAGCTTTTTGCTTCTTCAGTTCCTTTGACTGAGAATACAAAAGCTATCAAACAAAACAATTCCAAATCAAAAACAAAAATGAATAAAAAATGACAACGACGGCAGCTATAAAAAATACCTTCGCAAGCCGGTCGCGGACAAGATTCTGAATTGCTTGACGGCCACTGGCAACCCAAAAATACCTCAAGAAAAGCGCCTTCGCGACTAGCAGTTGCTGTGGAAAATAATCAGCGTCGGCAGGATCTCTGGGAGCTGGATAAGGATAACCTTTCCGAACCAAGGCTTTATAATGATCGCAGCCATTGTCTGAGAGAACCTTGAGCAAGTTGCATGAACAAAGATTGACAGCGAAGTCACTGAGAGTTTCCACGACAGTCGGAAGCGTAGCGAATTCATTATCAATCCAATTAAAGAGCTTGTCCAAGCTATACTCTTTATTGGGGAAGGCAGCAGGCTCCGCACCAAACTGTCGCAAGGCCTCCTTGTACAAGCGATATAATTTTAAGCCTCGCTCCCAGGCAACGTCAACCACGCTTTCATTCTCCTTGCGAAGGTTAAGGTTTGATGTGCGCAGCGACAAGACCTCATGCTCAAAGTTTTCACTGCGAGACCGATATGTATCAATATCGCCCGAAAGCTTCTCCTTGGCTGCATTTAGTGTGTTCACCTCACCCTTTAGAACGGAAATCAACTCAGTATCTTCAACAATTTTCTTGCGAAGGCCCTCCATGGTGCCATCCTTATCAACAATCTTAGCCTCCAAGGCAGCAACATTCTCCTTAAGGGAATCGGCTTTACCAGCTTTAGCTTCCAAAGCTGCGACTTTGTCCTTCAAAGACTTGTTCTCAATGATAATAGACTTCCGGTCCTGGCGAAATAGATTCTTTTCATTTTCATGATCCTGCTTAATTCTATCAATAGTTGCTTGGATCTGGAGAAGCTCTGCTTTTTCCCTTCGCAATTTCTCTAGCTCTGCACGCTCAGCAGCAACCAAGTTGAGGTTGGGAACTTGAGCTGCCAACTCATTGATAGCTACAACAACCTATGGTAGAAAACAGTTCAGCATTACGAAATAAACGAAACGAAGCTAAGGTCAAAAACACAATCAAAGACGAAGGCAATAAGGTCATACCTTCATTCCCGAAGCCAAAATAGTGGAACTTATGCTTTCGGGATGGAGTGTCTGAACAAGTCGTTGATAATCTGCAAGGAAAAAATAATGAAAACACTGTTATCTTCGCAAAATAGCCAAAGGAAAAAACAAGCTATAATCCCAAACAAAAAACACCTTCCAAATCAAAGTCTCGAAGAGGCCCACCTTCGCGCACGCGAGATGGCCCATCTCCCTCGCCACCTAATAAACAGGTCTCAATCGCATTAGCATCAAACAGCAGAGCAAGCAACGTCGCTAAAGGAAAAAATGAAGAAACATCATTAGTACCTTTGGGAAAAGGAATACTTCCACCCATATCAACATCCATATAAGATTGAGAAGCAGCAGCCCTCTCAGCGGCTTCGGAAGTCTCAGCTTCGGCAACCTCCTTTCCCTTAGCCTGGGTATCAACGTCAACTGTCCCGGCAGCATGGGCCAGAACCTCCAAAGAGTCTCGAACAGGAGGGGAAGAAGCCAAAGCTGACGATGGAGAGCTAACCGTCAGAATGTTAACTAGAGCTTCGGCTCTGGGCTCTTCAAAGCTAGCCTCGACATGAACCTCCTCTGGCACATTCTCCATAATGGGAGCATCCCGAACAGGAGTCTCCTCAAACATGGTAATATCAATGCCATCATCAAATGGATTCGGAACCCGTACATCTTCGGCTGCTTCATCAACGCCTTCACAAGTAATATTGACATCAATCACGAGATTCCGCGCCAAGTAGTCTCCTAGCAAAGGAAGACTCGTGCCTTGAAAATAATTTCCAAAGAGAGCAACCGCACCTAAGAAAATATCATCTCCACTCCGGGGAGCTGAGCTCATAAAGCCGGTGACTTGCGAAGCCGGCCGCTGCACGGGAGCTGAAGCCGCTGGGGCTGGCCGAGGAGGGTGAGGTGGAAGACCACCCCGCGAAGCCGAAGAGGTGACCCTGGTAGCCGGGGCGACGATGGACACAGGGATGGCAGCAATCGGTGCGTCTTGTCGACGACGCTTCTCAGCAGACTCATGAGAGCTGCTACTGCCACGCTTGGCCGGAATGATGGAGGAAGCCGCCTTCGCGACTACACTTTTGCCACGGCCGCCTCCACGTCCAGATCGCCCTCCTCCACGGGAAGCACGCGAAGGAGCAGAGTCATCACCATCCCGGTCCTTTGCCTTCCCTTTCCCTTTTTTGTCCTTCTTCTCCTTTTTCTCTTTCTTTTTCTCCTTAGAGGAGACGGGCACCTCTCGAGCACCGTAAGAAATCTTTAGTTCCTCAAAAACTCTATTGAATCTAACATGAACAAATTTGTCTTCGAAACTACGATGTTCCTTGGAGTTATATGTTCCAAGAATATCATTGGCCCGTTGCTCCACGGCAGTAACAAAATCTGCTACAGTCATGCCCTCGGGGAGCTTCGCGCCAAAGTAAGGGAAGGCAACCTTGGTGTGTTCGCGGAAAGCTTTCCATTCAACTTTATAAGGCGCCCAATCGGCAGATAAGAAATAAACTCCACAGGCGAGGTCAGCAGCAACACCTTCTTCAATCAAATCGCGGCTGCAAAATGTTTGCGAAGCCACTTGAAAAGCCTTCCAACACTCAGAGAACCCAGGCCTTTCAGCATCAAAGGTTGGGCAGGAAACAAACTTTAGCCAATCAATCTGGCTGTGGAGAGGATAAGAGACAGACTTGGTCCCATCTTCCGAAGTAGTTTCCTCCGAAGGCACCCTTACATAAAACCAATATTTTTGCCAGTCCTTGGTCCATTTATTTCTGTTAGCAAAGGAAGTCTCCACCTTCGCAAAGTGAGAACCACGGCGGCGCCCAGTGAAAGTCATACACCCAAAGTCCGGAGTATATAACTCGCCTTCGATGTCAGATGATTTGCTTTGATTATGCCCCTCATAAAGCCGAAGAAAACCATCAACTGTAACTGCTACATCATGCGTCTTCACAGCCCAGAAGAATCGAAGAAGATGACTGATGGCGTTTGGCGTCAGATGATGCAGTTGTAGACCATAAGGCGCGATCATCTTCACGATGACGTTGTCAATGGGCATCTTCAAACCCGCAATAAAAAAATCCGTGCAGACAACAGCCTCGTCTTCGCGAGGATTAGGCGTAGTATCAGTACCGGGAGCACGGCCCCAGCCCACGGGGAAATATCCTTTTTCCTCATAGAAGTTGATGTCACGTTCGCCAACTTTGGACTTGCCAAAAACAAGCGTCTTCGGCTTCTTTTTCGGATCTACTAGGTCCTCAACATCAACCTCCACGTCATCAAGATCCTCCTCCTCGCCACCATCATCATCATCGGCATGTTCGTCGCCAGAACCTTCTTCAACAGTTGGAGTCTCATCTTCAATCTGTTGTGCAACTTGATCAACTTCAGAATCATCCATCCCACGACGAGAAACTCCCATTCGTTGGGCATCGGGGCTGCCTTCTTTAGCCATGTCAATAAGTATAGCAGTTTGCTTAGTGCGCGCCGCTGCAGAAATAAAAGCAATTCTCAATACATAAACGAAGGAAACCAGCAACAGCAATACAATCAAAAATAGAGAGAGAACCTTACTTGTACAAGCGGGTATTATGAGGAGAAGCCGACACGAACGCGAAAGCGCTTTTCAGGCTATGATCGGAGTAGGCGAAGAAGATTCAACAGCAGAAAGCGATTGATAGCGAAAGCGAAGAAACCTAAAAGGGGGGACCCCTTCGGTCCTATTTATAGGCCAGTAAAAAAAAGTAACCGTTACCGCGGCACGGAAATCGAAAAGGCCCTGAAAAATCCAAAAAATAGTACAAATAAAAATAAATAAAAAAGTGAAGAATCAGAAAAAATAAGGGATGCGAAGCCAAGTCAGGGGTGAAGACAACGACTCAGGACTTGCTCCAACGGGAGGAGGCGTTTCTCTGGAACAGGCGAAGGCAATCCTGAATCTTCGAGGACATCGGCCTGTTGGAGAAAGCCCTCGTCCGCGAGGGGCTACTGTTGGGGGATTGGCCTGTCAAGAAAACGCCTTCACCCGGTTACCTTGTTCCAGGATTGAGGGAATTACCTTCGCTATGTATCCCTGAAAGGAAATTACCTTCGCTTTATATTCCTGAAAGGAAATTGCCTTCGCTATGTATCCCTGAAAGGCAATTACCTTCGCTGATGGAAACGGAAGTTCACTGTGCTTGTATGCGAAGGCAACGTATGAATATCACGCCTGGATTCGGTTTCTCTCTCCTTCGCTAAAAGATTGGGCACCTAGGGGTGATACGTTGCTCCTGGTGTCAATAGGTGTCTGATACAGATGCGAAGGCGTCGTTAAGTGATTTATTGCCTTCGCTATCCTGACCCATTCTGTGAGGGTGCGAAGGCAATTCCCAGACACTAGTGAATACTTGATTCATCTTATTATACAGGCTCAAGATAGGCTTGGATGACGGCCCCACGGTCTTTTCTTCTCTAAGCTGGAGAAGGCGTCGCGCGGCTATGAAGGAGCTCTGGTGGTGAAGGCAACAAAGGTCGTAGGAAGCACGGTGAAGGCGGCATGGACCAAGTCAAGACCGAGTCAAAGACGGAGTTACTGGTCTACGCATTCACATTGAGACGTGTAAATGTACTCTTGTGCCCTGGGAACCGTAGGTTGTATAGTCTAGAGGATGATGCCTGATTTCCAGGGGTATAAGGGAATGTAAAATGTGCCTCTTGACCTCCCTATATAAGGGGGCCTCCCACCAATGTGTAAAGGGCTGATT
>CM014272.1:47637309-47656229 GCA_004135705.1 Alloteropsis semialata
ATCTATCAAAGTCATGAAATATCTCTTGCCTCCTCTAGTCAACAATCCATTCATTTCATATAGATCTGAATGAATAACATCAAATGGTGTCAAATCTGTCTTTTCCTCTAAACTCTTAAAAGGATTTCGAGGTTGTTTCGCTTGAACACAAGGTTGCCATTTTGATCCTTTTACTACTTCAACTTTTGAAATTAATTCTAATCTAGACATTCTAGCAATGGTGTCAAAATTAATATGACAAAAATGAGAGTGCTACACATTGGACTAACAAATTTTATTCATGGATGAAACATTTAAATGATAATTTGACTCAACAGTATTTAAGCGGAACACGCCTCCGCTGTCACAGCCTTTATCAACAAATTAAAAGTTCCCAAATTTAGAAATTACAACTTTATTGGACTCAAACACTAACTTATACCCATCTCAACATAACAAGGATCCACTAATGAGATTCTTGTTTATCGACGGAGTATGCTGCACGTTCTTCCAATGGACAATCTTCCCTGAAGATAGCTTTAGTTCGACCGTACCAACGCCAAGAACAGGCGCAGCTGATCCGTTCCCCATCAAGACGGAGGAGATTCGCGCTCCCTGATAAGAAGAAAATACAGACATGTCAGAGCATACATGTATATTCGCTCCAGTATCAACCTACCAATCATTAGATTGCAATACTGAGAATACACTTGGTATTTCACCATACCTAGATGAATCGGCCTCATTGCCATTGCCAATGGTGACGTTCACCTTCTTTTTTGGCTTTTCATCATCCCTGTCTTTGCGGTGGCGGCAATTCTTCGCAAGATGCCCTTCTTTGCCACACACATAGCATGTTCTGATTTTATCTTCTTTCTCATATCTCTTCTTTCAGTTAGTGGTTTTCTTAGCCTTATCACCATACTGCATCTTTCTCTTGCATTTGTTTTTGGGCTTGGTCACTACGATGTTTGCACTTGCACCCTGAGCAAATGTGCCAGGAGCATCCTTTGCCCTTGCCTTTTATTCCACGTCGAGGGCTACTATGAGATCCTCAGTGGAGATATCTTCTCTTTTATGTTTCAGGCTAGTGGCAAAATCCCTCCAAGATGCAGGGAGTTTGGCAATAATGCCCCCAGCCACAAACCTGTCTAGCAAAGAACAACCCAAACTTGCGATCTCCATAACCAGCAGCTGCATCTACTATCGACTTTGCAGCATCAATGCTATAGTCATAGTACTACTCACAGGAATAGAGTAAGTGACCACCTTCAGAGACCGCAAATTTACGCTCCAGTGCATCCCACAACTCTGTGGGGTTCGTGTAATTCATATACACATCGTACAGCTAATCTGATAGCAAAGTCAGAATACACCCAAGTCCAGTATCACACACACTAGAATTAGTGGTCTTTTGTTCAATCGTGAATGGCATCACTGGGTAGATCACCCACCACAGTCCCATAGACATGAGCCAAAAGTTGACCCTAGTCTGCCATCTATGAAAGTTACTACCAGAAAACCTCTCAGGTTTCGTTGCATCCGAAGCACCAGCCATTGATGAATTAGAATAAATGCATAAATAAGGTTTCTAGATTGTTGGAGATATGCGAATTATTCTACTAGATTTTAATTCGAGGCATATTTCATAAGAAAAAGCTACTGCTACGTAAAACAAATAATTAGGCATAAATCTCAAGAACGAGAACAGCAAAGACATCATAGAGGTAGCCAGCAGATATGTAGTAAACTTAATCAAACGCATTGCTGCACTATCACCCATCTATGGACTTACAGAGTAGTGCTCCGTCCTTGTGTAGACTCGATGTAGAGGCAACGCAGAAAGAAGTCAATTAGCTTCGAGCGGTCGCGCTGCCCAGAAACCTTATTGCCGCCCCTCGTGCAAACTTCACGATGGCAAGGGCTTAGAGATACCGCTCCTCTCCTTTTCGGTGCATGCCAAGAAGAAGAGCCGGCGAGATCCGGCAGTTCAGCACCACAGCACACTTCTCCCGGAATCAGAGATGAAGTTCAGAAAGAAATTGTGGGGATTTTCTCATGTGTATTGCCTGGATGTCTCCAGATCGTCTTATAGAGAAAAATCGGCAGCACACCGCTGACCGTTTCATCTATAATGATGTCCCATTAATTGGCAGTGCCCCATTAATTGGCAATAGTAACCGCCCACTTAATTCGGGATTAAGACATTGACTGCATACTTATCCTCTCTAATAACCGTTGTCAAAAAATTAATACGCAGATGGTTAGGTTCTTTGTGGTGGAACCTGCCCACCCGGGTTCGAGTCTCCGACTCGGCACGTGTGTCATATTTTCTTAGATTTATTCTAGGATTTAACCGGTGCTATTATTTCAGTGGTAGGTAACGTGTCCGTCGATAGCGAGGCGTCTGTGGTAACTTTGTCAATATTAAGATCAGAACAGCCGGTCCAGTCTCTCGAAAGTGCTCATATGGGTAGGGTTTGTGTGCGTGTATTTATAGGGGTGTGTGTGTATGTGTGTGAATGTCTGCATCTGTACTAGTATTTTTAAAAAAAAGTTAGAAGAAATAATTATTTCTAGAGAAAGTTTCCTTTTTGACACTGAGGAGTGAGGGAATGGCCCATTCCTTTCTTGGCTCTTGGCAAACATATAACTAGAAAGGAGATTTCTAGTCAATTAAACTCTTAAGAGCATGTCAGGATGAGATTCTAGCCAACCCTTGCCACTTTCCAGTTTCCATTGAATACCCATGACATCTTGTGAAACGATACCATCACAAGGTATCCCAAGTCTACAACAAAGAACCAAAATGCACAAGGCAAAGCTTTATAAAATGCACAAGGCAAAGCAAGATGCAAAGAAATAGCAAAATTTGGTGCCACCTCATAAGAGCAGCTCCAGTGACAAATCGAACAGAACTGTAAAATGTATAACCACGTAGGGCCTATTCGATTTTCATTTAATCGAACAAAATCTCACAGCTTGTGTAGGCCCCAACAAATAATAAAATAAGTGAAAAGCAATAACTTTTCCCAGCCCACACGGTTGTTTTCTTTCCACATACCAAAGTTGCAGGCTTCTCTCTCCTCCCACGGCTCGACTAGTCTGTTGTTCGTTAGCTGCAGCCTGCAGCATGTAAATTGATTTGAGTCTTTTCTCGTTTCTCATGCACACTAGAGGTTCCCTAATCCTACAATGTGGACAAGAAGCAAAAATCCTCCTGCCAGCCCAACAGTGAGCACTAGAAGCAAGAGAAAAGTTTAGGAATCCAGTTATGGCTTTTGGACATTGTTATGCTTGGTTTGTTTGGTCTGTATGATGTGATATATGTGTGGTGAGCTGTATATGATCCATGTGATGAGAAAATAATCTCATTTTGCTCAGTAAAAACAAGTAGTGGCATATATGTGGTCTGTGATGATAAACTAATCTTGGTGTGTGTGTGGTAAAACTCTAAGATGTGTGACAAATTAATAATAGGCTATATATTTATATCGTTTATGTACGATATTCATGTCACTTGTATTTTGTTTCAATCCAAATGTGAACTATATATATGTTATCCATTTATGTTAATCTAGTCCATGAAGTTATTTTGATCCCTGAGCTATTTATTATTTATGTTAGTGCGATTGTGAAAAATTCAATGAATCATCATGAAACTATACAATGGAGTTAAGGGAAATGAGCTAAATCTTACTTCATTCTCATGCACGGGAGGGGGTAAAAGCATCTTTTCCATACCAACAAAACAAACAAATCTAATGGCTTAATTAGACAGTGGCACACAAGGGAGTGGATCAATTTGCAGTTGCATACAGTGAATTGGCTCAAGGTCGAAATAGAGCCGTTAAGCATCTCAATGCATGCAACTAATTTCCAGTAGTACAAATAGAATCCAACATATACAATCTCAATCAACAAAATCAAATGCTCTACAAATACTTATATCCAAAATACACTACCTGAATCCGGCAGTTTGCCATGTTATAATGCGAAGCAAACATATGTAGAAATTGAATGGACGATGAATAAATCGGAAATAACCTGAATGTTCCTACACTTGGAGATGTGCCTGTGATAGCCGTGGGTGTATGGGCGGGCAACTGCTCGTGGTCCTTGCTCGAATCTGGGCGAGAGTGGGAGTAATGGCCGTGTCTAGAGTGCCATCGCCTATATAGTACCGGCCATGCTTCTTGCCCCCTCCCACCCTCATGATGATCTCTCCATCAAGGTCATGCTCGCTCGGATCCCACTCTGGCCCATGGACCTGCCTTCCCGCCTCTGTGTACTCGTTGATGTGGGTGTGGATGGAGGGATTGATGTATGCTGAGGGCGGGCTGTCTAGGTTGTAGGTGACCTCAGACGCCTTGCCCTTGTGGGCCATAGCCCATCCCATGAACTGGGAGCACTGAGCGCCTTCATGTGCCGCCGACTGAGAAAAAAACATGTTGATTACAAATTATGCATAATTGAGCGTTAAAATAAAGAAATAAATCTGCATACCCATTGAGCCCTGTATTCGTTGTTGCTAAGGCTGCCTTGATGGTGTGCAGGACCTGGCATCAGCAAACGCCGTTCTCGGCCAGCGTTGTGCTTCTCCTCCCACTCGGGTGTGAACCACTTGTCCACTATGCGTTCCCAGCACGTGGAATCATTATGGCACCACCACACAGGCACCTACACGTGATCAAGTGATTGACATGTAACAAGATCAAATCAAGCGATGTACTTAATCTGAAAATATATCTGAATTTACCCGCAAGTATTGCTCCCAGGTCAGGTTCAAATTTCTTGCTTCTTCTTTTTTGATCTTCTGGCCAAGGAATAGAGCATCGTAGTTTACGACACACTGGACTTGCACCTTGTAGTGCATGTCCTTCACCGGCTTAACGCATCGATTGTGAGCCACAACCGCCGCCCGTTCCTCGTATCCATCCGCACACCTATAGAAATCCTGCATATAAATACGATGTATGCAATCATTATTACAAAAATGTCCAATGAATGTGATGTATTAAGCAGTGTACTGCGAGGAAGACTTACCCACAGCTCGGCCTTCACCCGTTCCGCCTTGTTGTCGAAGCACCTGTTTTCCCGATCGAGATGATCAGGGGTGATGGTGTAGTGCTCCCACGTCCATGCCGGCTCGTACCTTCCATGAATGTGGACCTGGCCTGGGAAGTGCTCCCTGCAGAGAAGACCCAGGATGCCATTGACCTTGCGATTGTGAGCACCTCCAATGAGTACTATCCAACTCCTGCCAAAAGTGATTAAGATAAAATATTAGTTTCTATTGTGATTATCAAGTAATGAAATGAAAAAGTACTGATAAAATCTAAAGTTACTTACGTTGTTGAATCATCGGCCGTTTGGCAAGAGGTATCGGCCTGTCCGGAAGTCTCAAGGGACCTCGCAACCAGACAGCCGGGATAGCTCCTGTCGTGTCTTCCTCCTCCTCCTCCTCCTTCTCCCCCTCCTCTTCCTCAGCACCCGACGTTTCCGCGGAAGGCACGTATTTGTCCTCCTGCCGCTGCTGCTGCTCCTCCTCCTCCTCCTCCTCCTCCGGCTGTTCTACAGGCCGAGCAGCTCGACCCCACTGTCGACCCTTGGGGCCACCTTTCCGACGACCCTTGCCTCGGGTACCCCTAGGGCCGGACCCCGATGCTTCATCGGAACCTGGCATCATTCTTCTGAAAACAGGCGTGCATTTTCGTTGAATTGCGCCGCCCATCATCTTTGTTCAATTACCTGCAATTAAAAACAATAAACCAATTAGTACGTAATTATTACAAAAAAATAACATGATATTACAAAAAATAATTCTATAAGTATGAATCATACATGTATTAGAAATAATCATCTTGATCGGGATTAGCTGGATCATAAGTCTCATCATCACTATCACGCATGTCGAGTTCATAATCAGGCCCGTGCTCCAAAGGAGGACTGTCATCATCATCAAGCCCTAGTTGTAATCGCTCAAGTAATTCTAAGTCCTTCGCATTATGAACCTCATCTCCAGCATCCTCGTCATCAACCGTTTCATCATCGTCTACTTCCATTCCGATCCCTTCGGTTAAGTCTATCTCAAAACGCCCTTGTAGCCCATCTTCTTGAAAAAACTCTCTGTCATATGTATTTGGATTTGTAATCTTCATTGTTTGGGACAGGTAGTTTGTCGTGTGGCGATACCTTGTACACAACGTCCCAACCCTTAAGACGTTCGTTGGTTTTGCACGGGTATGATAGGTAATAAACTTGTGTGGCTTGTTGAGCCACAATATAGACATCGTCTCCTGGATAGATAGATGACTGTTGAATTTTGACTAGTCCAAGATTAGGGGTCCGTCGCACTTCGTTAGGATCAAACCAATGGCATTTGAATATGACAGGCTTAAGAGGTTTGCAACCATGAAATGCTAGTTCGTATATTTCTTCAATTATTCCATAATACTCGACCCCATCTTGGGCTATCGTACAAACTCCGGTATTTGTGGTTCTTCGATTGGGCCGACTCTGCTCGTGGCTTTTTGTGTGAAAGCAATATCCATTCACATCATAGCCGGAGTATGACATGACCCTATAGGCACAACCATTAGCAACCTGTCTCAACTCGGGACTCATAGACACATCATTTTGGGCCTGGAAGCATGATAGTTCGTTATATTACTTGGAACTTGTAATGTCACAAAAAGTACAAGCTCCATAATGATCGTACCTTTTATTTGAACCAAGAAAGGAAATTGGGCGATCCACGTCCCGCACCTTTTTTAAGAAGGGTATCAATTTGATTTGGGGTCGCGGCCCTATTTCCCCACTAGAATTGATGAATAAATTCTCTGTATGAACGAGAAGAAGATCAAGAGGGGTTGGATGCAGAATAGTGACCATAATGATAAAATAGTTTAATGAGAACTTACTCAATGTAAATGTCCACTTTAGAAAGGTTGGTCAACACATACATCATGATACTGCGCAACTCTTCATGTTGCAAGGTCTTACGAGTCGCAACACTTGCACTTTCGAGTTGCCCTCTGAAGAGGCTGAGGTTCGATTCATTTTCGTTCACATTATAACGAGGGGGTGGATTATGCACGTTAGGAAGTGTGTCGGCATAGTATTTCGTCATAAAGTTTGACACTTCCTCAGTACAATATGCCTCTGCAATGGAAGCTTCAATTTTGCATTTGTTTTTACATTTGGTTCGAAGAACCTTTTGTTTTCTCTCAATTGAATAGCACCAATGGCCCTGTACAGGCCTCCCCATTCGTGCCTCATACAGGAGGTGCAAAATCATATGCTGCATCGGATTGAAAAAGCCAGGTGGAAAGATCTTCTCCAACTTACAAAGCAACACAGGAGCCAATTTTTCCATTTCTGCAACCAAAGTCCGAGATAACTCCTTAGCACAAAGGATGCGGAAGAAATTGGTTAGCTCTGCCAGCACTTGCCGCACATGGTCAGGGAGATAGCCTCGAACCATCACCGGAAGAAGCCACTCAATCCATATGTGGTAGTCATGACTCTTGAGCCCATTGATTCGCATAGTAGCTAAGTTCACCCCCTCCTCAGATTCGCTGCATACCCATCGGGGAACATTAAAGTTTGGAACCATTCTAGGACTTCTCTCCATTCATGCTTTTTCAGAACGAATTCGGCTAGAGGCTTTCACCATTTCTTGCCGTCTTTGGGAGGTAGGATGTCGAGCTTTGGTCTATTGCATAACCTAGCTTGATCCACTTTAGCCTTAACGTTGTCCTTCGTCTTATCAGAAATGTCCATGACTGTACCCCAGCATGCCATTCTTTTTAGTGTGCATCATGTCAATGTTATGTGGAAGAAGAAGGTCATCCATGTAGGGTAGCCTCCACAATCCCGACTTCTCAGTCTATGCATGTTCCTCACCATATCCCATAAAACCACCACCTTCTTTGTTGACCTTGAGTGCGTCTAACTGCGCACGAACTGCGACACCTGTCAACATCTGTGGTGGGGGGTCTAGAACCATGACACCTTTTGTAAAGTTATTGATGTCTCGTCTGAATGGATGGTCAATAAGGAGGAATTGTCAGTGTTTGTCGAACGAAGAATACTTGCCACCCTTAGTCAACCAGATGAACTTTAGAGTTGCCTTGCATGCTGGGCATGGGAACTTCCCGTGGACACACCAGCCGCAGAATAGCCCATACGCCGGCAAGTCATGCAAAGAGTACATGTACCACACTCGCATTTTGAAGTTTGTCTTTGTAGCTCGGTCATATGTCCATACCCCTTCCTCCCAAGCACGGAGCAAATCATCGATCCATGGATCCATGTACACACTCATATTATCCCCCGGGTATCCAGGAATTATCAGCGACAAGAATATGTTCTGTCGTTGAAAGATGACACCAGGCAGGAGATTGAGGGGGATAACGAACACGGGCCAACAAGTATATGCGGCAGCCATCATTCCACAAGGATTGAACCCATCTGTTGCCAGCGCAACATGTACATTACGAGCCTCCAAAGCTTTCTCACGATGACACCCATCAAAATGTCTCCATGCTTTAGCATCGGCTGGATGTACCATATTCTCAGGACGGTATCGTTTGCCTTCTTTGTGCCATGTCATCTGTTTCGCAGATTCCTCGGTCATGTAAAGACGTTGGATCCTCGGTATGAACGGAAGGTACTGTAGGATTTTCACGGCGATTGTGAGCTGCCTCTTATGACCATCACCGGAGTCTACCTCTAGGTACCTAGAGGATTTACATTTAGGACAGCACTTTGCATCTGCATGGTCTTTCCTAAACAAGATGCATCCCTTCGGACAAGCATGTATCTGCTCGTATGGCATCTTGAGTGCACGAAGGAGTTTCTGTGCCTCATACAGGTTGCATGGCAGATTGTGACCACCCAGAATTAGGCTGCCAAAAACTGTCAACATATTATCAAAGCCATCTCGACTTATGCCAAGCTGAGACTTTAGGGCCATTATGCATCCGACAGCATCCAATTGAGAAACATCGGTATGCTCGTGAAATGGTTTCTGTGCTGAAGACAACATGTCATAATAGGCCTTTGTGGTTGCCTCTGGCGGATCCTCCCTAACATGACTACGTCCTCCATCGAACTGTGCTTCATGAAAGTCATCTAACATGTCTCCGCACCCGGCATCAGCATCATAATCCTGGATGCATTGTCTCACGACCTCGTCTCTCGCACGATGGGCTTCACCATGGTAGATCCACCGGGTATAGTTTGGCACAAACCCATAGGTGCAATGTGTTTACCCATCTGGAACTGTGATTGAAGTGTCTTGTTTGCACACTTGCTACAGGGGCACGTTGCTTTACTCTGTCCTTTGCCAAATGCCTTTTTCAAGAAATCTTCGACCTTGTGACAAAATTCATTAGTCCAGTCAAGCTTACCCAGCCAGCCCGTGTACATCCACTCACGATCATTGTTGACGGCCCTTAAGCGCGTCAATCGTGAACCGCAAGCGCACGGATCAGTTGTAGCTCTTCCCTTAGAGTACTCCCCCAAGGTTTATCAATCCGTGGAACTAAAGATACAAGAAACAATCCAACTAGCATAGAAAGCCTTTTATCTTGAAGAAGGGTTGCAAACCAATCTAATCTACTAAAACCAAACACCGGAGGTAGCAAGAGAAAGTTAGAGATAATCAATCTAGATCGCCTAGATCATGCATATGTTGTAGCTCCGAGCCAAATAGAGTGAAGTAAGATAGATGTAAATCTCAATAAAAAAATCTTTAAATCATGACCTTCGGTCAAACTCCCAAAAGCCCCACCGTACACGAGATTACACCCTATCACGATGCTCTCTTTCGGCGTGAGTAATTTAAGGGCACGTTCACAAGTGAACGTGTCCAACCACTTGGTAGATCCGGTATGAACCCCTAGCCACCATGGCTACAAGAACACCCTGAGCAATCTATCTCGAGAATAGATTGGAGAAGAAGCAAACCCAAGCAAGAACGAAATCATAAAGAGAGGCACTTGATCGCTAAAGATTCGAAAACTCATATAACTTCACCATGAATGTAAGTACATCACAAGATCACCACCGGGATCCTACCTTGATCTTGATGATCTGAGCTCCAAAACTCTGACGTGGTCTTCCTCGCAGGGTTTCCACGTCGGCTAGGGAAGAACCCTAGACAACTAGCACGACCCTCAGCTCTCCGAAAGGTGTCCCTCTAGCTTCTCTGCTCCTCGGCGGCGAATGACGAATTGATTGATGCGTGGCACGAAGGCACAGGGGCTATTTATACCCTGAGAAAACCCTAGGTCGAAGGGGGGCGAACCGCCACAGGAAAGGCCTGGGCCGGCCGGCCCAGGGGGGTTCAGGCCGGCCGGCCTTGGGCTTTCCTTGGCCATCTCGTTTCCATCTTTCTCCCCAAGTCTTGTGGAAGATTCAGTAGATGTTCCACCTATGCATGTGGGCCTTTAAATGTCGTTTCCTTCGGGATATCTTCGAGATAAGAATGGGAAGTGATAAACTTCCAAATTCTCCAATTGAGTTGCCTTGACCCCGAAGTCTCTTGACCTTATCTTGAAGCACTTGCCTTTCAAATACTCTTGGAGGTCGGTTCACCAAAGCTGAGCACGAACAGGGCTTGAAATCACCTAGGCCGGCCGGCCTAGGCCATGTGGGGCCGGCCGGCCTGGCCTGTTCTTCGGGCCTCTGGCCTTCATCTTTCACCGTGTTGTCTTTGGTTCCAAGCCTTATCCATTTGTGCTCCATTTAAGCCCAAAAACCTGCGTAAACAGAATTCCTCCAAAAACACATGCATATGCGAAAACATCACGGTTATAAAGTATGATCGTTAGTTTAGATATCAAATTCATGCCATTATTAAAGATAAACAAGGGTAAAAGTGTGTCGCTAAGGAGTGTCAACAATCCCCATGCTTAAACCTTTCTCGTCCTCGAGTAAGTCTTCAATAAAAATCAGCGTTGCCTTTCGGTGTCCAATCTCTGCACTTGATCATACACGAGAAAACATAACGCCCTCAAAATATTTTGCGATTAACTCTTCAAGTTTGTAACCAACTGTTTCTAGTATGGAGGGTAGTGATATGAATTAAGTGTTCCCCACAAAGATTTTAAACACGTGCTCTCTAATTTAAACAAGTCTCAGAAATTAGGAAGTAAGTTTCAAAAGTATTGCTAAACCAAAGTCAATAATTTAAACCTCATTGCAATTGCTCATGGAAACTCTCAGCTCATCTTGTCTCTCGAACTTGCTAGAACTCTCTTTACCTTCCTTCCTCTCATGTATGTGTAAGGTTTTATCTAGAGCTATAGGAAAGGTTAGTCCTAACAAAAAATATTATAATCAAGATATTATCAAAACAAGAAATACTTCTCATGGGTTTACCGAGACTCGTCAAAAAGACCATGGAAAATAATTGATTTTGTGGAAAGGGGGAAAATGGAACACACGCTTTAGATAGTGGACATGTGCAAATGGCAAAGGTTGATCCCGAGGCACAAATGAAGTCCTCGTTATCGGATTGCACATGGTTGGAATATTTGAGTATGGAATAATCTTTAAGGCACTATGGATTTTAATGAAGCAAAAAGAACTAAGGAGCATTTATTTTCACACTTTTTTTCTTTTCTTTCTTTTTTTCCTTTATGCTCCTTAGAACTTCTAGCAACATTAATACTTACTTAGCCTCCCTCCCATGCTTAAACGATTGCTCGTCCTCGAGCATAGAAGTGGTGGCTAATGCTAGAGTAAGTATCCATCTCAATCTTTTGGAAAATGGTTTGAATCTTCGAGGAGTATCTTCTCGTCGAATAATGAAGCCATCGAAGGAGGAAAGGGGGTAGGTTGGTCAGCTCATGGTAATGAGACCGGCCGGCCCACTTGTTGTGGTCCTCCGTTTCTTCTAGTTTTTCTTGTACGCACTCTTTGATGCCTCCCAAATATATGTTCCTTGTATCAAGCTCTTGATTCTTCGGAATTTCCTTGAGATAATGATCCATACTCAAATTGGGTTGTGGTCAAGGAGGTATTTCACAAAAAGATAATTTGGGTTTAGGGTGGATATCCAGTGAAGTTTGTGAAGTTTCCAGTGTAGAAACTCACAATGCATGGATAGATAGGCTAGCAAAAAGAAGGTATGCAAAACAGAATGGTCAGCTTCTTAGTCTCAAACCAGAGAAGATAAATCCTGAATCAATTCACTTGAAAATAATTCTCAAACTATGGTTCAACATGGTATGTCATTTAGGCTTTGGATAGGTAGAGCAATTGCAAAAGGTATTAATGACAAGGCTAGCTTTAATTAATTTCAGTAATTAAACATCCCTTGACAAGTTTAAAAGAGAGAGCAAGAATAATAAATATGGGTCTAAAATTATCATAACCTCCACAAAAGATTGAGCTGGTATTTAGATACATTTCAGATCATGTTGAGGAGAGCATTAGTTCATCATGCATAAGCCAAGCACAAAAATAGAGAAAGCGGCAACGATCATCATATTTCAACATGGCATAAACTTTCTATCATCACTAATAATCATGTCATGAAAGCATTGGTGATATATATAGTGATCATGGTGACAAAATAACACACATGCTGAAAATAAATAAAAACAGAAAATTGCTATGCACACAAGCTTGCACACACGCTGAAAATAAATAAAAGAAAGGGGAAAAACTCAAACCACACGTGCGAGAAATTTATTCTCGGTCCTTGTCGGTCACTCCTCTTGGCTTGGCGGATGTCTTGCGTTATATCCTTGATCATAATATACTTGGGAAGCTCCTCCACCAAAATGTTCCGGCGGCGCCAACGCTAGAAGTCCCATTTGGTATGCAATCCCCACGGCATCTTCTAGTCGGTCCGTATGCCTCCGGATGGCATTAATGTACTCCATGTTCCTATCGGCATAGGCTCCAATTGTTCTCATGTTTCTTTCCGGTTGTTGGAGATGTGTAAATTGAGCTCCAAAGGATGGATCCGGGAACACTCCTTGGTGTGGCGGTGGTGGGTAGCCATAACTGCTATATGTAGGCGGCGGTGGATACATCGGTGGTGGCACCGACGCTCCATACCCCCATGCTTGAGCTGGTGCATGTCCTCATTCATGCCCCCATCCTTCCGGAGGTCCTTCTCCACTTGGTGCATTTTGAAATTCCGTTGTCCAATAAGAGGAACTAGCCGGTGGTAATTTCTCTCGCACTTCTTCTTCAACCGGAGCCGATGATTCTCCAATATGCTTCCCTCTTTTATTCTTTTTAGCCTTGACCAAAATCTTCGCCTTGACCAAAATCTTCTCATCCCGCCAATCAATTCTTCCTCTTCCAAATAACTTCAATCTTGCATCGGGGAGATAAATATTTGTATTTGAAATTTTGTAGCCATTCTTCTCATCTCCTCCAATGTAATGTCCTTGCCTCATAGCTTCAATTCCAAAATCGGTCCCCTTCATGAAGAATGTCGAATTTGTCTCCAATCTTAGGTTCAATGCAATTGCTATCATGGAGAGATAACAACCCGAGCCGATCTCTCCGGAGTCGGATGTTGCTTCATATACCCACCTATCAATCATGATATATGTAGGATCAATTGCTTGCTTTTTCACCAACGTGGAGTATAAATAATTTAACTCCATGTCAGTTACTTTGGGCTCTCTTATCCTTCCAAAGATTGTCCTGCTCATCCAAGAATGAAATATTTAAAGTATGACATTGCTTATGTTCTTTCTTTGGCGGTTGTCATCCTTTGCAAATTTTCTTCCAAAATTTATCCATCCCTCCTTCTTCGACTTCGGCTCTTTCCGGTGCATCACCATTGAAACCAAGTAAGCTTCCAATTCCTTCAAAGGTGATGGACTTTTCTTCATTCTTCAACCTAAATTTGAGGCATGACACTTCTTGCTCATCAATTTTTCTTGTCACAACTCTCATGGTCATCATCATCTCCAAAGCAATTTCTACATGCATGTCCACCGGAACACCATCGAAAAATTGCCTCCATCCGAGGTTGTCCAGTAGCCCATAAATATCACCATAGAATCCCAACCTATGGAGTGCATCATCATCGAAATCAGTGTTTGCCTTCACCCTTCCTTTCAAATTCTTGAGCCTTGCTTCTTCTTCCTCCGACAAAATGACAAACCCATATTCTGAAATTCTTGGCTTGTATGGCGGCGGTGCGGTTGATCTTGTGGCTCGTCGAGGTGTAGGAGGTGGTGGTGCGCCGGCACGCCCACGAGATTCGGTGAACCTCATGGAGGTACTTCTTGGGTCTTGCATCCCTCCAAGGAGTAGCATGTCGCTCCTTTATACGGGGTTATCTTCCTCCATGCCTCACGGTGACTCCGCGACGGAGTGCCTCCGCGAAGAGCTCGCCGATGGTGCGTCGGACGCCGACGACCTTGTCCTCTTTCCAGTGAGGAAATTGATGACACTCCTCCTCATGGTGCCTTGCTGCACAATCACAAAAAACCAACACACCGGGGGTTTCTCACCGATGGAAAAACAATATATCGAAGAGGAGAGCAAACTAGGAATTGTAGTGAATTTTTGGAGATTTTTGGAGGTGGTTTTGATTCTTGAAATTTTTCAGAGCTTTTGCTGGTGTTCAAGGTGGAAGAACTGAAGAACAAGAACTTGAAATTGCATGAGTTGTGTACCTGTGAAAGATGAGCACCAGGGGGCATATATGGGCACCAGGCCGGCCGGCCTGGGTGCTCCCTGGCCTGCTTCACGTGCCATTGCTCCCACATCTTCCTGAGTGGATTCTTGATCAGTGTCCAGCATCTCTACATGATTTGCACCGTCCAAATGTTGTGAACCATTCATTCTTTAGCAAAGTTATCCACTTGTACATTGTTTTATCCACTTTGATTAATGTCTTTGTCCTTTGCTTCAACTCCAATCCAAATGTTGCTTTCAATCCTGCAAAAATGAGAGTACCACCATGCATGGCTGCCTCCTCTTGCATGTGGAGTTAGGTGGAGAGCACAATAATTCTTCCCGTGAACTCAATCTGGGTGATTAGTGATGATCATGATTATAAAACCCTTCCAAAGAGTGTTTAAGTGCTTAAGTCCTCCTCTAATCTAGTCAAATAAAATCAACTCAAAGCAAGCAATGAGTTTGAATAAATAATTAGAGGGAAATTTGAGCATCATAAACATTTGTAAGTCGAGAAATATTTTCCGACTACGTTAATTTTGATTGCACCGGTATTGCTCACTTTCATGAATTGATAGTGAACTTTCTCGAGTTCAACCATGGGTCATAGGTTTAGGTTCTAAATTTTGGCCAAAATGAGAGAGATATTTTGAAAGAAAATAAAACAAAAGGGGCTTAGAAAAATCCTAATCCTAGGGAAACAAAACTGAAAACTACTAAGGTTGCGTGAGTCTACCATGCGTCAAAGAATTTAAAGAATTAGGAACAACGCGTCTTTACAATGATCAACTTGGTTCAGCCGTCATGGAAAGGACGGTCACCAAAATGAGTGTGGGAATTTGGTTTTGGGTTTCTCGAGATTAAACAATTAGAACATGGGAAGGCTCAAGTCATTGGTTTAGAATAAGAAATAAAATCAAAATGACCGAGCAACTCTAATTTAAATATTCGACCGAACAACCAATTTAACTAATGTTTACCAAGTCTTGTGTAGCAAACTTCATGACTCACTTACCCAAAAGGTCTTCGCGGGTTGTCCTCCCTGTAGCTTATTCTTGACTCGACGAACAGGTTGTCCTCCCGATAGCTTGAATCGACGAACGGGTTGCCTCCCGCAAAGAGCTTCGTTTATAGTCTATAGCTAGACTTCTTCTTTTCTTCACTTCGGACCAACGCTCGGTGGTGGCGTTGCAGTCTTCGGCACCCACATCTTTACGATCCTTGGCTTGGATGCTGGATTATTCTTCGGCTTATTCATCTTTTTGGTCTTCACAAGCGGGCGTTGAGCTTTTGTCTCGACGGATGCAACAACTTCTTTGGTCTCCTTCGCTTCCTTCTTCTTCGGCTCCTCCTTGGTTTCACGTCGGTGAGGTGGAATATATTTAACATTGATCATATTGCATACCTTAAGGCGTGGACAAAACTTGAACTCACTCATGGTGCCATTGATGTCGAATTTGATCTCTCCCTTGCCAACGTCGATGTTCGCCCTTGCGGTCTTGAGGAACGGCCTCCCAAGGATGAGCGGAGACTTTGTCCCTTCTCCCATATCGAGAATCACAAAGTCAACGGGGACTAGGTGTTCTCCAATCTTCACGGGTATGTCTTCGGCGATGCCCAAAGGATAGCGAATGGAATTGTCCGCTAGCTCTAGGCACATGGCGGTGGGTTCCGGCTCCGATAAGCGTAGCTTCTCGTACACAATGCTCTCTTGAACATGTATGATCCGATGGATCATGGGATGATTGGACTCCCCGGATCCCTCTTCTTCTCGGGAGCTTGATTGGCAATAGCCGCGCTGCATTCTTTGGTCATCTTGATGGTGCTTGGCGGCGGCATCTCACACTTGTTTGAAAGTATGTCTTTGAAGTAGCGAGAATATGTTAGAACTTGTAGAGCGTCCAAGAGCGGCATATTGATGTTCAACCTACGAACCACTTCAACAAATTTTTCGAAATGCTCATCAATTTTACCTTTGTGGCAACGTGGCCTCAGAGGAAGAATCTTTGTATCTTCATCGATCATCTCAAACTCCGGCTGTTGGGTGACTATTTCTAGTGCGGGAGTAGGTGCCTTCTCTTTTGATGTCATCTTGGCTTCAACACTTGTCTTAGGCTTCCTTGCTCTGGCCGGGTGTTCGGGATCTTCGGTCTTCTTCCCCGAGCGAGTTTGAATTGCTTTTGCCGTCTCCGGATTTTGAGGTTGCCCCGGTAGTTTTCCTTCATTACTAGGTAGGCATCTGGCTAGCTGGGTCACTTGTGTCTCTAGCATCTTCATCATGTTGAGCACTTGGTGGTTAGAGCTTCCGACCTCTGTCACCTTGCCATCAATGTTCTCCAATATCTTGTCCATAGCCATGAACTTAGCGATGGTGTCCTTGTTGATCTTGCATTGCTCCTCCATGATCTCCTTCAATTGTATACGAAGAGGCACCGAGTTTTGAAGGAGCTTGCATTAAATTGAGGTCTACCTTGTCCGTAGCGGAAGTAGGACTGTGGGGACAAATCCCCTTTCCTCATGTACTCGAGCACTTTAGCTTCCTCCGGACAATTCTTCTGGACATGGCCGTACTCTCCACAATCTTCACATGTGGACCTTGCTTCGGCTGCCTTCAAATCAATAGCATGTAGTGGCGTAGCTAGGACTTTTGGCTAGGGTGGTCCAACGACTTCACATAAATTCTCTTCTAAATTTTAAATATATAATATGCCAATGTATAAATATAGAACTATCTATCAAATAAATTTATAACATGCTATAGCTATAGGGACAGAGATACAGAGAAGAAGCACTATTCTTTGTGGCATATGTTTCTGAACAAAGATGCAATTTATTTGTGAAAAAGAAAATAAAAAAATTTAAGGTGGGCCATGGCCCACCTTGGCCACCATGTGGCTCCGCCCCTGATAGCATGGGCTTTCTTCTTGTCCACCTCCATCTTCTCCAACCTCCTCATGAGTGAATTGAGCTTCCCTTCAAGTATTTCTTCACGCTCCACTTGCAAAACACTTTTAGCAACTCTCGCGGACGGTGTAGGATGCAGCCGTCCCAATGATGCCCACGCATCATTATCCGCCACCTTCTTGAATAGCTTGAGAGCTTGAGTTGGGGTGGGGTGAGCTCAATAATGGATCCTCCGGCCGATGCGTCGATGATTGCCCTTGATGCGGTCGTGAGGCCTTGGTAGAACTTCTGGACTGTATCCTCCTTCGAAAACTTGTGATGTGGCATGGCTCGGATGTAGTCGTTGAAGCTCTCATAGGCTTCCGCAATAGTCTCCGTCAGGATTTGCGCAAAGATAGCAATCTTGTTGCGCAAAATCTGAGTCTAGCTCGGCGAGTAGAACTCCGTCATGAAAGCTTTCATCAAGGCATCCTAACTTTTCACCATCTCCGCCGGTAGAGAATGAAACCATTGAAGTGCCCTCCCAAGTAGAGAGAACGAAAAGAGCCTTGCTCTCACTTGGTCTTGAGTTACTCCTTGCATATCGAAGCTGCGGCATAGTTGGATGAATGCTTGAAGGTGAAGGTTGGCATCTTCTTTTCCGGTGAAGGGCGAGCTTTGCACCATACGAATGGTTGAAATCTTGATCTCGAACAGTCCTCCGACATCGCCAAGGTCTTGGATAGGCAAATCCTTGACGTCCGGGATGCATAGCTCTCCGATCGTGCGTTCCGCCATCTCGAGTTGTAGTGGCGGCTTCCTTGGACATGGTGGTGGAGTAGATGATGAACTTCCGGCCTTGCTTTTCGGATCTACTAATTTCAGCTTCTTAGCTTGTGCTTCGCGTCTCCTTTGCCTGTAAAGTTTTTCTGGATCATCTACATTTTCGGTTTGTTGGAAAGGCAGCCATCCATATCCTGTTAGGGTTAGCGGAAAACAAAATATATATACAAGATCTAAAAGAAATAGATAGAATAAAATAAAATAAAAAAACTAGATTAGATTGATTTTTTTTGTTTTTGTGGATTAGATCTATTTTTGATGAAAGAGAAAATAAGAGATCTAAAAAGAGAGAAATCAAAAGAAAATCAAGAAAAAGAAATATTTACGAATGCTAGTCAAATCGGATTAATCGATAGTTCCCCGGCAACGGCGCCAGAAAAGCTTGTTGACGGCCTTTAAGCGCGTCAATCGTGAACCGCAAGCACACGGATCAGTTGTAGCTCTTCCCTTAGAGTACTCCCCCAAGGTTTATCAATCCGTGGAACTAAAGATACAAGAAACAATCCAACTAGCATAGAAAGCCTTTTATCTTGAAGAGGGTTGCAAAA
>CM014272.1:47676386-47738653 GCA_004135705.1 Alloteropsis semialata
TGGTCGTCGCCTCGTCGGTTGGTGAGGGGCGAGTCGAATATATACGGGGGCTTTGGTTCCATCCGAAATGCGGATACATCTGCCCCTCCAATATCTTTTTGATTTGGTTTAGATGGACTTGCAAATATTTTTGAAGATATATCAGAAAAACTGAAGGGCCATCCCAAAATGTTTATTTATTGTTGATAAGGTTATTTCCCCACAAGAAACCATTTGAGGAATTGTTTATAGAAAAAAATATAGGAGTCTTCCATGATTTTTTTATAAAAAGAACATCTGCTTAAAAGGTCAAAGGAGGAAAATTTCTGGGTTTTGCATTGAATTCTAGCCAATCGAGAAATGGGGGATTTTTTTTTTAGGCAAACCATCTTGTTCTCTCCATGAAAGGCAATTTTCAGGAAGCTTGAGAAAAAAAAAAGGAACAAAACTGTGACTTGTAGTCTTCAGCTCTTGCATGGGATTTTCTAGATGAATAGAAGGGAGCTTCGAGGAGACACAGTGGGCCTCCGAAATGAAGAATGATACACAACTACAGTATAAAGATATTATTCCCCTGTTTGGCAGAGCTCTAGCTCCCAGCTCTACACAGAAGCTGGTGTTTATTTAATAAAATAAAATATTTTAAACTACTAATTTAAATATAAAAGAAGAACAAAGTGAGTCATCGAAAGACCCTCGATCAGCCCACAGCTCTAGCTCTACAGATTTCTAGAGCCAGAAATGAGCAGCTCTAGCTCTACAAATTTGTAGAGCTCTACCAAACAGGACCTATGTGTAGATGATGCCAGCGGATGGCTGGCAGAGATTATGAGCGCCCTATCACACACAGATCTTACACGAGCGGTTGTGAGATTATGGGCGATATGGCATGCGAAGAGGAAGGCTATACATGAGGAAGTTTTCCAAAGTCCGCTGTCTACGCACTGTTTCGTCGAGAGTTTTATCGCAGAGCTTGAGCTGACGAAACCACAACCTAAATTACAGCAGGAAGCTCTAGGGCCTACTAGGGGATGGCTCCCTCCTCTCTTTGGCATCGGCTTCCTTCTCTGTCACCTTTGGCTTTGACCAGTCAATGGGTCCACCGCACAGTCTTATGTCACCATCTGACTCTGTATGCCAGGTGCGAAAATCTGGTGTCATATGGTGTGCGCAGGTGTTGGAAAAAGTTTCGTGCAGAGCAAAAAGGTCCATTCAAGGAACAACTTGGTATCAAGGGAGACTTTCCGGTAAATACTACTATACATAGACCAACATCTCTTTTTTTTGTTTCATTATCATGATTATGCATGTAATGACTTGACCATTTCTCCTATAAAGTGTTATAGGCAGAATCAAGGCACCAATTTATGTGGATATTATGTCTGTGAGTACATGCACACTCTTGTAGGGCATAAGACGATCGTCACTAATTGGGACCTGACGGTATGTTCCATTTCCATTGAAATCTATATGTATGTATGCATGCATGTGAGTCATAAAAGCTATTATTTATATTTTTCTATTAACCACATCCTCAGATGATGCATATGAAAGATGAGATCTTACCGGACCAAAGAGTCGCGGCGATTCAAGAGACACTTTGCGGATTTATAATCGATGAGGTCGTGAGCAAGACAGGGGCGTTCTGGTGGGATGGACACGAGCCCGATACAAGGAGCAAATATTAGGAATTTTGTATATGCTCCTTTGAAATCTTGGTGTAAATATTAATATTGAAATCTTGATGTAAATATTAATATTAATCGTGGATTTATCAAAATTTGTTTTATTTAAATATATATAAGTTTAATATTATTACCGTATATATTAATATCAGTATTAATAGTTTAATGCATTAGTGACGTATAACTAATGCATATATGGACATATACGTATATTATTATACAGGTATAATACGTATCTCTGTATAAAAGAAACCAGAAAAGAAAAAGAAAAAGAAAAACAGAAAAAAAAAGCCCTTTAGTCCCGGTTGGTAATACCAACCGGGACTAGAGGGGCTCCACCATGGGCGCCGCGTGGAGACCCTTTAGTCCCGGTTGGTATTACCAACCGGGACTAAAGGTGGCTTTTAGTCCCGGGTAAATACCCGGGACTAAAGGCTGGGACCTTTAGTCCCGGTGGCGTAGTCCCGGTTGGATAACCGGGACTAAATCCAGTTTCCAACCGGGACTATATCCGGTTTCTCTACTAGTGGTGGCTGCTGCAAAAGTGACTCATCTGAAATTTTTTCTGAAAATGGACAGCTGTATTGGTTCAGATTCACTGCAATTTAGCTCTTAATATGGACAGATTTAGCTCAAACTCATATTGAAGAAAATGAAGTTCATTATATAAGCTACAACTTTTATATTTGGAGATTTGGATGTTTACATTTGAAATGTGGAGAAAAACTGGGATGAACTTGCAGGTTTCCACGAAGTTTCAGCAAAATGCAGGTTTCAAGGCCGACAATCAGTGGCTTGTAACTTAAAATCCGTGGGGAGTTAGACCAAAGTCATATAAGAGAAGTTGTAGCTGGATGTTTGGGCTACAAATTTTATATTTTGAGTTTCAAGAGTTTAGTTACGAAATTTGGAGAAAAGGGTAAGTTAAGTTGCTGGTTTGGAGGAGTTTCAGAATAGCAGTTGGGTTCAGTTATAATCCGGTTTCCAATATGATCTTCAGAGCGGTGAATCTTCCAAATTATCGAGTGTTGGAGCAAGATCATATAAGAGGAATTGAAGGTGGATGTTCCCTCTACAATCTTTGTATTGGATGTTCACTGTGCTAGCATTTGAAATGGGGAGATCGGGTGACGGTTTGGGGGCGGGTTCAGGCGGTTCTTCTTCAGCTCGAGCTCGCGAGTTCAGGGTCGCCGCCGCCCCACCGTTCATGCCCGAGCACCAATTTTCGTGTGCCACGCGCCGGCGCGCGCGGGGCACAGCACGAACGCGTCCAGCAGGAGCTGGCAAGTCCACCGCTCGCGCGTTTTGGAAAGAAACGAGCCGGTCGAGCTATGTGTCCTTCGTTATCGAAGCTCGCCACCGTCGCCGCACCGTAGTGCCACAGTTTGCCGTCGTCGTCGTGTTTCCGTCCTGTTCCTTTCACTCACGAGCACCTAAACCCGCTTGCCTTCGAGCCCTGCTCGTCCTTGCCCCGTCCCGCAGGCTGTTACTCCAGTTCGCCGCCGCCGCCGTTCGTCACCATCGCCGCCGAGCAACCCGCGCGGTGAGCATCACCCTCCGCTTCTCCTTGACGTTGTTTTGCAGCTTGGTCGTGCTCCTAGTGTTCTAGTGATGCTTGTAGTGGCGCTTGTAGTCTTGGTCGGTGGTTCGTTCGGCCGGAACGCCGCCGCGCCGTCCAGGGCGCCGCTCAACGGCCGCCGTCGCTGTTAGGCTTGCGTGAGCGCCTAAGGTCCAGTATAGGAGGGGCACGGGATGTCCTAGGTGGGAGAGGAGCTAGAGGTGCCATTGATTGGCCTGGGGGCGCGGTGCTAAGATTGTCTGTGGAGCGCCGCCGCCGAGGCCGGACGTTGCCGCCGCCGCGGAGCGTTCTCGGGTCCTCCGGCCGTTCTTGTTTGGGGGAAGTGCCGAGAGTGTGTTCGCCGTGGCCCGGAACGTGGAACCCGGGAGCATGTTGGGGTCCTGCTGCGCCATCGTCGCCAGTCACCGCCGGTCGGAGCTGCCGGTGCCGGTCGCGCTCGGCGCGCCGCGCGAGGAAGGAGAGGCGAGGCTGGGCGGTGCTGGGCCGGCTTCCGCGGACCGTAGCTGGGCCTGAGTGCTAGGCCGGCTGGTTAAGAGGGAGGAAAGAGGAGCGGCTGGTGGGCTGGGCCAGTCGGGCCGGTTGGAAGAAAAGAAAAAGAAAAGAGGAGGAAAAGAGAAAAAGGAGTGGGCCGAACCGGGCCGGCCCATTAGGAGATTATGGACTGCGGGTTGGAAATAGATTTTGGCCAGGGAGTTTTCTGCAAAAAGGGGAGTTTTAGGTTTATTTAGGTTTTTCATGTTTTTAGAAATGCATTTCATTTAGAAATAATATTTAGAATTTGCATATCTTTTTGTAGGAACCTCTAAAATTAATAAAATAAATTTTATTGCAATAGTTGTATTTTCTTTTATGCATCTAGAATATGGTTTAGTATATTAGATGCTTTAATAATTATTATCCTTGATTTTAGGATAGAATTTAAGGGTTTATTTAATTAGAAAATAGGTTTTTGATTAGTTATCCCTTTATTATATTCCTTGAAATATGTTAATTAATTCCTTTGTACTATTTAGGTGCTTGACCAATTTAGATGGGCTTGAGGGTCTCTAATTTAATTATTCCATATTTTGCATCATGTCGTGTAGACCAGGACCCGTTGCAGCCAGAGTTGGTGGAGGTCCCTGACGACGTCCAGGAGGGGGACGAGGTGGTGTTCGAGGCGGAGACTGAAGCCGTTCCGCGAGCCCCGGAGACCCCTGTTGCTGCAGAGCCGGAGATCAGTGAGCCAGGCAAGCCCCGGAGCATTCCCGTCCTAGTACTAACTTAACTATTCTTGTCATGATTGAGCCCATGTTTGTGCATTAAATTAGGATAGAATGAATCCTACTTTTGATGCATTATCTATCCTTGTTTAAAGCATCTCTGCCATCTTTTCAAAAAGATAGAGTAGAGTTGCTTAGAACTGCTCATAATAGTAGTAAATCAGGTGTGATCCCAATCACCTGCCACTAGGTAATCTTGGCTTAGAGAACTAAACCTGTTTAGTAAGTCTTTGAAAGTGTTGGGCACGACAGATGGATGTTAATTAAGGAATATGTTGGACGCTTTGGTTTAGGAAGGTGGTCCTGCCCACTGGTTAGGTAGATGTTGATGTGATCTGCCTGTGGTCAAGCTTTGAACGTACTGGGCACATACCGGTATAGGGAGCCAGGAAACTGATGTACTCCTGTGGTACTAACAGTTGAACTGTGATCCACCGTGTCTGGTGTGGAATGTGGGCGGGGTCGTAGTCAGTAACCCACATGCCTTTGCTCGAGCAATGTGTAGGGTTGGGGATGCGACCCTGGGCTATGTGGGCACAGTTCAGGCAATAGTGGCCGCAGCGGGAAAAGTAGCTTCGTGTGGCCTACCGGGGGCGCGCACACGGCGTGTGTTCCAGGTTTACCCCTGCAGGGTTTGAAATCGATTCGAATCGCCGAGTGTCACGGTTTTGATACACGCTTGATCCTGACAGAAAATTTTTGTTGCATGTTATGTATTGATCAGCGCTTATGCCTTAATTTCCTTCTGTTTGGCTGTAATGGTTGGTTCACCTAGCTAAATAGAGTTTATTCTTATTAATTCAAAATTTGGTAATTAATTAGTAGCTAATTAAGCTAAGCTTGCTAGTCAGTTTATTTCTGTTTAACTTCACAGCTTTGCATGCCCTTGCGATCCTTTAGTGTAGTCTGTCGGGTAAGTCTCGCTAAGTACCTTTGTACTCAGGGTTTCTCTGACCCTTGTTGCAGTGGAGCCCGAGGAGTAGTTTGTGCTGGCGCCGTGGTGGTCTGCTGAATCAGTCATGTCAGGGCACGGCAGGGACTGGTGTAGTTTGTATAATTACCCTGTTAAACTGTTGCTGAACTTAGAAACCGTGTGTAATACTTAAATTTGAGTACTCTGGTTTGTATAAATCTTGTCTGCCTGTGTTGTATAATATTCCTGTGCAATATCTGTGATGTTTCCTCTGGTGTTGGGATCCTGAGTATATGTGATGAGAACAGCTGACAGTGTGAACTAGATGGAACCTCGGACTTATGCTGACTCAGGTGTGTGACGTGTTAGTGTTTCACACTACAGATCACACCTGAGTCAGTTTAAGTAGGGCTGTTCCGTCACAGCGGATTTGACTGAAATTTGTTGGAGATGTCTCAGAATGACGGTCCGCTACTCCGTGCAAGTCGGTGTAACCATATCTACATGTGGGCCCCACGTCCAAAGTCAGACCCTAAAACTAAAAGCTCGCGTTCACACCTTAAATTTTTAGCGGATTTGACCGAAATTTGTTGGAGATGCCTCAGAATAACGGTCCGCTACTCTGTGCAAGTCGGGGTAGCCATATATACATGTGGGCCCCACGTCCAAAGTCGGATCCTAAAACTAAAAGCTCATGTTCACACCTTAAAATTTTAGCGGATTTGACTGAAATTTGTTGGGATGCCTCAGAATAACGGTTCGCTCACTACAAGAAACCCATTGATCTATGACGGAAAATTTTCGTCATAGATCACTAAAAAACCGTCATAAAGCAATGTTTGTGACGTTTTTGCACAACGTCATGAATCAAGCGTCACAAATTACACCTCGTGACGTTTTAGTCGTATTCGTCACAGATCGATACAATCCATGACATTTCTAATTCGTCATAAAATTGGCTTAGGCCCGCTTAGCCCAACCCAAGCCCAACTTTAGTGACGAAAATAAACGTCATAGACGGTTGCCATGTGTGTTCAGATTCGTCATGGATCAAACAACCACATCATCAACAAGTGACATGTCTGATGACATGTTGGATGAGGTGGCTGATTATGTGGCGACTGCCACATGGCGAATGACGTGGCAGTTGACATGGACGATGACGTTGCATTCACAGCCATTTGTTAACAGGCCCATTTTAAAACTAGGCAACTAAGTTGGGCCATTTTTCCAGCCCATAATAGCATCCACACACCAAATTGGGTCCTATTTTCAGCCCTTTTATTAGAATAGCCTTTTCAGCCCAGAAGACATACCGAAATTTTCAGCCCATTTACAACAGCATAAAATCAAATACAATATCTCAGATTTGCGTTAAGAAATACATCAAAATAGCAAGTTACATCAAAATCCACACATCAAAAGCAACGCACCAGAAACAAAAACAACAGAAGTTCTAGCATTGCCTTCAAATTTCCAATCTCTTCTCACTCCTTGTTCCTTGTTCCATTTCAAACTCCACATGAAAAGAGCACATTACCAAATACTAATCAGAGGGCAATATTTGCAATGGAAACTACTCAAACTAAGTTTGCTCATAAAAACAGTACAATACATCAAACTTATGTTGGAATTTCTAAACAATGGCATCTCCAAATAGAATTATCTGAGTGGAAAAGGCAAGGCAACACTAACTTGATGCAGCTCCATGATTCACAGTTGCAACTCCAGGATTCAGCTCCAGTGCACCACCACTGCACATGCACAGAAAACTAAAAAGATTAGAGTCACAGTCGAGAATGCATTGGAGACTCAAATTTGAGCGTCATAGTTCCAGGCTGGAGACTCAGTTTTCAGAGCACGATGGGTTATCTTATGTTTTATTTTTTGAAATAAACTACAAACACCCTATAGAAACTCATACAGAATTGAAGTACTAGTTTCCTGTTCAACTAATCTCAAATGTTTGAAAACATCATGGGACAAATCATAACGGTGGCTAGACTAAAAGATTAACAAGCAATGCAGCGTTTACTTGAGTTTCAATGCAGAAACTGAACTACCAAACGCAACAAGAGCAAATGCAAACAAGGGCCAGAGCTCAAGCAGCTGCAAACATGTCCTTTTTCAGTCATCTGCATTAGAAATTTGGGGCTCAACACCAGCTATCAATATTTTTTTAACTCATTTACTATTTTCATTAGTTCAAACCTTTAGATATTTAGCAAGTAAATGACTACAACGGTACAGACATATCTAATGGTTCGCATTCGTTTACCAACAACAGGATACAAGGATGTAAAATGAGGCATTAAAAACGAGATTCCCGGCTTCTTAGTTTATTTTCTTCCAACTGAATGTTATCCTTAGCGTAAAAATCATGGGAATAGGATAGCACTCTGATTTCTTTTTGTGCATTACATGCTAACATGCACAAAATCATGGGAATAGAATAGGTAAACTTCACAGATTTTCAAAAATTTCCTAATAGACATTTCTACAAACAACTGAGGCACACATTTCAAACAACAAAATTTCCTAATAGACATTTCTACAAACAACTGATGCACACATTTCAAACAACATAGATGAGCAAGTGTGGGAAATTAAACGTCCCTCAGCAGGTATGGGATGGCCAGCACATAATCAGTGGATTAAACCATAGCAAGAAGGGGAGGGGGAGGAGGACAGATGCACCTGAAGGAGGGGTGCCGCTGTCTGACTCAACGCCGGCATGAGAGCAGCAGCAGCAGCCACCAATGCTTCCTCTTGCATCCTCCTGCAGCAGCCGTCGTCGCCCTTCTGCAGCACCCGTCGTCTGCCCTTAGCAGGAACTTGGCAGCCTTCATGCTGGAAGGGGAATAATGTGTGGATCTGAAGAGGAGCAGAGAGTGGATCTGAGAAGGGAAAGAAAAGTAAGGGTGAAGGGGAAGTGATCGGAGTTACCTGGCCGGCGGGCGGGGAGGAGCGCGCGACGGCGACGGCGACTTGGAGGAGCGCTGCCGCGGCGGACGGCGAGGAAGTCATAGCCATGGGCGTCGAGGAGGGTTGTCCGCAGCAGATGGCAGAAGCAGCCCTTGCCCCTGCTCCCTCCCCGCAGCAGAGGCGCGCACCCGACCCTCGCGGTCGCGGCCTCGCCGGCGGCAGGCGGCCGGCCTCGACTCCCGCCCGCCGCAGCGCCTCCTCTAGCCCCGTGCCGGCGAAGGGAGGCATGAAGTGAATAGAGTGGCAGCGCTAGGGTTTCGGGTGGAATATTTATGGGGAGTACGAAGCATCTTAGCCATCGAATTGAATTCAACGGCTATGATGTGTGTTTCATTTTGGGCTGGGATGGGCCGAAGCAGTAGATGGGCTGGTTACATCAAATTTTCAGTGGTTAATGTTTTTCTTTTTCTTTTTCATTTTATTGCAACAATGGAAACTAACACATAAAAATAATTATTCTATATATACCAATACTTTTTAAAATGTAATAGAAAACATCTAAGTTGTTGTGTAGGATCTTCATAAATTTTTGAATAGATTTGGTATTTTCTATCATTTAAATGAATTTATGCGTACTTATCAAAAGTAATCCCAAGTTCAACTATGTGTACCTCTAATAAGATTGAAAAAATTCCGCAAAAATTATATTTAGGCTCATATGTTCTATACTAGTCCATATCCTAGGGATACATGAAAAATTCAACTCTCTTCTAGGGACAATTCAAACTTCTTCCTCCAAATTACCACACAATAATTACAATAATATCTAAATTTTGTCAAAAAAATCTACAAATTGACATGACAACATGTATTTTGGTCATTAAGCTTGCATAAATAACTTGGGCAGTTTTAGCAAAGTGAGACCATACATTGTTCACAAAATGATACATGTCTCACATAGTTTCCTATAACTCAAGTCAAACTTTGAGATTTGAACATCTCATAATACTTTTGATCTCATATGCACCTCAAATCTGGACATAAGCTTATGTTTACCATAATATTAGAAAATGTGAAGTTACATTTACAATTGTTATGCTAAAATATAGTTTTTCTATTTTCTATTTCATGGTAAGAAATAAAAACATACAAAAAGTATCTGAAAAATAGTGATTAACATACATATAGACACCACCAAAAGAAAGAGACTGATTTTAGAAAGAATTAGAAAAAAGAACAAACAAATTTGGAGCTCATACGAGGGAGAAATACCAATTATAAATTTTAATTATGGATTAAAAAGATAAAAGATGAACTATGCATATGAATGGTCAACCGGCAGCTAGCAGCATCACCATGTGTCGCGTCAGTACAAGTTGCGCCCACGCACAGATCCGCTTGGTGTGGAGGGAGTTTAGCTTAACTGTGTCGCTTTGTACAAATAGAATTTAACACATAGCAATTTCACAGAAGAAGTTGTTTCGCAGTGGTAAGACATCTACGTATGCTTTGCGTGGGGCATGGGTTCGAACCCTGGTTGCTACTCTTTTTGGGGGTTTTCTGATTTTAGTTGTGCTACTTCGCTGCTACATATATAAACTTTAACACTTGGTGTCACCACAAAAGCATCTCTAGTGCAGTGGTTAAGTCTCTGAATTTGAAGGTGGTGGGCGCAGGTTCGAACCACAGCAGCCCCATCTTTTTTGAAAAAAATTCCAAAACAGTAAATAATTGTATAAAAACAGGAAATTGAACTAGACATCATGTAGCTCAATGGTAAGTAAGCAACCTCTAATGTAGGAGGTTCCAAGTTCATTTCTTGACTTTTATAGTTTTTTATATTTCATTTCCCTTCATTTTTTGCAGTTTTCCTATTTTTTATATACTAAGCATAACGAATTATTTATCACGATGATGGTTTGAGCGTCATATCGAATTCGTGACGATTTCTATTTTCATTCTATGACGTTTACAGAGGTTTGTCACAGAAACTGGGCCCAAATTAGAGCCCGTATGGGCTATTTGCAAATCTATGACAAAAATTCATAAATCGTCATAGATCATGTCTGGTTATGACATTTTTTGTAAACGTCACCGAAATTTCGTCATACATTAAAGGATTTCTTGTAGTGGAATAATCATATTCATGATAGGTAGAAAGCATAGAAGGAGACATTGAGTCGCTAAGAGATCAGATGACATGAAGAACATTACTCATATAATAGATGTGTTTGGGTCATCACCACCGAATACATACCATTGATGACTCCAACTTGCTCATGAACTCCGCCATGGCACGACCACGCAGGGAAGCCATGGAGGCTAGGGTTGGCCTAAGCCATCCCTAGACAACTTCAAGGTCTTGCGGTGGCTGTCGTCTCTTTTTGGTGTATGCCCTAGGTTTCACCGAGTTCTGGTGGATGGATCGTTGTGCCTTCGGGTATCGGGGCTATAAATAGTCCGAGGAAACTTCACGTCGAAGGGGAGGCCGAGGTGGCGCAGGAAAACCCTAGGCCGGCCGGCCCACCCCCCTAGGTGCCCCACCAAGTGCTCCATACGAAAGTTGTAGATCTTTTCGAGACATGCAATTTCCTTATATAACTTGCCCCCATCGGACTTAAGATGAAGAAGATATGGCCCATATAAGCTCAGCATCTCTTACGGGCCTATAGTCCAAAGTTGGTGATTGTAGCTTCCATCATCCAAAGTCTGGGCCTTTGCACATTCTTGGAGGTTGGTTCACCATTGATGAGCATGAACAAGATCCAAGTCACATTATGTTTGGCCTTCATATTCCTCCATGCTACGCACGATCTTAGTCTTCGTCCAAAAGTGCTCATGTATAGCTCAAAAACCTACGTAAACTAAAATCCTCCAAAAATACATGCATATGCGAAAACGGGGTTGTTTCACATGCCAAGTGGCGGGTTAGTATATGAATTAGTCCAAAACCACCATATAAATAGCACTAAAAGTGTACCAATAACGAGCGTCAACAATCCCCCCATGCTTAAACCTTGCTCGTCCTCGAGTAAGTCCAGGGTCTTTTCTTAACTAGGAAATCAGCGTTGCCTTTCAATGCCTTCCCTGCTCTTAGTTATACACAACAAGACATATTGCTCTCAAGTGTTTAGCATTTAAAGTTCAAGTTGTGACCGGCTACTTTTCATTATGGAAGATAGACTAGCAATAAAGAACAAGCCACAATAATAATAAATGCAACGCTCTTGAACTTAAACGAATTTTAGACTTTTACCTTGTTCCATCGTGAAGAGTTTTCAAAAAGATGCATATCCAACATAAGTGAGATTCTCTTGCAAAAGCTCATGGGAACACTCAACTCATCAAGTCGCTCAAGTTTATACTAGATTATTTTCAACCTATTCTACTCACATATGAAAGTGGAAGGCTTATGTGGAGCTTGGTAGGTAAAAACAATCCTAGCAAAACATTATATCTCAAATATTGTCAAACTAAGAGAGAGATCTATTGGAATTACCGAGACTAGTCAAAAAGGCCATGGAGAATAAATGTTGGAAAGAGAGAGGGATGGAACACACACATTTAGATAGGTGGACATGTGCAAATGGCAAGTGGTGATCCCGAGGCACAAATGAGGTCCTCATTATCGGATTGCACATGGTTGGAAAATTGATTATGGAATTGTCTTCAAAGCACTTGGAATTTGATGAAGCTAAAAGAACTAAGGAGCATTATTTCTTTCATTCATTTTTTTCATCTTTGTTTCCTTTCTTTCTCTCTTTTTTTTTCTTTTTCTACATTTTTCTTTCTTTTTGCTTCTTAGAACCTTTGGCAACATAGTACTTACTCAGCATCCTCCTCCCCATGCTTAAACGATTGCTCATCCTCGAGCATAGAAGTGAGGGTTGATAATTGCTGAAGTAAGTACACAAAGTCCATCTTGATCTTCTAGAAAAGCACTTGAATCTTCAGGAAGTTTCTTCAATGCCTCCCAAATTGATGTTCTCTAAATTAAGCTCTTGATTCTTGTGGATTTTCATCGAGAATATGATCCATACTCAATTGTGGGTTGTGGTCAAGGAGGTAATCACAAAAAGATACTTAGGCTTAGGGTGGATATCCAGCGAAGTTTGCAAAGTTTCCGGTGTAGAAACTCACAATGCATGGATAGAAAGGCTAACAAAAATGAAGGTACACAAAATGGAATGGCCAGCTTCTTAGTCTCGAACCATAGAAATCAATCTTAATCCAACTCATCAAAATATAAGTTTACAATTCTAAAAGTTTTATCATGATAGATCATGTACATGTAAGGGCTTTGGTAGGTAGAACTTTGTAAGAGATTCACGAATGTAGATAGCATAAGACTCAAGTTTTAAATAAAACAATACAAGGCATACGGTCATCGGTAAACTTAAATCAAAGAGCAACATGGAATATGTGGGTCTAGAATTTAGTCATTTAACCTCCACAAATAAAAGAGCCGGTATTTAGTCAATTTAAGATCATTTAATAGAGAGCAAATGGTCAGGTCATATACAACATGGTGTAGGTAAAATAAGGCGGCAACTTTCATCACTTTTTCATAAGCAAAAGCATTCAAAATATATCATCGTGGTGAGCACAAAGTGGTGGTGATCATTATTGAAAACAAAAACAAAACTAGGTTGTCCTCCTAGTAGCCACATTATTAACAAGAGAGATATACAAAGGTTTCTAACATATGGTCGATGGCATACATATATACAAGCATTAAGAAGTAGATGAACAAAGAGAAGGTTGAGAAAGAGTTACCGTCCTTTTCGATGCTTGCAATGAAGTGTAGCGCGGCTTCCCCCGTGCTTAAGCATTGTGCTTAGCATGCAAAAAGAGTAATGAGCATCTTGTGGTGAACACAATCATTGTACTCCATATGGCCTTTTCCTTTTCATCCAACAAGTCCTCCCCCATGCTTAGTATGATGCTAAGCATGGAAAAAGATGGTGAACTGTCATGTGATTCTTGAAGTCCTTCCGCCATGTGTCTGGAGATCATCTTTATGCTTTTTCACCTTTCTTGCCTTAACTTTCTTCAACCTCTTCTTATCATCAAGCCATGGTCCCAATCATTCTTCGTATCGTTATCACCTCCTTGCTTGTTGTCTTTATTGCTGCTCCATTTTCCATCAATTTCTTCTTTATTTTTAGAACAGAATATATACTAAACCATTACTCCATTGCAAAGTTCACAAATTTCTCTTTCTAACGAGTCATCATTTGCCCAAAACGGATTCCGAACAAAAGAGTTATGTCTATTTTATTCCAGCGCTGCAATCTGTCTCGAGCTGATTTCAGAATGCACAGTGCCCAATGTTTTTGTCGTATCTCCTTGTGTGGGTCTTCAAATTCATTGATCTTAGATGTGTTGGAACGAGAATTTGATGGAGCCTCTGAATATCAACTTTTTATTCCTTTTACATCTCTAAACGTGTACAGATTTTTGATGAAAACAGCAGCATCCCTTTCAATCTTCGGAGATGTTGACGATCTTGGTTTGCAACTTTGGTCACGAATTCATGGGATTCCTTCATCATGCCTGCAAAACAATTGAGATGCAAACACTATCCCTAGGGTGACGGTCGGGACTATAAGCAAATGCCAACAACCAATGACATCCCTAAGACCTTAACTTGTGGCATAATTAACCTAGTAAAAGAGAAAAATAAAAACGTGCGTGTGTGCAAAGTGAGTATACAAATGAGAGGAAAATATATAAATAAAGACAATGTTTACACTTAGTTCTAAACATCATGTTTACAATTAGGTTGCCAAATTTCTCAATAGTCATAAAGATCTATTAACCAAGGTTAAAACAACATGTCTATCCCAAGGTCAATATTTTCGTATAGCACAAGAAAAATAAAGTACATTGCAAAGCTTATAAACCAACCAATGCAATGCAAATGCTAACAAGGTTCTCAAAACTAAATGATGATGGTCCGCGATCATGTCCAAACACCATATTTATGCAAGATTGCAAAGTAAAAATGCCGTACAAGTACTAACATGGATGTGAAAGTGTCACACCCGGTTTTAAGGACAAAACCGAATGATAATCATATGTGCGCTAGGATCAAGTTTACACACATATGAGACTTCATTAGTGATAAACAATAGCAATATCACGTAAAACAATACAAAAGACTTACAACTTATCAGAGTTACAGCTTATCCTGGAAACGAAGGCTCCAACACTTCACAGGCAATCGACTGGGGGTTGCGTACGCTTAGCACCATCTTCAACAACTTCTGAGCAGCAGTAAGCAAGGATGAGTATACTTATGGTTGGTACTCAGCAAGGCCACAAGAAATAACCAGAATATCGATTCAATTTCCTTCAAGTTTATTAATCATGTGAGGGTCCAGGCCGCTCTTGACCGTGAGCACGGCTGTTATAACAGTTTTTAACACTCTGCAGAGGTTGTACACTTTCACCACGAGACGCGTAAAAGTTCAGAAGAACTTTAAACCCAACCATGCAGTGCTGATCAGGCACATTCATCACACTACCTTTGGTGTGACTGCATAGGGACGCTACGAGGCCTTTACAAAGACACACAGATAACTAGTGGCCCGCTAGAGTTTCAGCAGCGGTGAGGTCCACAGCCCTCCCAAAAGAGGACGTACCTTAGCAAAGACTACTCCTACAAGAGGACCGAGCTATGACCCCTCACCGGCCCCCTCTTTGCCCTTTCGGTAAGGCCACTAGCCACCTATACATCTAATTAATTAGCCAAGACCAGAGCCATATAGTACTCGTGGTTGTACTGTTTTCCTGGGTGGTTCTCCATGTTCCAATTAACATCATCATGATATATTAAAAGCATAGATAGAAAGATGGTTAGGGACACTTGCCTTTCTCCAACGTAAAGCAACTCTTACTGCTCTTGCTCACTTGGAGCTCTTGATCTTGAAAGCAACGAACGACGATCCTTCTACTCGAAGCAATCATCGGGTACAAGCATACAAAACAAACAAGTACAACTAAGAACAATACACCAAATATAGAAAAGCTTCAAAGAACGCACTTAAGGACAGGGCTCGAAGAAACGCTGAAAACAACGCACGGTTGAAAAGACAACTATCGTACTTTTATATTTATGAAAGCAAAACAGACTATATGCTTGGTTTATTTTAATTTAAGAAAAAGCACGTGTAAAAGGATATTTCAAAGAAATACCCAAGTTGATTTATTCAAATTATTTCCAATTTAAAGGCGAAGTAAAACCTAGTCATATTTTATTTATAGACATTTCCATATGAATTAAACCATTTAACAATTAACTTGAAATAAAAGACATGTGATGCATCTAATCGAATTATTTCATGTGACGTGTTAAACTAAGCAAATTATTATTGAAAACATATTTATTTAATATTAGTCAAATTAACAAGAATTTATGAAATACCGAGGTATTAAACTAAGCAAGTTTTATTAGAAAACTAGTGGAATGTTCATTAGTCAATTTAATATTCTATTTCAACTTTAGAAACACGAACAACTAAACAACGATACTAAACGATAGCTCACGCTAAACGAAGACTAACGAAATGAGAACAAACTAAAACGGAGCTAAAACATGGAATCTACGGCTAAAACAAGGTAAAGGGCTAACCTGCGATAAACTGAGGACCTATACGTAACTAACCCTATACTTCAAGGGGTAGCAGAGAAGTTTTGCAAGGCACAGGGGAGGATGGCGGGTTTATTCCTGATTTTCTTGGGGTCTCTTTAGCAAAACGCGCGAAGGGGTATGGCTGATCTATTTTGGACCATCGATATTTGATCTAACAGCTCTCATTCTTTCTTCTTCCTTTAGCTTCAAACAGCAGAAGTAGGGCACGGTGGTGCCATGGCCGTGGTTCTGTTCATGGCCGGAAATTCACCAGAAAACACATAACTCGAGCTACGGTGGTCCGATTTTGATGCGAAGCGGCAAAACAGAAAGAGGACGGGATGGCAAGCTCACCCATGGGGTCAATTTCGGCAGGGATGCAGCACTGGCGGCGCGCCGTGATGAGGGGCGGAGCAGGTCACGAGCGCGCGGGGAAGACGGGTTGTAGCATCTGTCTTCGATCTTGGGCGTTGGTGTCGTGCTCCTGGGGTCCCTGTGTAGCCATGGAACAGAGAGGAAGGATGAGGGAGAGCTCGGGCAGCAGCAGAACAAGGGCAGCGACAATTCTTACCGTGGTGCCCAAAAATTCAACGGAGAAGGCACTGTCTTTGTGAGATTTGGGGGGTGGGGGAGGCAAAGGAGGCTGGGGAGGAACTTGCCCAAGGTTTTACAGGAGGGGAGATGGGCTCTAGACAGGGAATTGAAGGGAGGGCGGTTTTTGCTGCTGTTCAATGCCGTAATGGCATTTACTCACCATGGCTGCGAGTTATGGAGAGGGCGTCGGTTTCGTTTGGGGAAGGAGGAAAGGATGCAGTATGGCAGTTTTGCGAGGAGGGGGAGGCGAAGAGAACGGGCCACGGTCTTTTGTTCTGGCGTCACAGAAAGAGAGAGAAGGGAGGGGCACGCCACCAGGGCGTCGGCCTTCTCCTGCGTGCGTGAAAGGAGAAGGTGCGACAGTTTTCTGCGTTGAAAGGGGAAAAGGGGAAGGACGTGCGTGGGGGAAAGGGATGGACCCGGTTTGGGCTCAAGGGAGATAGACGGGACGGCCTGGGCTGGGCCCTAGGGAGAAAGAAAGCATCGGGTGGATTGGTTTGGGCCTCGGGGAAGAAAAGAGAAAGGAGAAAGGAAAGTCGGGCCTGGTTTGGTCTTCGTTTTGGATTGGACTGGAGACAAAAGAGGAAAAAGGGAAAGGTTTTTGAGATTTATTTGGAGAATTGATTTGTGAATTTGATTTGGATTTTGAATAGGACTTTGAATAGCAATTAGATTACGGATTTTGAAATTTTGGAATTTTGAGTGTTACAAATTCTACCCCCCTTAAAATGAATCTCATCCTCGAGATTCGGAAGGACTAGAAGAGAGAAACATTAGGTAGATTCCAAAGTTGACCGGTTTCACTTCTTCCACGAATTGTTGAAACTTCTCATTCATACTTCTTATAATCAAAAGAACATATCCATCACCACTTTCACAACAGCAAAAGCTATGGTTCTTCTCCTTAACTAATCAATCCTATGATGGAACATTACCACACTTTGGACAATCCTTTTCTTGTCTTCGGGATCCGTTTCCTGACTCTTGACTGATGTCTAGAAGTCCAGTGTCTTGCTAAGTTTTGTTCCTTCCAAACAGCCATGGATACTTGCTTGGGCACATACTTATGATATGCCCCTTTTCCCTACAGTGGAAACAAATCTTGCCAGACAGAGCGCTCGATGAGCTAAACTTTGTTTGAGGCTTTACTGTCACTCTTCTGGTTGATACTTGATGTAATGCTTGTGTATCGCAAGACTGATTCTGAACTTGGTCTTGCATCTGAGCCTTATCACCACATTGGTCTTTTCCGGCAGGAACCTTCTTGTTACCTTTCTCTTGTTGAGACATCTGACCATTAAGACTTTTACCCTTCTTCAAACATTCATTCATAAGGTGCCCAGGCTCACCACAACCGTAACAGGTCCTCACTTTCTTTCCTAGATTACGCTTATTCGGGCACTTTGTTAGCATAGTGATTTGCTTCTCCACATATATAGCACAACACCTTGGTATATATTCACATTGGTTCTGCGTACTGTCACCGACTTTGCTAGAGATACTAGTGTGAGATGCTTGCAGCTCGGAATTAAGTTTCGGTGTGTTGGTTTGGCGAGGTTGATCTTTCTCAAAGTGTTGGACTTGATGTGGCTCTAAACCCAGTGGCTGACTAAAATGGCCTTGGGAGTTGTCTGCTACTGATGGCCCTTGGATACTCAACTTCTCATTACCTGTTCCATCTGCTGGCTTCTTGGGTCGCTTGCTTCCTCGTAGCTGAAATTCTTCAAAATAAATATCCCAATCATCAAGGCATATGGAAGAAGTGATACCCTTAACTTCCTTTTCTTGATTCTTAGGCTCTAATCTACTATTGATATCCAAATAGTAACGTTGCCTTGCTTCAGACGTCATTAGGCTGTCTTCCCTCTGCAAACATGGAAGGCCATAATGCTGACAACATTTGCAAATGTCAATCACCTCAAGTTGCCTCTTTACCTGTTGTTTGAGCACAACTTCATCCTCTTGTTTCGTCCCAACATCAACATTCGGTATCTTTAAAGGTGGAATTCTGTCACTATCATTGTTGTCATTGTCTTCATGGTTTCCCTTAGGATTCTCCATCTGTTTGGATAGAAAAGAGGACTTAGATATGTGAAGATAGGTAGATGAGATCCATATCAAGACAAAGACTTGGACCCCAGAAGTAGCGCTTGTATAAAAGAAGATTGGACAAAAAGGTTATCATAGTTGATAAACGATTGGATAGACTTGCGAAGAAACTTTTCCAGTTTTAAGACAGATTCTGGTTATCTCGGTAAAACAGATGTATCTTCTAAACAGAATGTCCAAAAATCACTAAACTTTTCCAGAACGTAGATCATGAAATTCTGAATCCAATGCAACTGAAATCAACTCATTTGGAGTTCGGGAACTAAAGATATTAAGAAAACACTCTAGCTGTGTCAGGTGTTTGAGCAGATCCTGTATACTCCAATAAAACGCAGGTATCCCTTTCCAAGAAAATCCAAAAGTGGCAAGATTTTACCAGAAAATATCTTATCCAATTATGGAACTAACCCAACTGGTTTCACATCAATCGGAGTTCTGTAACTGAAGATATGGAATAAACAAGTCAACAGTGTCAGATTACTGTAACAGATTATGTTTATCTCATCAAAAGTCATATATCTCGGTGTCCGATAATCCAAAAATCGTGCAGTTTTGCCAGAGGATAACTTATGAAGTTATGGAACTAATCCAACTGGATTTGCATCAATCGGAGTCTTGTAGCTCCAGATATGAATTAAACAATGCTGCTGGGTCAAGGGTGACGGGAATAGATTTTTTTCATATACGAGATTAAAGTTTAGATAGGGTAAACATGGATTTGCAACTTACCTAGGTACTAAGACCAGGGACAAAGAGAAAACCCAACAATCTAATGGCTCAGTTGGATTATTAAGATGTAATTGTGGTCATCACTCCACAAAACATCACACTCAATACAAAGAACCAAATCAAACATTTAGCACACAACAAGCACAAAGCAATCATTCCTACACAAGAACTAAACATCAACTCAACAACGAGTCTACTAACGGTGACATAGATTTAAAGGGGATGATTTCCTATGTCCTTATGTTGAGATAAAGCACGAATGGTGGTGTTTCAAAGATATCCTCTTTTCTCTTGCTTCCAATAATCCAAAACTCATTAATTGTGGCATCCAAAATGATTCATGCTGGTTCTGTTGGCTTATAGAGAAACGTTTACTAAGGGCTAGAGGAAGAACAAAACGAGTGTAAAAATTGGATGATAATTAAGAATCAAGGAGAAGGTAAGCCAAGGTGGAAGATATACAACGAATTTGGACAAGAATTGGAGTAGACAAGGTTGATCAAATAGAAGAAAGGATTTAGGACCTTAAAAACGACCATTGCTACTCTAGGCTTACGTCCTACAGTCGATACAGCTCTGATACCACTTCTGTCACACCCGGTTTTAAGGACAAAACCGAATGATAATCATATGTGCGCTAGGATCAAGTTTACACACATATGAGACTTCATTAGTGATAAACAATAGCAATATCACGTAAAACAATACAAAAGACTTACAACTTATCAGAGTTACAGCTTATCCTGGAAACGAAGGCTCCAACACCTCACAGGCAATCGACTGGGGGTTGCGTACGCCCAGCACCATCTTCAACAACTTCTGAGCAGCAGTAAGCAAGGACGAGTACACTTATGGTTGGTACTCAGCAAGGCCACAAGAAATAACCAGAATATCCATTTAATTTCCTTCAAGTTTATTAATCATGTGAGGGTCTAGGCCGCTCTTGACCGTGAGCACGGCTGTTATAACAGTTTTTAACACTCTGCAGAGGTTGTACACTTTCACCACGAGACGCGTAAAAGTTCAGAAGAACTTTAGACCCAACCATGCAGTGCTGATCAGGCACATTCATCACACTACCTTTGGTGTGACTGCATAGGGACGCTACGAGGCCTTTACAAAGACACACAGATAACTAGTGGCTCGCTAGAGTTTCAGCAGCGGTGAGGTCCACAGCCCTCCCAAAAGAGGATGTACCTTAGAAAAGACTACTCCTACAAGAGGACCGAGCTATGACCCCTCACCGGCCCCCTCTTTGCCTTTTCGGTAAGGCCACTAGCCACCTATACATCTAATTAATTAGCCAAGACCAGAGCCATATAGTACTCGTGGTTGTACTGTTTTCCTGGGTGGTTCTCCATGTTCCAATTAACATCATCATGATATATTAAAATCATAGATAGAAAGATGGTTAGGGACACTTGTCTTTCTCCAACGTAAAGCAACTCTTACTGCTCTTGCTCACTTGGAGCTCTTGATCTTGAAAGCAACGAACGACGATCCTTCTACTCGAAGCAATCATCGGGTACAAGCATACAAAACAAACAAGTACAACTAAGAACAATACACCAAACATAGAAAAGTTTCAAAGAACGCACTTAAGGACAGGGCTCGAAGAAACGCTGAAAACAACGCACGGTTGAAAAGACAACTATCGTACTTTTATATTTATGAAAGCAAAACAGACTATATGCTTGGTTTATTTTAATTTAAGAAAAAGCACGTGTAAAAGGATATTTCAAAGAAATACCCAAGTTGATTTATTCAAATTATTTCCAATTTAAAGGCGAAGTAAAACCTAGTCATATTTTATTTATAGACATTTCCGTATGAATTAAACCATTTAACAATTAACTTGAAATAAAAGACATGTGATGCATCTAATCGAATTATTTCATGTGACGTGTTAAACTAAGCAAATTATTATTGAAAACATATTTATTTAATATTAGTCAAATTAACAAGAATTTATGAAATACCGAGGTATTAAACTAAGCAAGTTTTATTAGAAAACTAGTGGAATGTTCATTAGTCAATTTAATATGCTATTTCAACTTTAGAAACACGAACAACTAAACAACGATACTAAATGATAGCTCACGCTAAACGGAGACTAACGAAACGAGAACAAACTAAAACGGAGCTAAAACATGGAATCTACGGCTAAAACAAAGTAAAGGGCTAACCTGCGATAAACTGAGGACCTATACGTAACTAACCCTATACTTCAAGGGGTAGCAGAGAAGTTTTGCAAGGCACAGGGGAGGATGGCGGGTTTATTCCTGATTTTCTTGGGGTCTCTTTAGCAAAACGCGCGAAGGGGTATGGCTGATCTATTTTGGACCATCGATATTTGATCTAACAGCTCTCATTCTTTCTTCTTCCTTTAGCTTCAAACAACAGAAGCAGGGCACGGTGGTGCCATGGCCGTGGTTCTGTTCATGGCCGGAAGTTCACCGGAAAACACATAACACGAGCTACGGTGGTCCGATTTTGATGCGAAGCGGCAAAACGGAAAGAGGACGGGATGGCAAGCTCACCCATGGGGTCAATTTCGGTAGGGATGCAGCACTGGCGGTGCGCCGTGATGAGGGGCGGAGCAGGTCACGAGCGCGCGGGGAAGACGGGTTGTAGCATCTGTCTTCGATCTTGGGCGTTGGTGTCGTGCTCCTGGGGTCCCTGTGCGGCCATGGAACAGAGAGGAAGGATGAGGGAGAGCTCGGGCAGCAGCAGAACAAGGGCAGCGACAATTCTTACCGTGGTGCCCAAAAATTCGACGGAGAAGGCACTGTCTTTGTGAGATTTGGGGGGTGGGGGAGGCAAAGGAGGCTGGAGAGGAACTTGCCCAAGGTTTTACAGGAGGGGAGATGGGCTCTAGACAGGGAATTGAAGGGAGGGCGGTTTTTGCTGCTGTTCAATGCCGTAATGACATTTACTCACCTTGGCTGCGAGTTATGGAGAGGGCATCGGTTTCGTTTGGGGAAGGAGGAAAGGATGCAGTATGGCAGTTTTGCGAGGAGGGGGAGGCGAAGATAACGGGCCACGGTCTTTTGTTCTGGCGTCACAGAAAGAGAGAGAATGGAGGGGCGCGCCACCAGGGCGTCGGCCTTCTCCTGCGTGCGTGAAAGGAGAAGGTGCGACAGTTTTCTGTGTTGAAAGGGGAAAAGGGGAAGGACGTGCGTGGGGGAAAGGGATGGACCCGGTTTGGGCTCAAGGGAGATAGACGGGACGGCCTGGGCTGGGCCCTAGGGAGAAAGAAAGCATGGGGTGGATTGGTTTGGGCCTCGGGGAAGAAAAGAGAAAGGAGAAAGGAAAGTCGGGCCTGGTTTGGTCTTCGTTTTGGATTGGACTGGAGACAAAAGAGGAAAAAGGGAAAGGTTTTTGAGATTTATTTGGAGAATTGATTTGTGAATTTGTTTTGGATTTTGAATAGGACTTTGAATAGCAATTAGATTAGGGATTTTGAAATTTTGGAATTTTGAGTGTTATAGAAAGTATTCATTATGAAGTTTTATGAGAGAACCGAGATAACAAATGCATGATGGAATGATGAAATGGATGCAAAATGCAAATGCAAAGAGTTAACAAAAATAAGAGTTAGCAAGGTTCAAAAGGTCTTTCAATGTTGTTTCGCAATCAATTCATTCAAAAAGTAATTGCTTAGAGCGACAAAGCTTGGCTGACTACCTCATAAGAAGTGAAGCATTGTCCACAAGAAAATCATTCATCGAAAAGAACTGAACAACCTAGCTAACGAGGTTTAGGGGAAGGTTCATGGGTTTCCTATATTTTTGGCTTAAAACAAGAATTTTAAAGAGAGAAGTCAAGTTTAGAAAATCTATCTAAGGTGGTTGAAAACAAAAAGAAAAACAATGGTTGTTTCATTGGGTGAAAAAATAAAACCTATGGTTTTAGGATGGCAATAGGTATGGGAGATTTTCCTAAGGGTTTAGGATCTCGTAGGGAGGCTAGTTAAAGTTTTCAGTTAGGACATGGAATAGAGATTGACTTGGCTAATATGAATGGTACAGCAAGCCGATCAACACAAATCAATCCTATCCTTGTTGGCTCCGATTTTTGGCAGGGGTGATAGAAGGCTTAAGTGGTTTTAACAAAAGGTTAGGTCAACAACAAAGCATGCAATGCAATGCAAGGGTAAGAACAACACGGCATAGAGTGCAACATGGGGTGGATGAACAAAATGATATGACATGATGTGGTGGCCTAAAAACAAAACAAAAGTTAGCCTAAATCAACTAGCCACAAGTTTAGAATCAAAGGGTGGTGTCATACCTCATACTCCTCTCTAAAAAGACTCAAAAGAAAAAGACTCTAACACTAATAGCAATAGGCACACAAAAGGGTCTACAAGTTTTCCAAGATCAAATAACAAAGTGCTCCCTCAATAACATTTAGATCATACAACATAAAGTTGTGGTATTTATTAGAGCAATGGTAGAATGTTACTTGATGATTCGATTAAAGAGCACAATATAGACCGTCATTTTATATAGATAATAGATAAAAAGATTGGGTTGTCTCCCACAAAGCGCTTCATTTAAAGTCATAGAGCTAGACTTTTCACCTCGATTGCGTTGATGCGAAGCCATGGTCTTTTGTGCGAGAATCCGAAGTATCCATGTAGCTTGATGTTGCTTTTTGTAATCCATCGTGGTTTGCTTTAAACATCTTCATGTATTGAATGTCGCCGGCTTGTGTCTTCATATGCTAATATTCTTGGGGGTTTTCATTTTGTTCTAAGCTTCTGAATTTGATCACGTACGCTCGATGAAAGTATTGCCCAAGCTCCACTTCAGGTTGTCATCATTATCTCCTCTACCTTGTTCTCATCAAGTTGTTCTTGCCTCTTCTTCGTGGATTTTCCACTGTGTCCAAAATAGAACATATACCAAAATATAGCTCTATTGAAAATTTTATGAAATTACCTTTCCAAGGAGTGATCATTCATCTTAAATGGAGTTCAGACGAGAAAGTTATGCCCATTTTATTTTAGCGCTGCGTGCTGTCCAGAAAATTTCAGAATGCATGACCTTCGATATTTTGATCATAACCGCTTGTAGGAATCTCCGATGGACTTGATTCTTGATTCGTTGAAACTGAAACTTCATAGGGCTTTTAAATATTTAAAAATATTCTATTTCCTTTAGAGGTTGTGTAGAATTCTGATGTAAACAGTACCTTCTCGTGAATTGAGCCTGAGATGTTGATGATCTTGATCTTGTGGTCTTTGGAGCGTTGTGTTGTGCTTCCCTAGGCTTCCAGGTCATCATCATTGATTCACTAGCGAGTAGCATTGTTTCAAACATGAGTCTTCTCCATAGTTCTTGCTTTACCCAAGGTGCCGGGATCGTAGGGGGCTTTTTCTCTTCATGTCGATGATTTGAGCGGTTTCCTTCGTTGGTTGCATCACTCAATTAGAAACTTCATGAGCATCCTAATGGAAAAGATTGGTGGTGTCATGATGCTTCTAATCTTGTTGCCTCCAGTTTTGATCAACTTCATGCCATCATCTTTTGTGTTCAAGGACCTCCAACCATCCCTTGACATCATCATCACCTTATCCGTTGTTTGCTGCTACTTCTTCTTTATTGAATTCCTCTTCACCCAGTATAGAACATGTACCAAACTTCTACTATATTGCAATTTACATCAAGTTCTCTTTTCAACGAGTGCTCATTCACTTCAAACGGACTCCGGATGAAAGAGTTACGCTTGTTTTACTCCGGCACTACGTTCTGTCCCGAGCAGATTTCAGAACGCGTAATGTTGAAAGATTTTACCATAACTCCTTGCACCGATCTCCAAAATTTGTGATTCTTAATGCGTTGGAAAGAAGACTTGATGGAGCTTCATATTTTCTAATTTTTTCCCATGGTATCTCTCTAATCATGGGCGAACAACTGGTCTCAACAGCAACCTTCCGGAGGTGTTGATGATTGGATCTCACGACTTCTTTGGGGCATGATTCATCACCTAAAACATGGACAAACAAATCTCCAAGAAACATTAGTCTTTAAAATTAATTGACATGGTGGCATACCTTGTTCATCTTCACTTATTTTGTGTGTGCGCTCAATAGCAGATGATGAGCCACTAACAAAAGTTAGCACCTACAACTAAAGAGCGGATCTTCACGTAGCCGTCAATTTGTTTGAGCGAGATTGGACTTGCCAAAGTCCTGATCTTGGGAATTTCTCGATTGCTTTGTGTCTAGGGATTTACCTGCATTCAAGGACACAAACAAGAAATACAGGGTATATGCAATAATAAAATTAGGGTTAGTCCAAAAAATTAGATAGATCACCCTAGGGTTCGAGTTTCCGATCCCCGACAATGGCGCCATAAAAGCTTGTTGACGGTCCATAGATGCACCAATTGTGAACCGCAAGCGCACGGATCACCGTAGCTTTTCCCTTAGAGTATTCCATCCAAGGTTTATCAATCCATGGATCGACAATAAACTACCTAGGGTTTCCCATCTAATCTAATGGGTCTATTCCTAACATGAAGTGTTGATTGCATATAAAGTGGTAAACCGATAAGATGTGAATGAAGTGTATAGGTTGATCGCACCCAAGAACATAGGCAAAGGTAAAGAGCAACCAAAGGATAAACGAGCCTATCGTCTTCTAGTTGTAGTTCTAGCAAATAAGAGCAAGCGCATCATGCATCTCATCTAAAGCCATCTTTAAACTCTTACCTCCGGTCAACCTCCTGAGAACGCCACCTTACACGGGATCACATCCTGTCACGATGCTTCCTATCAGCGTGGTTAGTTACAAGGGCACATCCACAAGTGAACGTGTCTAGATATCATGAAGGGTCGACATACTAGATCTAATCGCCACGATTACATAAAGCATGCTATATAGTCTAACCATGGATTAGACTAAGGAATAATCATATTCATGATAGGTAGAAAGCATAGAAGGAGATATTGAGTCGCTAAGAGATCGGATGACATGAAGAGCATTACTCATATAATAGATGTGTTTGGATCATCACCACCGAATACATACCATTGATGACTCCAACTTGCTCATGAACTCCGCCATGGCACGATCACGCAGGGAGGCCATGGCGCCTAGGGTTCGCCTAAGCCATCCTTAGACAACTTCGAGGACTTGCGGCGGCTGTCGTCTCCTTTTGGTGTATGCCCTACGTTTCACCGAGTTCTGGTGGATGGATCGTCGTGCCTTCGGGTATCGGGGCTATAAATAGTCCGAGAAAACTTCACGTCGAAGGGTAGGCCGAGGCGGCACAGGAAAACCCTAGGCCGGCCGGCCTAGGGGCCTTGGGCCCATCCCCCTAGGGCCCCAAATGTCCAAGCGCTCCATACGAAAGTTGTAGATCTTTTCGAGACATGCAATTTTCTTATATAACTTGCACCCATCGGACTTTAGATGAAGAAGATATGGCCCATATAAGCTCAGCATCTCTTGCGGGCCTATAGTCCAAAGTTGGTGATTGTAGCTTCCATCATCCAAAGTCTGGGCCTTTGCACATTCTTGGAGGTTGGTTCACCATTGATGAGCATGAACAAGATCCAAGTCACATTATGTTTGGCCTTCATATTCCCCCATGCTACGCACGATCTTGGTCTTCGTCCAAAAGTGCTAATTTATAGCTCAAAAACCTGTGTAAATCAAAATCCTCCAAAAATACATGCATATGCGAAAACGGGTTTGTTTCACGTGCCAAGTGGCGGGTTAGTATATGAATTAGTCCAAAACCACCACATAGATAGCACTAAAAGTATATCAATAACGAGCATCAACACTCTGATTCTCTTCGGTGCTCACAGCATAGGATGAAGACAACGGCCCACGAGTGAGGGAGAACGGGCCACGTCACCTTGCTCACGCTAGCTAGTGGCTGTATAACTTTTTTTCCTTAGATATAGATAGGGTGCACATATAACAATCAATAAATCCCTCATTTCTCGGAGTCACATGTATTGAAACATGCTCTATTACTGGAATACAATTCATTTGTAAACTCTAGAAGAAGGTGCCACTAATGATGGCTTACACTGTTGGTTGAATGGCAGCAACGGGCTTGCCACGGCCAGTTGGCTGAATGGACCTAGTATTTATTTATCTACTAATTTGGGACCTATTATCGTGTAGGTAAAGCTAGGTTTTAGCCTTTGCTAAACAAATTGTTGCTAAATAAGCTAGAGAGGACATGATCATCATGTTTCATTGCGCGGTACATGAATGTATTGTTGCAGTTGCTTAAACCTCAGGCTGGTAACTATAAAGAGTTAAGGGCTCACTATATATCTGACTAAAGAATCAACCAAAGTGTATAGAGCAGAAACATGTCATGAGTACCCAGAAATTAACAATGATGAATAGCATCGACGAAAGTGCGTGTACAGTTCTGAAATTAAGGGTCTGTTTGGATCCACCCAACTAAAGTTTAGTCAGCTAAATGAAAGAGCTAAACTTTAGCTAGCTAAAGATGAGCTAGTTAAACTTTAGCTAGGGTTGTTTGGATCCTCCAACTAATTGAAAACAATTGACCATGCTAGCCCTCATAAAAATAATAAAAAATAAAGAAAGATGATTGCATTAATTTTAGAAGGGGCAATTTTGTCTTTAAACATATTTTAGCTGGGTTTAACCAGCTAAAAGAATAGTGCACCTTTTAACCCCAGCTAAAGTTTAGCTGTGTTTTAGCTGATCCCTGTCGGCTAAACTTTAGCAATTAAAGTTTAGCTGACGGATCCAAACGGGGCCTAAAATGGCCAGGTTGGCACAAAAGTAAGCCCAACTTGTAGCCCAGCCCAAGTAAACATAACTTCCTCTCTAGCTTGTTACCAACCTGAAATTAAAATGGCCAACCTGAGGTGTTCATTCAGGCTTTACGTAGTAGCATAACTTCGTCCATGAGACCATGACTACTTTGCGCCAGCCTACCAAAGAGATCGACTATACGTATTTCGGATCAATTTGGAGAAAGAAGATGGGTGCACTGTGGCAGGACGATGATTTTTGTTTAAATTTTGCATAGACTGTCTGCCATATTACTACCTCGAAGTGACGTACTCCTACAGTGCATTGAGCAGGTGTATTATCAAAGCCACATTTTTGCGGTGGCTAGGCGAGCTGCTGCTGTCGCACTTTGGTGTCTAGCCAAAACCGACTAGAGATCCTGGGCAAACAGGTTCACGATTGCAGTAGTTCGGCCAGATTCTTCGTCAGATAGCAGCCGTGTGCCCGTGCCAGCCAAAGGTTCGGGAGGCATAGTTATTAGGATGGGACCGACCATCGAACCAGCAAGGATGTCGGTTCATTGGTCCAATCGTTAAAAATCTGTTGAACCGCCGGTTCAATAGATGTGAACCGTTGAATCGAACCGGCCACGGTTATTTAAAACCGGTGCACTGAAAGGTTGATAATCAACAACTAAATTTTGATCTTAAATCAATTTAAACTAGTCTGACAAAACAGAGATGCACTTGAGTCAAATCACATTGAGGCAAATCACATTCCTTGTAATTTCAGTCTTCCGTGTGTACGAGTTGTTCACCGCAAGAATTACATTCGCAATTAGCATAAAGAAAGTGCAATTACATTAGCAAATTGGCAAGTATCAGTACCAAACTAAGAGGCGTGCAGGGAGCACCGGAGCATTGATTCGCTGCGGGAGTCTGCACCTGTTGGTCGTCTTCTCTGCCTGATCTGCGTGGGTCTGCACAGGCTGCCGTCTTCTTCGCCTGATCTTGCACTATCGCGCAACGCTCACCACTAGCAGCACCAGCTCTGCACCGCCCCGCTCTTTGCTCACAGCCGCACCGCCGCGCCCCTCGCTCTCGCTTTCACAGTCACGGCCAGCCTCGTTGCCTCCGAGAGAGCACCCACAGGGGCTGCCCAGCTCGCTGAAGCACACATGGGGACCACCTCACCGGCGGCAGCAGTTGTGCTGCAGTGCTGCTCAGCGCTTGTCGGAGCGCTGATGCTTGCTGCCGCGCGGCGGAGACGAAGGCAAGAGATGGAAAGAGTTAAGGTTTGTTTGGGTGTGGCCGCGTGGCCCACCAAGGCAGCAAAGATCGTAGCTCTCAGCAAAAACCGTCTTGCTCATACAAAACCGGACAGTTCACTGCTTTTTACCGGTCCGATTGTAGGGACGGCGTTTAAGCAAACCGAGCCGCTAGAGACTCTGTTCGGTCTTTTACCGGTAGGATTGCGGTTCGGTCCGGTCCTAATGACTATGTCGGGAGGATGCTATTCTCAACGGTCCACGGAACGGAAGCCGAAAATGGGGAAGCAGGTTCGTACGCATCGTGTCCGGATGGACGAAGAATCAACCACGGTCGCTGTCCGCGTCAGCTGGTCGGCTAGACAAGAAACGGAGAAGCCCAAACGCAACCTCGCAACTGCCGGCCGCACCGCGGGCGCCAAATCAATGAAGAAACAACTATTATTCAGCCGCTTTGTGATATCTTCTTCCTCTTTGGCTTCTTCCTTCCTACCTCCACCGAACCACATCCATCTGACCACCTGGCCGCCTTTCCCCCCGAGAAAATCCTCCTCTCCTCACTGGCCTGATTCTTGTTTTCGAGTTTTCTTGGTATGGAGCCGCCCGCCGCCTCTTGCGCCCCGCCGGCGGCGCCGGCGCCGGTGCCCGTTGCTTGGTCCGTCGTTCCGGTGGACTTCAAGGTCGTCAAGAAGGGGCCCGAGATGGCGATGCACGACGCGACCGGCCGCCTCGCGTTCCGCGTCGCCGGCGGCGGTGGCGGTGGCGGGGGCACGGCGCTCTTCGACGCCGCCGGGAGTGTCCTGGTCACCGTCAGGGCAAGCGGCCAGGTGAATATCAGCTTCTTGGCTCCCGAATCCGGATTCAGTACTTGGCCTGCTCCATGATTGCGGGTAGAGGATAAACTGATTGGGTTTCTTGGACCTATTCTTGGATGCGGCTGGTCAGAAACAGAAAGCTGGAGTAGGGATTTCAAGGGGAGGTTTATTAGGATGCCCAGTATTGGAACATATCCGAGGAAATTGTGATAGCCAGTCGTCAGTGCTGAAAACTAGTGGTGGTTTTAGATTTGCTTGTATCCTCAATTGGACTGCAAAATCATACCCTCGGTAGATACTTTAGTAGAACTGGGGTGCTTCAGCAGTAGTGTAATGTTTGCCACAAACGAGTTGTATTGTGAAAAATTTGAACCTCAGTATTTGCGTAACAAGTGTAGCTTGGAGCTTTAGACACCAAGTGCCCACTGAATATATGGTGAAGAAGTCGCAAACCTTAACCAAGTTTGCAATGCGGATGGATTCTAAGCATATCCTTAATTTGGGATGCGCCTTGAATAGTTACTATAGTGTAACAATCACTTTAGTGCTATAGAACCATGAAGTTTTCATCACAGAGTACTGACCGCCGCATCTGAATCTCTAGTGCATGATTGGATGATAGATAAAAAAAAAAAGAAACCACACTAGGTAAATAATAACAGCGCCAACATATATGGTGTTCCATACAGAAGGCAAATGTCTGGTAGATTTTTCAAAATTGTAACTCTATCTTTCCTTGTTCATTTCTTAGAGGATGATACTTGTTTGGTCATAGAGATCTTTTACTTCACAGTCCAAAGGCGACATTTTAACCATCTTCCTCATCATGATACCTTTTTTTCGACAGAGGAATCTTTATTCCAATAAACACTATAATATACTTGCAAAGTTAGTAAAAGATACCTCATAACAATAAAAATCTAATGCATTTTTTCCATGTGGCCAGTTCATATGTTTCAACTACGAATGTTCAAAGTTCCAGGAAGTTGACTGCATGGATTCATGGCCAATATAGTGCTAAGTATCATTCTTTTTCCTTATTTAGGGTGAATGGCAAGCATTCAGTGGAAATAATTTGGATCAGAGACACGCCATTTTCACTGCGAAAGTAATAGCTGCTTCTTCGAGTCAAAAGGAGGTACATGTATTCATCCCACCAAGAAGCACATCTGAAGATCCAAAACCAAATTACAGGCTCTTAGGAAGTACATACCGAAGAGCATGCACAATAATAAAGGGGGATTCCATCGTTGCTCAGGTAATATGGAACAACTGTGTTAGCAGGATTCAATAGATGGAACAAGTTTAGTTTTGAACAAATTTTGTTCTACCAGTTTATAATAACAATTGTGAATTGTAATTTGTTTGTGCAGACAAATCTCTTGTATAAACTCAAGAAGACTATATATTCACGGCGTAAGTTCAGAGTGACTATTTACCCTGGAAATGATAACATCCTTGCCATGGCAATGATTATGACCTTCTTTGTTGACAAATGACAGACAATATGGATGTCCACTGTGGTTTGAGAAAACTGATGAGTAACTCTGCCACCCCTAAATCATGTATAATTTTGTGATTCTTGATTATTTCTTCCATTTTTATTTTTTTGTGCGAATCATTTTTAATGTTTAATGTCACTCACCAACTGGTCATATTGATCCAGCTACTTTTGTAAATAATCATGTGGTTTTCTGTTTCTGTTCAGCTAGATAAGTATATATGGCCAAGTGACATTGATGAAACACTTTTTTCACACTTACTACCGGCATCAACTGACTTTCATACTAAAACTGCCCTTTACCTTTTTTTTGAGACCAAACTGCCCTTTACCTTCTGACATGAATAATAGCCTCTATTATACCAAAGTCCTTCCATAGTCCATTACTGTAGCCATTTTCAAAGAAGCACTGCAGCAGTGTTTGATAAGAATGAGGACTCTGCATCTTCACAATGCATGCCTCCCTGAAGTACCCCAGCTTGTTTTGTCCATACCTACAGTTATTTCTATTTCAAGATGCAGGTGATATGGAGCACAAATGCTATTGTGTCCAGTTCCCTATCACTGTTTGATTGTGTCCAGTTCATGACATGCATTGGGATTGTTGTAAGGTTCACAAAAAGCATGATTTTTTTTCAAGGCAGATTGTTGTTTCAGATTTCCATGTGAAGGCATACAAATATTCTTGCCTCTTAATATGCACGTGGTATAGAATGTGAAGACTGGTCTGTTTATTTTGCATTATGCTTGTTGTGGTTTCTCACTATAACCTGGACTGTTGTGCATGGATAGAGTACACGCAATCGTTTGAAAGCACAAAATACCAGACTGTTGAGTAATCCAGCGTTGTTGCTATCATGTTGATCTGTCTCAGTTTTGATAACGAAGATATCCTCTTTGTTCTGAATAAAATCACTAGTGATCGTTCTCTGTACTTTTGAATTGATGTTTTTAGCAGACCTAACAGTATTGAGACATCCTTTAGTGCTTTTCACAGAAGTGAACTGCTCTGGTGAGCACTGAGCACTAGCTACTCTGACAGCGTCAACTGACTTTCATACTAAACCCGAGCTTATTATCTGACAAGAACCATAATTGCTGTTCAGCATCCCTTCCAAAACCCATTATTGTAGCCATTTTCAGGTCATCACTCTAGCAATGTTTGATAAATTTTAGACTTTCCATCTTTACACCTATGGAATTATTAATAACTTCTGCCTGATATTCAATAAAGTTTTGTAACTGTATGAAACTGATTCAGTGCATGGATGGCACAAATAACCCAGCTTGTGGTGTCCAGTTACCTTCGACTATTCCTATGGTGAAAATGTGTGAGATAATTTGCAGAAATGTTATTGTGTCCATTCGCTGTCACTATTTGATTGCGTTGTACAGTTCTATAGATGCATTGAAATTATTGTAAGTTTCGCTCAAAACACAGGAAGAATATGGATTAATACCAGATGCTTTTTCTATGCTATCTTTTTTCTTGGCGGAAATGTTGTATCTTCCATTTGAACACTGAAGACAAACAAATGAACTTTGCCTCTTCACATGCATGTGGTACAGAATGTTTGTTCATTTATGTGCTATGCTTGTTGTAGCACCTCAGTATATCTGCCTGGATAGTGATGTGCATTGACAGGGTACCCACAATCATTTGAAATCACAAAATGCCGGAACTTTGATTAATTCAAGGTTGTCACTTTCCTGTTGCTCAATGTCAAGATTGTGATATGCGTATCAGTTTTGATAACGAAGATATCCTATTTGTTCTGAAAAAGAAAATCGCTAGTGATCACTCAGTATACTTTCTGAGTCTCATGTTTTCACTTTTCACCAGACCTAACAGTTACAGGAGTGAGACATCCTTCAGTGTTTTTTCATTGAACTGATCTGCTCTGTAACTACCATCTTCTCTACTGACAGAATTGTTCGAAAGAGTTCCAGGTAACCTGAAAGAGCTTCTCGGCGGTTGCAGCCATGCTGGGGATGCGGAAGCAGCCGGCAAAACTGATCGGGGAACTTGGACAGTGATTGCACAAGCTCACACACACAAATGTAGCTCTCTGGCTGGTTGGCATGAGGGCATGAATGTAAGCTGGTGCCACAAGTCATAGGGCGACAGAGAAGGCTCTGAAACAGCACCCAGCAATCTCCAGGCCTTCCAGGACACAACAATCCTGTAGCTTTCATGACAACTCGAATCAATGATCACATGATTGAGAGCCTGCTCCGGCGACGTATGGGGTGATTGGTTCCCTGTATGTAGGGCGAACCAGGCTCTATGGATGCAACTCTCGGTTGATTCAAGCGTTTCTGCCAGGCCTGGCTGGAGCGGTGCAAGAGCGAGCGTTCGCACGTAGACTGTAGACTGGTGAAAGCGACCCGACCAGGTAACCAATCAGAATCTTTTCTGGCCTGGCTGCGCGCATGCTACCATCCAATCACCAGCGATTTGCATGCGCCCGGGCCTGGCCTCCGCTGGCCTGGTTCTGAACGGCCAGCCAGGCTCCGGCCGGAAGACCACCAATCAGGCCAGTAGTTTTCGCTGCCAAACTTTGGCGGCCACCATTGATCCCTGTCCTCATTGGAGCTGAAACAAATAGTAGCGGCGGAGCTGGATGGCATGTGTCCAGGGAATGAGGGAACCACGGACCTGATCCCTGAATTCCTGGCTCAATTCCGCTCCTAGGATTCAGACATTCAGCTCCAGCCACATTGAGGCAGGCACCTGTTCCTTTCTGCGCCGTGCGCACAAATGGCGCACACGGATCACGTTTGGGATGCGCTTGGAATCAGAAGCTTTTTTTTTTCAGTGGATGATTCTGTCAGCCACCAGAAACCGAGAGGCATGTCTCAGTTCTTCCTCCATGTGGACTTCCACAACGCCAAGAATATCTTCTTTGGAGGCGACTGCACGCTCCACACGATCAAAAGGGAGATCTCCAAAGCATTTCTGCCCCCGAGAGGATACTGATCCATTAAAAAATTGATCCGGTGCTGCAGATCTCACTGCACTAAAAGGGGGGCAGATCACCCGGGAGATTTGGTGAGGTCTGCCTGGCCACTTTGGCTGAAGCACCATTGCCCACTTTCCCAGATCTGGAAGCAACCAGGATTGCTGCTGGGCATTGGGCTCATTGCTGCTGCAGCTGGGTAGACATGATCTGCCACTGTGAGGGGGTGCAGGCTGTGGATCCAACAGACATGCTGCAGGAGGACCATTCTCTCTGAGGGAGATGGCAATCCATTTCATGGGCATTATTTCACCAGGACCACTGGGGAATTAGGTGTGAGGTCCAGAGCAATTAGAGAGGGTGGTGGTGCCATGCTTCCATTGTATATATTTTCAGAGAGTAGCCTGCCATTCTGGTCCATGCTTGTCATTTTGTCAAGGCATCAAATTCAAAAGGCGCGCCTCCTAGGTTCGATTTCAAAATGCAATCGATTAGCTCACAGGTACACATTGAAGTCAATTCTGTTTAGTTCCGGTCCCATTATGCATAATATGCCTATTTTGCATTCTACGCGCTTTCCAATGCACTTTTTTCTCTCTGCGCGCGCTTCCAAATGCACTTATTTTGCATTCTGATTTTGCATACTGAGGAACTAAACAGGCCCTCATTACACTGAGATCTACAGAGAAGTGCCTTTATGCTTTATGAAAAGGACTAGCACTTGTACAAATATATATGTATATATATAAGGTTCCTGAAAACATAACCAGGCATGCAGTATGTCTGCAGGTTACTGGTAGTTGAATGCACATTGAGGATTGAACTCCACATTGGCTTCAGGATGTGTGCAGTTCTCATCTGAGAGAGTGCAAAGTAGATTTTTCGGTGCTTATCTTGCATCATGGCCTCTCTTGTTGACCTGTTGCGATGCAGATGAGTGTTGTGGCTTGCTCATGGCTTCGCATCTCGATCGGCTTCGTCATGCGCCCTGCACTAAAGCTGAAGACTGCACCAAAATCAGTGTACAGCGTTGGGAAACCACCCGTTTCGGCTAAGATAAAGTGACAGTAACGCACGATATCAAGATGAACACTTCCTCCTTTTCCCTGCAATGCTTTACTGTTCATGGAGGGAAGGATAGCAACAGCACCCCGGTTGTTCCTTTCACAGCTACTGTTGTTTGTACGGCTGAAACGCATAGGATATATATGCCATGTGCCTGTTCCCCTCAGATGGTTGATGCCGACACCATATCGATCGACGATGAGACGAGGCTCCTGATAACTGAGACAGACGAAGGCAAGATCATGGCGCCATGCCGACCACAAGCAATCCTTCGACATCGAGGATGACTAAATGTGAGAGTAATGATGTCATGACAACCGACAATATTACACCCATCAAAAAGTATAATAGTTTGATTGCCTTGCCAGCACATTCTGCTGATTGCCTTCATTTTTCGCTGCGAAAACGACGCCTATGAAATTGCTAACTTTCTGCAGATCAAATCCAAAAGTTAATTCGCGAAAACGACGCCTCTGAAATTGCTAACTTTCTGCAGATCAAATCCAATCAAATCCAAAAGTTAATTCCGAGAACAGCTTATGCTGAAGCAAAGAACCAAAAGAATTGCCCGAAATTGAGCTCTACTCAAGATCATTTCTTGAAAGAACAGTGATGAATTCTTGAGCAAAACAAAGAAAAAAGAAATGGCACTGAAACACCATTGTCACCGAGATTATAAAGCAATGAAGAGGAAATCAGAGATGCAAGAGACGTATAAGAACGTCGTCGAAGGTAAGAACATGGATCTTAGCTTGCAAAGTGACAACCGTTGATGAGCATGAGAGTAACCACAACTCGCTCGTCCGCGACGAAACTCCGGCGAGGCCTACGGGCTGAGACAGTTTGTGCTGGGTGGAGAAGATGGGCACATGAAGAACCATCCATCCATCCATGGATCCATGCGTCCGCAACGGTTGGTGAGCTAGCTGAGCTCAGAGGAGGAGGAGCGAGCATGGACGACAGGCATGGCGGCATTGGATGGTAATGCACGTGCCCTGCTTCTCCACCATGCACAGCCACCATCTATCTATCTCTTATCTCCATCTCCATTGACAGGGAGGGAGCCAAAAATAAACCTGTGGGTTGCTGCTGGCTGCTGCTCGGAATGAGATTCCATCCCCTTGCCTTGCTTGTTTTTATAGACAAGCTGTGGGTTTATCTGTATTACTCCCGTGGGTGGCATACTATACAAGGCCGGATCGGACGCTCTGTCTCGTCTGATGCCAGTGGTATGCATACACGTGGCCAGTTGGTCAATTCACTGTAGCTGCGAGGGTGGTTGTGTCCAGTATGCTTGTAGATGTCGGAGCTCTAGGTCAAATCAGTGTAATTCAGGGCCCGTTTAGTTTCATAAGTTTTCCCTATTTATCACTATTCATCAAATGTTAGGACACTAATTAAGGATATTAAATGTGGATTAATGACAGATTAATTAGGCTTAATAGATTCGTCTCGCGATTTTCCGTCCATCCGTGTAATTAGTTTTATAATTAGATCATGTTTAGTCCTTCTAATCTTCGAATTAGAATTGCTACAGTAAATTTTCTAAACTTATCTTGAGAAACTAAACAGGGCCTCAGCCTGTTCGGTTGGCTGGTGGCTGGTGCTGATTTGTTGTGAGAGAAAAGTACTGCTGGCTGGCTGATGGCTGGTGCTGATTTGTTGTGAGACTGAAGTACTGCTGGCTGGTGGCTGATAAGCCAAGCGAACAGCCGAGCTGCAATTTCCCGACAAGAGTCATCAGCTACTCTCGCTCTCTCGTAGTCGTAGGCCATCGATGCGTTTAGGCGAGGAAGAAAACACAAATTTTAAAGGTGTTGGTCAGAGGAGGTGGAGAAATTCTATGGCATATGGAGAATCCATAATTTTTAGTGGCCTAGAGGGATTTACTCTTAGGGCCAGTTTTTCTCATTGGAATTAGACTAAATTGGAATCAATTTTCTAGACCAATCTGTTTGGCAGCATCAGGAATTGGAAGTGATATTCCATGAGTTTCTGTGGCCTGGAATTTTGTCCTGGATCAAATTCGTGGCTTGAAAAAAGGAATCAGATTCTATCTGGTCGTCGTCTCCCTCCCGACTGGTCCTCCCTGCCCTCGAGTCTCCTCGCCTCTTGCCTCCTGGAAGCCATGGCGACTAGGGTTCCATAGTGCCGCCATCTCCATCTCCCTCATTCTCCGCCGCCGCCACCCCGCGATCACCCACTGCCGCCAAGGCTCCGCCACGAGAGCTCCATTGCATCACCTCCGCTCGGCCCAACGCACCCATCCCAATCCACCACCGCTTCAAATTTTAGTGACAACTGGGAAAGCGGAGAGGCCCAAGTTGAGGTGGCGAGGCCACCCGCCTTCTTCCTCTTGCCTCCATGCCCATCCACCGAGTCACCAGGCCTCGCCGTCTTCTGTGCTGCCGCAGAGCGGAGATATGCCCGTACTTCCCACCGCTTCCTCCTCTTCCTGGTAAGCCGACAGCCCTCCCCTTCGCAGTTGTAGGCTTGTAGCTCCCGTCAACAGAGATCTGCATTGAAACTACATGACCCTAAGTAGCACGTGAGGTGAGATTTTCCCCTCCCCTTCCACCTCGGCTTCTCCTCCTTCCACTCTGCATTGATTCGGCGCTGGCTCATGAGATTAAGGGGCACGGCCGGCACTGGCACCAGTCTGCTCGCCGGGTTGGGGCCTTCGAGGTTGACCTGGCTCATCGCCTCGAGGTGTTAGGGTGCGGGTTCAATGTGACTTGATGAGCTCCCATCTGATGGTGCTTTGATATCGTAGTGCTCCCCGCGGTCTTGATCTTGCTGATGTAAATGTTGGAAAGAATGGAGATAAGCTGATGTAAATGTTGTAGGGAGAGACAATCGATCAGTTGTTGGTGTATGAGAGAAGATATGTCTATATTCTTTATTCAGCTCTTGCAAAGATCCCATGCTTAGTTATCCAAACAGGATATATAATTTAATTCTTGGAAAAGGATTCCAAAGGTACCCAAACAAAAAAATTAGAATTGAATCTGATTCCAACAAATTCATTTCCGTTTAGAATTGGAATTGGAATCTGATTACTAGAATCAAATTCATTTCTTAGGATCCCAACAGGCCCTTATTGGGAACGTGATTTAGACTGATGCAAATATAAGCATATTGATAAAGTCCAATAATGTTCCAAAAAAGTAGAAACTATAGTTTGGTACATATGCCACTGATATGCAATTGTAGATGGCCAATCGGGATAAAGTAGTCTCGCATGAGCCCTAGCCTATTTAGCCTATCCAGGCACAACACGGCTTCGTCAGGCACCGTGTGGGCACAATCCGGTTTAACATGTCATATTTGTGATAAATGTGCGGCAAAATAGGCTATTACAACCCCTTCCTTAATAAATTCTAGCCGATTTGGCAAAGCCATACTAGGCGTTATAGGGGGGGGACAAGCTATAACAACTAAAAGACTACCTAGAGAAAGAGTAAACTTCATTTTTTACATGGTGAAATAAAAAGGTACTCTAGTGGTGTACATGAAGCATAAGGGGCCCCCCTAGCTCATCTCCCCTCTCTTCCACGCCTTGTCAACGTTGGCGAGTTGCTTGGCGCCTCGTTACTACCTCTTGCCGCAGTGGAAGACTTAGATCAACTGTTGTCCATGCAACTTGGCGACGTTACAGGGATGCGACAGATAAACCGGCGAATCACCATGTTGGTTACCTGCACCATTGATGGCAGCCACAACACAGATCTATCCTACAACGTCGACCTCTCCTCCCTTGCCAATGCCTCCGACCTTGATGCGGAACAAGCTCAATTGACTCGTTACGAACACTAGAATGGCACAACATGGTTAAGCTCATGTTGCACCATGCCTAGGATTTCAACATAATGGGCACGCATCATGGATTTTTAGTATGGCTTGGTGACACCAATTAATAAAAAATATTGAAAATGTTTCTTCTTAGTAGTGGTAAGGGCGCAGAAAATTACATGCCCCAAACCAGTGTCAATGAGCGTGTGGGTTGGCACGGCATTGCTTGCCTCCTTATGCTGTGGCAATCTTATAACCGAGTTGTGCCAATGTTCCCCATTTGATCATCTATAATGCAAAATACTCTTGTATCCCAAATTACTTGTCACAATTAATTTTTGCTACAATGCATGCTTGGCCGTCTGTATTATTTAAAAAATTAATACAAATATATGAAAAGATGGTCATGTTTAGAGCACAGATGATGATAAAGTAAGTCAAGAAAATGTTACTTACACAATTTTTTGAATAAAACGAATGGTCAAATATTGCGAGAAAAATCAACAGCGACAAATAATTTAGACGAATAAGATGAATGGTCAAATATTACGAGAAAAATCAAAAGTGACAAATAATTTAGGACGGAGAGAGTATGAAACTAGCAGTTCTGGACGGTTTAGCAGACAGCTTGCTACCATGTGCCCGAATAATTGGGCTTTGAGCCTTTGACCAAGTAATTTATCATCTTGGTTACGAGCATCGTTATATCCGTACTGTACTGCCGTGACTCGGCGCACTACGGGAAATGGCCAGTTCGCCGTGTGTCTCAGGCACACGGCGAAGGCCTAAAACCACACGGCAAATGGTTTGCCGTGTGTGGCCCACGGCGAAGCCCCGACGGCGGCCAGTCACGACGGCGAAGCCAGCTTCGCCGTGGGCCCTTTGTCGGGCACACGGCAATACGTTTGCCGTGTGTCACACAGGGCACACGGCAAAAAAGATGGCCAGACGGCGGGGGACGGCGACAGGAGACGGCGACGGCGGCCGTGGGCCCACAGAGTTCGCCGTGTGCCCCCGAGAAGGCACACCGCAAAGTTTCATGGTTTGCCGTGTGCCACGCAAAGGCACACGGCAAAGTTTCAAACTTCGCCGTGTGCCTAAGCAAAGGCACACGGCAAAGTTTCAGACTTTGCCGTGTGCATTTCGAGCGGCACACGGCAAAATATTGAAAAGGCACACGGCAAAGTCTGGCACACGGCAATGCTTCGTCCAGAACCATCAGGTTTGGTCCCTTCGCCGTGTGCCATGGCAAAAGCACACGGCAAAGGCCTTCTTTGCCGTGTGCCACACACGGCGAAGTGACCAAACTCACCATTTTTTTGCTATTTTTTCACGTAAAAAGGTCCCCTCTCAAACAAACATCAGACAGACATATATTTAATGACAATAAGCATCACAGGCAATTGATATAGCATCACAGGCACATAATATAGACAAATTCACAAATGCATTATACGTTTGACAAGTTCGCAATGTCACAAGTTCGGAAATCCAAAGTATGTCACAAGTTCATTATTCCAAAGTTCAAATTCACGGTGGTGGGGGGTACGGTGGCGGGTACGGCAGGGGGTTATCCGGCGGGAACAACTGCTGCGGCTGTAACGTCGGGGGTTATCCGGCGGGAACAACTGCTGCGGCTGTAACGTCGGTGAGATGCCCGGCGACAAGTCCGGCGTATTCGATGCCGCGGATTGGTTCTGCAATATTGAGAATAGATTGAATGTGAGAGAAGATTCAATTTCTCCTAGTTATAATCTTTAACATTCAAAATTTAATCTAAGTCTCTAAGTGACTCTAAGTTTCTATATTCTCTAAGTCTCTAATAATTGAAACGAATATACAAGGAATTCAAGTCACTCACCGCAGGAGTTTCTGGAGCCGGAGCCGCCGGGAAGACNGGCAAACAATAGCCGAAGAGGGAAAACAGGGGTGAAGTCAAAAATAGAATATAAGGAGGTAAAGTGTAGCAAATTATTAATTTAGAGGGTCAAATTAACAATACATACGGTGAAAGTTTGTGTGCACTTATAGGGTGCAGGAGCTTGGGGGGACTTCACTGGCTGTGCCCACAAGGGAAAGGAAGGTCCCCAAAGCGACTAAACATAACTAGGAGGAGCAAGTGGACGATCAAGCAGATCGACGAGATTAGAAGAAATTTCTTATGGAAGGGAGTGGCATGGGCGAATGGAGGACACTGCTTGGTTTTGGTTAGATGGACCAAAGCTATGAGGCCCAAGAACTTTGGAGGGTTGGGGATACTTGACCTTGAGCTATTTAGTCGAGCACTCCGCCTCAGATGGCTCTAGTATGATTGGGGTGAACCTGACCGACCCTAGGTGGGCGCTACTCCGCCGGTGTCCACTGTGGATCGACAATTGTTCAGAGTAAGCACAATAGTCATAGTGGGTGATGGAAGGCAAGCAAAGTTCTGGCAATCCTCCTGGCTGTAGGGTCAGGCTCTGATGGACTTTGTTCCCAAACCTGTATGCATTGGCATGGCGTAAGTATAGATGTGTAAGGGAGGAGTTGGAGCATAAGAGTTGGACAAAGGGCCTTTGGCTCATGTCCACTGTTGAAGATATGGCAAGCTTTGTGTTGATGCTTTTCACGGTCAACACACTGAGTTGCGCTAGCACGCGCGGATCCGCAACGGATCGAACACCGACAGCAGGCCGAGCGAAACCGGTGGCACCAGTTTAGGAATCCGGTGGTACCGGTTTCCTAGGGCTTGCTGCGTGAGCCTAAATTCGCCGGCCCGGGAGGGACCCCGTCAGGGCAGGCGCACCTAGGGTTGCTCTGAGGTCGGCAAGGCCACTCAAAACGCCGTCAACTTTGGAAAAGTTAGGGTTTGAAGATGACAAAAAAGTAAAGGTATATTGATTTGATCGATTGGATAAAACCTCAATCGGCCGCAACCCTTCATATTTATAGGGTGGGGAGGTCTTGCCCCGCAAGGAAAGCCCTATTACAACTCGGACCCACAAAAGAATCCAATTCTACTAGGACTCGGGGAAAACCGGTACTACCGATTTCAGAATCCGGTGCCGCCGGATTTGATTGCCAGATGGGTAACAGTCGGACAAATCCGGTCCCACCGGTTCTGGAATCCGGTCCCACCGGTTTCACTGACAGAACTGTCATGTGTCATTTTTTATCGCCAACACTTTGTCAAGCTTTGGTATATGGTTCAAGTTACCCGGCTTACCAATGAGCCGGACCGAATTGCTTGGAGATGGACGGCTGATGGAATTTACACTTCCAATTCTGCTTACAAGATGCAATTTGCTGGTTCATACCTGTGAACAAATTTTTTATATATGAATATCTTAATTATCTCCATAAACTAATTCATGAACTTGTGCTGCTCACGTGCCACTAATTTTGAGAGACATGGGTATTAAGATTCCTGCAGCGTTGGATCTTAGCTCAAGAGACATGAACTGGATTCCTACCAGGGAACAAAACATACGAGTTTGGATTAGTCAATCTAGTTAACTTGATAATTATACTTTCTGTTTTATTGCGATGGTCTACGATCATCATCACAATACTCTTTTATTTAAAAAAACCAAAGTACGAAACACTTGGGCCTGAAGAATTTTTTTTTTTTAGCAATGATGCATGCTTTATTGTGAGCATCAAGTGGGAGAAGAGAGGCGGGAAAGCGAGGGAGACTGGTGCCTAATTAGCAGGAGGCCCGTGCGTGCCTGGGACCTACCGCCTGGTCTGATCTGCCCACTCCTGTATACTGTATAATTGTATATGTTGCCCGGAATGCCAGGGCTGGAGGAAGCCAATCATCAGATGCCATTTACAACAACATCCCAGCAGTCGTTTCGCCATCAAATCGAGCACCCCATTGATGCCGTTCAATCAAGGTAGCAAACAATGCAAATTACCAGTACAATAGTGCAGCTATATATACTACTCAGCTACTACTCCCTGCATTCTCCGTTCACGACGGTACAGCTTTTATCATTGTAGCTTTTATAAGTTTTCCTAAGTAGGAATAGAAGTGCTAGCATATTTTTTGTCTTATAGCAATGTCATTTTCGAACAAAAAATTGGGCGATACAATTTCCAATTTGCTACTTAAAGTTTGAAACACATATATTAGTGATCAAACTTTAGAATGTTCGGACAAAATTGTTTGCCTAATGGCTACAAAAATTGTTTCTTATAGCAATGTCATTTTCGAACAAAATTTTAGGCAATACCATTTCCAATTTCTACTTGTTTGAAACACATATATTAGTGGTCGAACTTTAGAATGTTTTTTTTTGGCACATATAAGAGGACGTCAAACACAAAAGAAAGGGTACTACATGCCAATGATCCCAAAGAGTCCGATTTCTATGTGAATCCAATTGCTATGGTAGAAGAGATATATAGTTTTTCCATCTCTGTCTCTAGGATTGTTTGACATCCAAAGCCATCATGTACTGATCATTCACACGTACTAACCTGTTCCATTTATGTTCCATATAACCTTGCTGTCGCCAAAAAAAAAAACAAAAAAAACTTGCTTTCGCTGCTCGTCCCGTCACGAAACACTGACCGCTGCTAATTGGCATTTATTTACAACTCTCTGAAATTGTGAAAGTACCCCTCTCCTACTTTTGAAAAGTGCTGGTACTACCGAGAGACAGGAGTTGGTGGCCGTAATATGCTAATATCGCGGTGTCGTTTGGACATTAGATCTTCATCATTACTCAAGATCTCAGGATTAGGCCGCCCCTTTCGAGCCTCGCTCTTAAAGCATCTCCAACAGACTATCTATATCCATCCTCAATACCAAAAAAACTAGATTTTGAAGATTGAATTACACTTCAGCAGGCTACCAATCCTTTCCCCAATACCAATAAGTTTTTGGCGAGTGTCAAAAACTTAGCTTCTCTCCCCTATAATTTATTGGTATTAAAGATCGATTTTGGTAGTCTCCTACAACGGTGATTGCCAAAAACACAAAAGTAACTATTGGATATGGAGAGAGAAGATATTTTGATAATGAGATATAAGCAAGAGATGATGTTAAACAAGGGCGCCCTCATTAGTCGCCCGTGTTATGAGAAAGGAATCTCTCTCTCCACGGCGGGGCAGACAAAAGCAACCCCCTGAAGACTACGCGTGCCAAAAGCACGGGCCGACGCGCCTGCCTGCCTTTTGTTTGCGCATGACGGGAACGCAATGAGAACGCGCCGTCCGGTTGACAGTTGGATGTTACGCAGCTTACACTCTGGTGCCACAGCGAGCGTTCTGATGGAATGGAACGGCCGGTGTCCCGGGCTCCCGGCCCCGTTTCCTGGCACTCAATTCGAATGCCTTAGACTTGACGCAAAGGGCGTGGGGTCTCAAATAATTCCACTCCACTTGTGTTTCAAAATCTTTTGAGACGACCCTGATTCAAATGGGGAGCAGCAGTACCATGTGTGGTAGGGTTGAGATGGAAGATCCATGTGGACAACACACAAGTTTTTATCGGAGTTGTGAAAAAAAAATCAGACGCATATTGCCAAATGGATGCCAAACACAGGTAAAATACAAGTGTCATAGGCGACAGCATACCTTTCCTTGGTGTTGGTGACCTGAACCTGAAGCGCGTGAGGAAAGTAGCACTAACAAGTAACAACATGGTAATAATAAACAAATAAGCTAGGCTACCGAAGTTGAGCCCAACTCTACCGAAGCCTACATTTGAGCTTGGTGGTGACAAAGTAAGTGGCCATGGCAGTCATCAGGCCGACACCAACGACGATTGGATGACGTGGAATAGAAAACGACATCAGTGCCTCAACGTCTCTTCTTTAGGTAACGTGGATTGGTGACAAGAAAGGAGGGGTGGTCATCCAACAATATCCCCGGCATCTAGGAGGTCATCGCGTCATAAAAAGAGACAAAACTAGGGGCATATACGCAATCTCAAAGCACCAAACATCGTCAATGAAGAAAATCATATTTGCTTAGATGTCCTTCCTTTTATTGGTTTCTGTTGCCGCGTACTTGTGCTCACAAGGCAAAGCTCACTTGAATGTACGAAACTGAATATTTGCTCATTCATCTCAGCAAAATGTTAACACATGGTGTCTAAGAGAACCGTACACTACTCATCACAAACAGCTTTTGGGCACAAAATAGATTTCGAATCTTCTATCAAAAAATTCCAAATCTACTTGTGGGAACTGCTCGTTTGAGGTGTAGACTCCACGTTGAGAGGACACATGTAATTGGGCCGAGCAACCAAAGATTAGGCCTAGTATGGCCCAACTTGCAACATAGAGAACAGAATAAAATAGGCTCATTCTAATTACAAGAGTTTTAGAGTTACTCCCTCCGGCTCAGGGCTATGCACGCAGATAAACACTTATTTAGGTGCATATCCAGAATTACATTCTTTTCTAGGACGGAGGGAGTAGGTCACATTGAAATCACTACAACCCCTTCGCTATCAGTGCCTCAACGTCTCTTCTTTAGGTAACGTGGATTGGTGACAGGAAAGAAGGGGCGATCCAACAATATCCCCGGCATCAAGGAGGGCATCACGCTTGCACAAGAGACGAAATCTAGGGGCATATACGCAATCTCAAAGCACCAAGCATCGTCAATGATGATCACATTTGCTTAGCTGTTCCTCCCTTTTGTTCGTTTCTGTTGCCGCGTACTTGTGCTCACAAGGCAAAGCTCACTTGAATGTACGAATACGAAACTGAATATTTTCTCATTCATCTCAGCAAAATGTTAACACATGGTTTTTAAGAGAACCGTATACTACACATGGTTCACAAACAGCTTTTGGGCACAAAATAGATTTCGAATCTTCTAACAACAGCATCTATCAAAAAAATTCCAAATCTACTTGTGGCAACTGCTCGTTTGAGCTGTAGACTCCCCGTTGAGAGGACACATGTAATTGGGCCGAGCAACCAAAGATTAGGCCTAGTATAGCCCAACTTGCAACATAGAGAACAAAATAAAATAGGCTCATTCTTATTACGACTTACGAGAGTTTAAGAGTTACTCCCTCCGTCTCAGGGCTATGCACGTAGATACACACTTATTTAGGTGCATATCCGGAATTACATTCTTTTCTAGGACGGAGGGAGTAGGTCACATTGAAATCACTACAACCCCTTCACTATATAGAACAGATATTTTTTCTCCATATTCAGAAAAGCTAAAGACCATATGATGGTAGAAGTGTGCAGAAGGCATGAACTTCATCTCAAGTTTATTATTTGTGACTGAACTGTTACATTGACAGCAATCCATGGTTAAAGTATTTACACAACCTAAAAGCTCAACCACAATAGCCACCCCAAAAGCTCAAATAGTCCAGCGAATTGATGTATGGTTTTGTCCCTTCACAAATAGCTTGAAGTCTTGTAATGTTATACCTGAGTTTCATTGAAATGTCGCTATGAGCAGCACTTCGGTGGGGGTTCTTTCTCAGGCTCATCATCGACAATCAGAATTCCATTCTTTGGCTGCGGTGGTGACAAGCCATCGGCACTGTTTTTTCTCTTCTCCAATAATCCTGCATATCAATGGTAGTCAAGTAAATAGAAATTTACCAAGAAAAACATAGGAGTTAAAGCGAAACACTCATTAGTGAAAGAATGACAATAATATAATTTTCCAATCCCTGAAGTGTATGAAATCATGCTAAGCAAATGTGTTGCACCAAAGTTCAATATGCAGCTACCAACAATGAAAATAGCTTTAAGTGGAAACAATTTGATTCCCTGGTTAATAGCCCTGACAATCAGGAGGGCAAATCAAAGCATGTGCACTGATCCAAATTAAATAAAAAGAGATCCAGTAAGTAAAGTACTTCATCGCAAAAAATATACATCTACTCAGTACACACTATAAGCAGAGCAATAAATATGGACATATAACACATCAAGGAGTGTCAACGACCTGGAGTCAGTTTGTGTTGATGAATAAGATAACTAGTCTGATCAAGTGAATCTACGTCGTTAAGAAACATGAAGCAATTCAAATCACTTAGTAAACACTATTGGTTATTGTCATATTGTAACTCAATGAATAGTGCCTAAAAAAGCCAAAAATTATAAAGCAATTATCTGTAAGGCTATATAATAGAACTTACGTTTGGCTATATCACTGAAAACATCATCGATTCCAGTCCCTGCTTTAGCAGATGTAACAAAGAGACTTGCCCCAATACTTTCTGCATAGCTGTAGTTATAAACAGCAATTGCTTAGATGGATGCAATAGTTCCATGACAGAGAAACATCACAACTATAAAATGACAAAAAATGATTCTAAAATAGACAAAGTACTTTTGTCAACTGTAATATCTTGCAACTACGCTAACAATATCAGATTGTCATACCAATTGGACAATGTATTCATTTCTTCTATTCAATGACGGAATTCTTGTGTGCCCCTACCCCTCCTTTTGATTTGGGGACCCAGGACAAAACTCACACAACCAAGTTAGTGAGGCACAAAGGCAGCACTCTAATTTCTTCAGGGCATATACCCACATTTCAAAACAAGGAAACAAATCATTCCTCAGCACCCCTTTTCTTTCCATTTGCTTCTTCTCTCTTTTTTTTTTTTTGGGCTCTGAGCACCAAGAACTTCTATTCAGCCTGAGCAAACTAAAAAGAGGTGGCGATCTAACAAACTTGTTTACATCCAAATATTCAATAATACAGACTTCGTCTCAACAAAGTCGCTTAATCAAGAAACACCAACCCTAGTTCTTTCTATTTACATCTGGTTCATATTGGCATAGTTACCCCAGTGGGGTTAGTTTGGAAATTGTCAAGACAACTAATCTAGAATCTGCGACTATCACCAATGTAGATAGAAAAGAGGAATACCTTACTGCATCTTGAGTGTCTATGTTCTTCAATCTAACCAAATCACTTTTATTAGCTGCAATGGCCATAACAATATCTTTACTGGCCATTTGCTTGAGCTCTTTCACCCATTTTGTGACACGAAGAAAAGTATCACTATCTGTTATGTCATACACTAACAACGCAGCTGCAATGATCAACCATAAATGGTGAGAAAAGTAGGGAATTTTATCGATCACTTTACTGCTAAAAATAAGTAGGTTGTACCATCTGCATCACGATAGTATATAGGACCTAGTGCATGAAACTTCTCTTGTCCAGCTGTGTCCTGAAAGCATGGAAAATACTTACTAATAAAGCTTGAGGACAAAACTTGAAAATAAATGGTAAACTAAAATTTAGGTGCTAACAAGCATCAAAGGCATCACAGGAAGTAAAAGGGCAGCGGTAACTGGTAGCTACGAAATCTTTTCTTGATGACCAAAAAAACCCTCTATGCTACATAAACTAAGTGAGGACACAGGTTTACTTAATTCAGTATTCCTGAAAAAACAGTTTAGATATCTATCAGGATACTTTGTAGTTGTCAAGAATTTCATCAGTAAAAAATTATAGGTATGAGAACAAGCCTAAGCATGGGAATAAGTTTGTAGTCGGAGCTTTCTTTCTTCTATAATACAATGACACACAGTTCTCCAGCGTGTGAAAGAAAGTACTCTTTGCAAAAAATACTCTAAAGCATGTGTTATGCATAAATAAGATAAAATAAAAAGTTTACAAACTTTCCCTAAAAAACTAAGTGTTCAAACTAAATAAGACAATGGGATCTTATGTAATGACACAATATTTATAATTCAATGTCGAGTTTTGCAGAAGTTTAATCAAGGTATAACAATATCTAGTTATAAAACAGTATGATATTGCAGCAGAAATAAAGTACAGTTTTCTCCCCCAAGTATAAAATTAGAACCAATTTTTGCTACAGAACTACGAAATCAAAATTAATGCATATCAAAGAGATGACAACGCACCCATATAGAGAGCGTAATAGGCACACCTTCAACAACAAGGCGCTTTGTCAAATAAAAGGCTTGAACCGTTGCTTCCTGCTTGTCTGAGAAGACATTATTCACATACCGCAGCACAAGAGACGTTTTCCCAACTCGTCCTACAACAAGGGAAAGTGGTATCACAACAAGTGTAAAGGGCACATGATTGTTTGTGGGAAAAAAACTTATTGGGATGTACAGTAATACATGAAATTACACAGTCATTACTCATGCAAATCAACACGAGCCATTTCGTCCTAGTAAATCTTAAGTTTGCATTCCTCCCATCACAAAGACAACCTATAACTCAGCTTGTTACCAAACTACTTACATTGCTATCAAACAACTTAAAGGGCTGAAGGTCTTACAAAATAAGCATTATAATTTGGCATATAGCATATATCCAATTAGGACCACAAGCTTATCATCCAGTAGTCCTTACCAATTTGTCTGGTACTAGATGTTTTTATGCCAATGCATCACAAAGACCACATAGTTCCACACCTAAAAATCTATTGACCTGCTAACTTCAGTCAGCACTGGTTCTGAGACCTAACCCTAGCTAGGCTTGAGCACGCACAAAACCCGAAAGGGAGCAACAAAATCGAACGGATGGTCGCGACTCGACCATACTCCGCTGTGATCCGCACTTCCACAACTACCCTAGACTAAACGATGTGGAACTCAGCGGGAATGCTCACGGTTCTGGCCAAGGGGAAGGGCTTGGGGTTGGGGATCGGAAGGAGCCTTACCGTCGCCGAGTAGGACGAGCTTGAAGGAGATGCCGGGCGGCCTTGAGCCCATGGGCGAAGCTGAGGAGGAGGCTACAACTAGCTGTGGAAGGCTCTGGAGATTTCCAGATCGCCCTCTGCTGCTGCCCGCGGCCGGTGCTGCCGTCTGCCGGTGCTGCTGCGAAGGAAGGTAGGAGACGGAACACTCGGGAGAGTGACGGAAAGGAATCGTGGATGCGGAAGCAGTTCGAAGTAGAGACTGGTTAGTGGACGGGCCTGCGGCCCAGCCCGTTTGTAAAGGCTCATACGCCGCTCAGTGGACCCTCGAATGGGCTGGTCAGCCCGAATTCCAAGCCGGACCGAAATCAGACGCCATAGGTGAACGGGAACGTTTTCTTTTCTATTTTTATCACTGCCACGTGCCACTCGAGAGTTTGGCGAGAAATTTGCTATTGGTGCAACGAAAATGGCCCCTAAGCCTACTTTGTGATTTTAGTGATTTAATAACAATATAATTACTTTTAAAAAAATTATGTTATTTGTAAGATTTTAGATCCCAACGGTAGAATCCAATGCCTAGCAAAAAACCAGAGGATTATCTCAAGACATTCAAGTCATGGCAAAGAAAGCATGACTGAATGGGATAAAACCTGCAAAAGATGATCCAGCGATGAAATATTCTATCGATGAAGTATTGCTCGAAAGCTACGACATGTAGGGATGGCTCTAGTAGTGGGATCTTCTTAACGGCAGAAATTTAAAGAAAGGGACGACATGCACGGTGAAGTGAACAGTTCCACACACTGTCAGGTTATGTGTTACTGTTTGTATGCACAGGTAAGGTATGACGTTAAGTTGAAGTAAAAAAGCATAGCTATTGTATACTGCATAAGACCCGGCGTCGGATAGTAGAGAGTATCACTACTACAGAAAAGGCATCACCAGCGGTTCGTAAGGGGCCTTCACCAACGGTTTTAAAAGTGCTGCTGAAAAATCGCTTGTGAAGACCCTGGGCTTCACCGCCGGTTTTAAAACCGATACAAACGCTGGTGATGCTAGGGGCATCACCAGCGGTTTATGCCACGAACCGCTGGTGATAAGTGTCTAACAGCCAAAAAAATTCCAGCTGCAATTAATAAATTTCCAGCAGCAGCAATAATATTTCAACAACACATGAATAATCCAGAAGCTTAACAATTATTACATCAACACAAGTTCATAATTCAACCACAAGTTCATGATTCAAACACAAGTTCATAATTCAACCACAAGTTCACGATTCAAATACAAGTTCATAATTCAACCACATGATTGAACCACAAATTCATGATTCAAACACAAACATCTAGTCCGCTGAATCAAAATTATTACAAGTCTAGATAATGCAGTACTCTCCACCTGGTTTTACAACATGGTCCATAATGAATCCTGCGAGTTGCTCTTGTAATCCCAAAATCGCTGTAAGTAGTAACTCTGAAGTTTCTAGCTCACATCTCTGCATCAAGAAAATAAGAAATAATGGACTAAGTACACAAGTAATGAGAATTAGAATGCAAATGAGAAGTAATGAGAATGCAAATGAGATTGCAACTGAATTAAGACTGTCGTATGAACCTGATCATCAAGAGCGCCAAAATCATCTCCTGTTGCGGTGTGAATGTAATGCATTACATAGCACCCACAGTGATCGTTGCCAGGAGGCTGCCTAATGATCCATTTGGCTTTAACCACTTCAAAATCGCCCAAAAGGGTCTATGGATTTTGCTTTTCATGCGGTACTTTGTGAAGGCCCTATGAAATTTCAAATTAATTGGAGCCAAGGAAATGTAACATTCGACTACTCAATATACATGACGAATCATTTGACTTACAAGTTAAGATCTTTAAGGACAAGCTTGTATTTTTCTTTAGGATTCGGATATGCTCTGGAATCGAAAATCTTTATCCGACTCTATTCAAGGTCGATTTGAAAGAGGACATGGTGGAATCTGACACAAAAGTGATTTAGTACAAAGTGAAACCAATGAAAGTACAGGATTATTATTGACACTTACTCGCCATTGTATGAGAGAAAAATGTATTTTTTGTCTTGCATAGCGAGGAAAGCCTAGTGTCTGCTCATTTACAGCACAAGGGTCCAAGAAGCTGACGTCTCTAACATTCTCTTCCCTGCACTTGTGCGCTTCTATCCTACAAAAAGATTAAAGTTAGAAGTGATAATACATAGTAACCGATGTAAGTTATATGATGACATTATATAGAAACTTACAAACACCACAAGCTCATGATATTGCAGTCAAGCGTGGCTTGTTGGTAGAACTCATGGAGGTACTCGAATTTAATCCACAATATGGATTCCCTACGCCCTGGAAAATCCTTATCATCGAATCTTGCCCCAAAGCTTGAACCGCTCTGTTGTTTGTACCAAGTATGCAACTGCCGTAGTCTCGTGGTTAAGTGAGGTACTAGGTGGCGGTTCCACTAGATCTCCCCCGGGCTTAAACGACCATGATCTCTTTGGCGGGGGTAGAGTGCCGCCATCTTGGATTGTCAATAGGTCTTCCTCCGAGAGGTTAGCTAACTCTAGAAATTTTCTCCTCTCTTCGAACTCAATATGAAACACATCTTTACCTGCTTCCAACACATCCGCCTTCCTGATTGTGCGTTCAAAGTCTGACTTTGGAGGTTGATTATCACCTGTTTGTGGATATTTGCTTATTTTGAGAAAATGCATCATGGCATCTTTAGGAACATGTTGCTTTTCAGGAGAAGATTTCAATAACGAAGTTATGCTCCCACTCACCCCCTTTTTCTAGTCGATTGCTTAGACGAGTTTTCCTCCTCAACATCGTCAGATTGTCATTTTTTAGATCCTAGCTTTTGAAAGGAGCACTTCTTTGGCGGAGGTGGAGGCGGCGACGTTCGCTCTCTAGCAGCGGGAGGGCTTGGATCCCTTTGAGGGACCAGACTTGGATCCCTTTGAGGAGGTGATGCAGCAAGACCCGAGTGTTGACGGTCCTTAAGTACCAATTTTGACCGTCAACCCCTGCAGAGAATATGTCAAATATAATCACCAAACTTAGTGATAGGGTTCATATCTAATCAATTCCACAAGTTCTGGTGAACATGTGAATGCAGGGACTAATTCTGGTGAACATGTGAATGCAGGGACTAACTAGCAAAAGAGGAGGACATTTGGGCTCAGGGCCAGGTCGGTCGACCCAGCTAGGTCAGCAGACCTGGGCCCAAGCCCAATGGAGCCCATCATCGGTCACAGCAAAGAAGCACAACCATGGAACATCTTGACCACTGCTTGGATGTCGGTTTCGATCAAAGGACAAGATGAAGCCATGTGTCTATCACTTGGATTGAGGGGCCCACAAGAACTAAATATACTCAATTCAAGCCAACCCACACAGAACCGACCTTAGGACCCACGGGGAAGAGATTCAGAGGAAGATGGGCCCAAGGCGAGCCAACTCCAGGTCGGCTGACCTGGCATGTCGGTCGACCCCCATAGGCGACAGAATCGGTCCCCCTTCGACAACCAACTCCATACCGACTCTAGGGATGCATCTGGACCGTGCTTGAGGCAAGGCGGTGCATCTGAGGGTCGGCCGACCTCCATGGGTCGGCCGACCTGGTCCCGGGGCCAAACGGTCTCAACCGCCTCGAGCGACCTCTCCACCGTCCTACCAAGCTATAAATAGGTGCACCCGGCTCTGGTTCAACACACACAAGAATGATAAGCCACAAGCTCCACTCCAAGGCGAAGCTCTACTCCAGTGTAGTATCTAGAGAATACGGAGGGAGTGAGGGGTAGTCCGGGGAAAGTGCCGGGACTGTCGGCACTCTTCCCCGATCTTGTACCTCGACGGATGCTTCCTTCTTCTAGTAAGTGTTCGTGATCTCTTATAGAATTAAGTTCTCTTGATTAAGTAAGTTCCCTTCTGTAGTTGCTTGCAGGTTTATCATTCATTAATCATTAGTGAATGCTTAGTGAATACTTTAGTCTAGGAACAAGACTAAAGTAGTAATTGATAGCATAGACGTGGTGTATGGGCTAGAAGTTACCTTTGTTTGCCTCATAGCCCCACGGATTAGTAGAGGTAGGTGGCAGGTGGTGACAGCCCTGTCTGTCCTTTGTAATCCTCCACGTTTGGGTACAGCATAGAGCTGTTTGCCGGCAATTTTCTAGAGGCCTAGGATACCCCGGTGCCCAAAGTAAGCAGACTATAGACGCTGAATACTTGCGGGTGAAAACTACAATGGTATCCGTGCGCTTGTGGATTTATCTGCGACTGGAAAAAATACCAACACTGAGGTATCATCATCGGAGTCAGAATCTTGGCCAAATGATATGTATCGCTTCCGCCATACCACAAAGCATCCAATGTTATCCCTGAGTGTCTTCTTATCATCCCCACCAGGGATATCTAACTCCACTCTACGGTACCGGTTCTTGACTACGGCATCAATGGTGACCTTGGCATACCCTTTAGGTAATGGCCGGCAATGCAACATAACTTCTTCACCAGTAGGCTCTGCCTGACCAATAGCCACCTTAGTCCTAAAGAACCTATCCTGGACATACAGACTGCAAGGTGTTGGACCAGTGATCTCATCAACAGGGAATCGAATATTTGCATCATCATCCGCGCTAGGGGTGTTGAGGTAAAAAAAGCAGAGCTGTTGTACACTATGAAAGACCCGACGTCGGATAGTAGAGAGTATGCCGCAGCTTCTATGCAGTAAGCATGTTGGCTTGGAATTCAATGTGATCCACATGGAGGATGATTAGCCGTTGTACGGTGGAGTTTTATGGTGAAGTTAGCCGATCATTGTAAAAGGGACAGTTTGATAATCTGCATACAACTTCTATTGTAGCTCATGTTCAACTATAAATAGGTAGCCGCACCTCATTGTAATAAGCAATTCGCATCTGATAGGAAACCCTAGACATATTGTATTATGTTCACACTGGTATAATATAATAAAGGCTAGATATAGGGCTTTATCCTATCTCGAGGCCTAAACCTTGGCAAACACTTTGTGGCTCATGTTTTAGTCTGCACTAATCTTCTCTAAGTTCCATGTTTTCGATGAATCAAGTATCTGCCGACCCAAAAGCATCAACAATAATGATCTAGCTACCACTTATCTTTCTATAAAAGTCGTCTTCTTCCTATACTTTCTTCTTCTTCACAGCACCTCCGTCTCCTAGTCGCCAACGCCGCCCAGTTGCATTGACCCTGTATGCATTCCAACCCCCCTTAGGGCTTGTTTGGGAACTAGTGTATTGGAGGGGAATGAGAGGTACTGAAGGAGAAATTAGTTCATTTCTCTCTCAATCCCATTCATTCTACTCCAATACACCTCTATCCAAACAAAGCCTTATGTTATGCCACACTGCAGGCACACAGTAGCTCTACCACCTCCACCATGTGTGATCGTTATCGGAGCGTACCCTGTTAAGGGCACCTCTCATTCCCTAACATCGCCCCAATGCTCTTAGCCACTTCTTGGCAATAAGTGTTACATGAGTCAACATTTTGAAGACTAGGCACAAGAAGACAAAAGAAGACTACGACACCTCCCATTTATCATCCTTCAGATCCACTCATGGAGGTCTTCCCCGATATGTCCATAAGGGAACCACCAATAGAATGGTTAAAGGAAGTAAAACGTTCTTCTAAAGCAATTCGGATGGTTGCACCTTCCAAAACCATGCCTTGCTCTTTAAGGGGAATTACCATAGAAACCCTTTACAACCTGGCCGTCGAGGCTAGCATCATGTCCAAATCCTTTGCGAATATTTTCTGGGGCAACATGCCTCTAGCCTTACCAACAAACTTTTCAGAAGTCCCTCGAGACTCATCTTTGAATGTTGTGGGATTGCAAGGGCTGTGCTGATCAAAATAGACAAAATCAAGGTTCATCTAGATTTTCATATCTTTTCTATCCTCGATTTTGATCTTCTCATAGGCTTCCCAATAGAAAAGCTTCTCCAAAAAGAAACATCTCATGGGAGCCCTCATGACACGCTTGGGAAAGTTGCTTTTGCCACTCCTTCCTCTTGCCCAGAGACTCCAAGAGCAAAGCCTCCTCCCCAGCATAGCCCGCTCGAGAAGGTGATGTTTGTGTCGCCATTCAAACATACTTCTCATCTCGAGCGACCTTCATCACCACCTTCAATCAAGCGGAAGGCGTGTCCCTTAGGCTCTCAGGAAGTTATTCTCGATAATGGTCGAGAAACAACTCCGATTTTCAACGATGAATCTCTTGAGTTGGAGAATCCAAAGGCCATGGACACGCTTGAAGCATTGACTCTGGAGTCTGAATGAAAGGATTCTATAAATGAGCAAAAAACCTTCTCTTTCGAAATCCCACAAGAGTTATGCTCATTTAATGAATCTCCAGAGTTAGTCACACTTTGTGCCACAAGCGCACGCGAGGACTATAGCCACCTTAAGGTCCTCATTTCTAAAATGTTTAGGAGGTTGATTGTGGATGCATTCGTTTATCATAAACATTGCAGATTTCGTGTTGCATCTTTGGCACTAACGTTGTAGCTAGAACTTCAATGATTCTTCTACAATTGACGATGGAGTGGGGAACTACATCGCCAATGATAGCAGTAATGTGAGGATTCCCCATGGTCTAGCTTTGGACCATAAACAAAGCACTGCCGGGAGATGGCCCGGATTATCATTTATTTTCCTTTCAAACAAAAGCAAGAACATGTTTTTACTATAAACTTTCCTTTGGGTATTTTTGGTCGCTAACCATTTCAGGTGGAGATTAAGAAGAACGATGGACAGGTTATGCTTAAGAACATGGAGCTACATCAGCAATAACACCTTGGTAAATTTTGTTCATGGAACAAATTTTGAAGGAAGCCAACAAACTTGATTTTTGTTATCCCATGACACAAAAATCCAAGTGTGGGGGAGGTTGGTAAGTATTTCACAATATGTTCCATTTGTACAAAAATTTTATCTTGGTTTTCAGGTGATGTTGGTCTTTCTCTTGCTCTATAAAAAATGTTCCATAAAAATTTGCATAACTAAATAAATAAATATTTGAATTCGATAAGGCTCTTGGTCTTTAGAACCAAAGAGCCATTGTTTTGTTTCCACCATGTATGAATAAATGCAGGTACAAGATCTAGTGTGGGGGTCTCTTGAATTTCCTGATGTGCACGTGATCAAGACCACCCACAGACTGGTTGTACAACATCGCACAGGTCAGCTGAAGGAAGATCAAGGCGACCGAGGCCCAGTAGGAGTCAGTCGATCCCTTTGGTCGGCCGAAGGCCGTCTGGCATCCCCCGTCCACATTTTCGTCCAGAGCGATGGTTGGCACATCCTGTCCCTCACCCTCTCTAGTTCATGAGTTAATTCAATCCTATCTTGAGATAATCTTTAAAATTAGCCTCATGATAAAATGAACTTGGATGCCCCTTTGGTTTACATGTTTATCCTTGATTGGCTTGCATATACTTTATTCCTTGCACATGCGTCTGCTGTTTGTGAACATATATCTTTAGGAAACATGTTTATCTAAGTGGTTGATTAATGAGATATGGTATGATAAAAGAAATCTTGCTCTTTGTGTATAAGTTACTTGGGATGTTTTTCTTGCAAAATTTAAAATCAATAGCCTTACAAAGCTCCTCAGTGATGCCTTATTCCTACCAAGCCATATGTTGTTCATATCGCTAAACCCATACACATATGCTGCTTGTTTATCGCATTGAGCTTTGTCAAATTGTTGTGACCCTTGTAAGATGTTTTTTCATACTTTCATGATCAAGATCACGTACACTCCCCATACACATGCTAAACTTCTACATTGGAAGTTAGCAACATGCATTTTAGTCATCCACAAAATAAATGCTCCATATAAGTATTGATCTCCCTCTCTCCAAATATCCTTTGCAAAAGAGATGTGGGCTATAAAAAAAAGAAAAAAAAGAAAAAAAATACATGCTCACAAAAGTATTGAGCATGATAAAGGAAAAGAAAAAGAAGAAAATATATATAGCCATATTTTCAAAATAAATTCAAGAGGAGAAAGATCATACAAAAAGGAGCTACAAGTTCCATTCTTCCACACACATGCATATCTTGATCAGATTGTATGAACAATTTTCTTCTTGGATACACTTTTTGACCTGGCAATATATGTGATGCGAGTATGTCTTCACTCCTACCTTGAGCTCCACATAAACCTTTTAGAAGTAGGGTGAAAGAAGGCAAAGAAATGCCCTGATGAGGAATTATACATTTTGAGAGATCCAAGAGAATCATTTGATGAGCTAGGTAAGGTTATGTTTTTGAAAATTTATCAAAACCCAAGTTACTTAATAGAAGTGCAAATAACTTGAGCCAAGGCCATTCCATTCCTAACAACCCCAAGATGGCATGATAGACACTACAAAATTCACAAGTGCAGGTATGTTTTGGAATAATTTATATGCTTGAATCATATCGGTTGGAGTCATGTTTTCCACCTTAGTCTTGAGCTTTACTCGAGGACGAGTAAAGGCTAAGTGTGGGGGAGCTTGTTGACGGTCGTTAAGTACCACTTTTGACCGTCAACTCCTGCAGAGAATATGTCAAATATAATCACCAAACATAGTGATAGGGTTTATATCTAATCAATTCCATAAGTTTTGGTGAACATGTGAATGCAGGGACTAACTAGTAAAAGAGGAGGACATTTGGGCTCAGGGCCAGGTCGCCCAACCCACCTAGGTCAGTCGACCTGGGCCCAAGCCCAATGGAGCCCATCTTCGGTCACAGCAAAGAAGCACAACCATGGAACATCTTGACCACTGCTTAGATGTCGGTTTCGATCAATGGACAAGATGAAGCCATGTGTTGGATTGAGGGGCCCACTGTTGACGGTCCTTATAACATAAAATCCGACCGTCACTAGGCACAGAAACCAATAAAGATCAAGGCATAACTTAGACATTAGTATTCAAATAATAGTATACCATGCATATCTGGAATATATTTGAGTACAGGGACTACGGTGTAAAAGATGGACGAAACTGGGCACAGGCCCAGGTCGGGCGACCTGGCTAGGTCGGGGCGACCTGGCCTGAACCCCGATCAAGCCCATTTCCCACACAGGTCAAGAAGCACACTAAGGAAGGATCATGAACATTGATTCATGGTCGGTGGAAGTTAAGGGTGAAGGATGAGCCACATGTCCATCACATGGATTGAAGGGCCCACAACCAGAGACAAATGTACCCAAACCGACAGAACCCAACTGGAACCGACCTTACGACCCACATGTAAGCCTCCCAGAGGAAGGTGGGCCCTAATGGCAGTTATGGGGGGTCGGCCGACCCAGCCAGGTCGGCCGATCTGCCAGTGCGCCTGACTCGGCCCTCCTTTGACCTAGAGCTGTAAACCGCCATGGAGATGACATCTGAGCCCTGGAGAGTTGAAGACGGTGGATGCAAGGGTCGGCCGACCTAGTGGATTCGGCTGACCTAGGCCCACCTCCTAACTGCTTCAACCGCCTCTGGCCGGCTGCAACCGCTTTTGTGATACTATAAATACCTGCAAGGGGCGCCGTACTCAACACACACCAGAAGAAGAGCTCTCCTTAGCTACTAGCTTAGTTTTAGTCTTAGTAGTCTTAGTCATAGTGTTAGATCTTCTGAAGGGCTTCCGGAGGAGTCTTGGTAAGTTCTAGAGTTCAGTTCTTGTATTCTCTTACTTACTTATAATACTCTGAGCTTAATGGAAATACCTTCATACTTATGTTGTATGCCTCAGTTATACCTTATCCACTTAGTATATACTATTTATGTCTTACACCTTAATCAAGTGAATGTATGCTATGACATTGGCTCAATGTGCCTTTTAGTTGCTCTATTTATTAACGTGATTGATAGAGTTGTATCTCGTATTGCAAACATGGTGTTTGGGATATGGAATACTATTGAGGGTACCGCTGCCCCACGGATTAGTAGAGGTAGGCGGCAGGTGGTGACAGCCCTGTCCGTCCTTTGTAATCCTCCACGTACGGGAGTGGGTATTAGGCCTTTATGATAAGACATCCTACTGTCGTCCCTTGATGAGGGAACCACTGGATACCTTGATATGTCCTCTTGCATACGATCATTGAATGAGCTTGTATAGGGTATTGTAGTATATCCAAGTTCCATAAGTATGATGCCAATGAACCCTTATTAATCTTCACTAGTGTACTATACTAACTAAGACTAACATAATGATGAGCAATGAACTTCTGTGTGTCAACCCACTCATTCACTTCTATATCATTTACCCTTGTTTAGATTATGGTACATTAATATTGTTGTACGTAAGAGCATTGGATGGCACATCTCTCTTTTAACTAAATGCTTTCCCTGCGGATAAACAAATAACGATACTCTGGAATACTCCCGGGTGAAATGCTACAACGTACTTCTGTGCGCTTGCAGAATATCTGTAACGTCTAGATTTACGATGAAGTATCTCTAGTACCATTACCACTCTAAGTAGTGATGCTAAGAAATACCAACACCCACAACGATAACTAAATATACTCAATTCAAGCCAACCCGCACAGAACCGACCTTAGGACCCACGGGGAAGAGACTCAAACGAAGATGTGCCCAAGGCAAGCCAACTCCAGATCAGCCGACCTGGCACGTCGGCCGACCCCCACGGGCGACAGAATCGGTCCCCCTTCGATGACCAACTCCATACCGACTCCAGGGATGCATCTGGACCGTGCTTGAGGCAAGGCGGTGCATTTGAGGGTCGACCGACCTCCATGGGTCGGCCGACCTGGTCCCGGGGCCAAACGGCCTCAACCGCCTCGAGCGACCTCTCCACCGTCCTACCAAGCTATAAATAGGTGCACCCGGCTCCGGTTCAACACACACAAGATTGATAAGCCACAAGCTCCACTCTAAGGTGAAGCTCTACTCCAGTGTAGTATCTAGAGAATAGGGAGAGAGTGAGGGGTAGTCCGAGGGAAGTGCCGGGACTGTCGGCACTCTTCCCCGATCTTGTACCTCGACGGATGCTTCCTTCTTCTAGTAAGTGTCTGTGATCTCTTATGGTGGAGTTAGTCTCAGCAAAAAAGCTGATACCCTCCAGATGCGTGGCACAGTTCTTGATGGAGTCGGGGAAGATGACGGAGCGACGATCTGCCATCGAGCTAGCTTTATTGCCCGGCGATCACCCTTACCTGGCGCGCCAACTGTCGGAGTTCTAGTCCAGCAGTCCACCTGGGGGTACCCAGATGGTTGATTTGTAGGCAAAGGGAGATCGCTGGACTAGGGAGCTCGAGGTAACACAGGGACACAGGGATTATACAGGTTCGGGCTACCCGGAGGTATAATACCCTACGTCCTGTGCTCGGGGGTCTTGTATTGATCTGCTCGGCGTGGTTCCGGAGAACAACGACGAGTTTGTGGTTACAATGGGCGAGAATGAGATGTCCCTGTTGGGGTCAACCTAGGCCGCCTTATATAGGCTGACGACCTAGAGTTTACAAGTCGGTTATCTCTAATTATGGTCCGGCTCAAATCAGGAAACTAATCCAAGTCGGTTACAATATAATCTCCATGATCTCAGGGCGGGATCTGGACGAACCGTCGAATGCCTTGCGAGCTAAGTCTTCTCCAATCTTATCCATCAAGTCGGGGATCCTCGTGGGCCGGCCTGGGGTCGGCCCAAATCCTTGTCAGACGTGGGCCCAGGTCGACTACATATCCGGTCGGTAGTGGGCCCAGGGGTACCCATATCCCACAAGTCCCCGAGCAACGTGCAGGCGCGTGTGGGACTGTCGATGAAGAAACGAAGCCTTCCTGGTCGGCTGAAGCATCTTGGTCGCCAGGCCGACACAAGGGTGGGCGGTGCTCAAAAGAGAAAACCGCAGGCCATCCGGGGATGTCTCTGGGCGGACCCGGGGCAGAGCCTCGAGTGGCGTAGCACCGAGTCGTGGCCGAGTCGGGCGCCGAGGAGCTGCACCACTTGGGAAAAGTGACACATCCTGATGGGGCATATGGAGGGCGACGCAAGGAGCCCTCCATATGGAGTAGTCCCTGAGCATTGGCCGACTA
>CM014272.1:47739653-47764839 GCA_004135705.1 Alloteropsis semialata
AGAAGAATTAACAATTATTTGCTAGTAAATTACATAAGTGGCATGCCCTTTATCACTCGTCGGTTTAACCAATCTCCATATATGAACAGCCGCACAAAAATTCGTGAACGAAAATCCCTTTTTTGATGAATTAAAAGTCATCTTTTTTTTTACACACCAGCCGCGAGCTGGAACAGAGGCCTTCGCAGAACAAATAAAGAGGGATTCGTGGGAGCAGAAAATATGAACAAACGTAATAAGAACACAAAAAGCGACGCCTTGACGAGAACAGAGCAATCGAAATCAAGCCCGAGCAGAGAAGGGAGACGCAGCTTCAGTCGAGACTGCAAGAAGAGGATCCGGGAAGGATGAGGAGGAGAGGGAGAAGGGAAGAGCAAGAGCACCGGGTTCGTACATGGGAAGTCGAGCTTGGCGGGCGGGTCGAGGCGGAGGCGGCGGCGGGTGGGGAGCAGCGACCGGATCACATTGACGCCGCCGCCGCTGGAGCCGGGCGGCGCGCGGGCGGGCTCGCCCTCGGCGGCCGGCGGCCCGGACGCGGTCCCCCAGAGCGGCATGCGGCACAGCCCCAGGCGCCCGGGCCACTCAGCGGCGTCCTCCTCCTCCTCCTCCGGCGGGTCCCGGTAGCGGCGGCGGTTGCCCTCCTCCGGCAAAACCAGCAGCGGCTCGCCGTCCGCGGGGGGCGCCGGAGAACGAATGGTCGGGTGCTTGTTGGGAGGAGAGGAAGAGGAGAGGAGAGGTTGAAGGAAGCGTATGATTAGGATGGAGACGCAGCGGGTGTGGAAGCGTGGAATTGTCAATTGTGCACGACGGGGTTATATGCCGGACTGGGTCGACGGGTTGTGGGGCCCACCTGCTAAACATTTTTTTATTTTTCTTTTCTTTGTCTTTTTATTTGGCGAGTGCCAACGTCTCTCTGGTTCATGTCGTGCTTGTGCTCGTGTTGGCTGAGTGCTGATTGGTGATGATTCTTACCAGTCTAGGCTAGTGCAGGGGTTTTGTTGGGTGATATGGTGGTTGGGTGCTCCCACTTTAAGCCTTTGGTTTGGTTACCTTCTCTGACCCTTTACAACGAGCATGTTGTCATTCACCTTCTCTTCTCTTTGTTAAAAAGGAAAACTTATGTTGATAGAGTACATTTTCTTTAGGCTCAAGTGATGCATTTTACCACTTCACGCAAGTTATGCGAAATTATTGTGTTAGGCTCCTTGCATCAGTTACAGTAAACCAGATTGTCTTGACTTATTAACCATTGGAAGATTCCAATGTGGCGAGCAGACAAGGGGAGAGACATGCTCAACCCTTCCGGTTGAGTCCAGCGAATCTTCCGTTGTGCTCTTGATTACTGCCAGTGTTGTCGCTTTTCTGGATGTCATGTGAAAAACGTTGTTGTTGAGGAGACGAGAATAGGGAGATGGTGGCCCTCTTTAATTAAAATATACCTTTTCTCAAATTGTTGCGTTGATATTTTACATTTTCTGTAGGCTCAAGTGTGGCATTTTACTGACTCACGCAACTCATGTGAAATTGTTGCGTAATGACTCCTTGAATCCGCTACAATAAACACATTACTCATTTGTATCCGTTACAACGAACCAGGCTGTCTTGACTTATTGACTGTTAGAAGAATCCAATACGGTGGAGAGACAAACGAAGAGACGTGCTACACCTTTCTAGTTGAGCCGAGCAAATCTTCCATTGTGCTCTTAATTACTACCAGTGTTGTCATTTTTCTGGATGTTATGTGAAGAGACGCATTGTGCTCTTAATTATTGCCAGTGTTGTCGCTTTTCTAAATGTCACATGAAAAAACGTTGTTTCTAAAGAAGCGAGAACAGGGAGATGGTGGTCCCCGTAAATTAAAATATACCTTTCAAGATGTATGAAAAGATTGGATTGTTATATGTGTAGTCTATAAAACCTGTCCCTAAATAAGGTTCTTGGCTATAAGATAACCTTTATTTAACTTGTTCTTATAAATAGCGGTGGAACTAAGGTAGCTCAACTTGTTAAGCAAAGAAGCTGAAAAATAAGTTACAATGTTCAAGTTTGCTCATTAGATTCTGAAGTTACGGGCGCCCCATTTGGAACAAAGGATTGCAAAACAGAGAAATAGAAGAAAAACGTAAGAATAGGGATGGATGAGACCTAGAAAACTATATGATTCCAAATCATAGGAATGGAAAGTTGGAGTTGTTTGGATTGCAGAAAATAGGTTCAACAAGTAGATAGTCGGGGCCTCGCGGCGGGCGGGAGGGGAGGAGGGGGGTCCTAGGGCGTAGGGCCATGGTCTTAGTGATGAGTGATGACCCTATCTTTTTCTCCGCCACAAGCTCAATTCGACTTGAAAAAGGCTCCACCACAAGCTCAAGTCGACTTGAAAAAAGACCATCTCACAACAAAGACATCTCATGAACCTCAAGTCTTTAAGTTTTCTATCATGCTAGACGGCTCATTTTTCTTGTGCAATAATAGATATATAGATATATAGAGGGCAAAAGATAGAGAAAAACCCGTGAACTAGACATTTACAATAAGACAATCACATGCTCAAATCGTAGGGTTACATTAAGCTACCGCTCATTCGCCGCAAATCCAAAGCCACCTTAAGCCCAATAAGATTGCTTTCTAGCCACGATACCTCCTACTCACACAACAATTTAGTCACCTCACATATTTACTTTAATTAATATAGTCCCACCGCCTGCATTCTGATATCCTTGTTATTATACACATGCATGTCTTCACACTAAACAGACTTTCCTTTGTGAGCGCACTAACTTATATGAGTACATCCGAGTGGCTGTATCGCCAGATTTTTTTAGAATTATATTACTATGAATATACAGGGACCTGTACGAAAATGTGTCAGGAGACCTAGCCGTTGATCCGTGTTTCACTTTTCAGGACGATACGATCTACCATGATAGCAAAGGCTAGACCTAATCCTAATCCTAATCCTAGTGCCATAATGTCATGGGCCAGGCGCCAAAAAGTATATGATTATGTATGGGATGGGATTGACTTTGAGCACGCGCTTTGGCTGCCTTTCTTAGCCATATTTTTAGGGTCTGAGCTGACTCAATCCATTGACCTGGAAAAGCTGCCAAGAGGTATTTTTTTTTGAGCATAGAGCAGCTTTACTCAGGGTGCATGTTGAGCTCATTTGACCGGTGAGGATAGTGCGCCATTATATTGAAACAAAATCTTTGGTCACTGGGCCATGGCTCTTGTGGCCGGCCATCGTGCTTATCTGCTGCTTTATGTTTTTTTCATATATTTTTTTGTCTTTATTTATATGTTGCATTAGGTTTGTACTAAGTCAAATATGACTAACTTTAACTAAGATTATAGAAAATAATAATGTTTATAATATCAATTTTGTTTCATTGAATCCAATGTGGAATATATTTTGATAGTGTATATATTAGAAAATATAATTATTGCTATACTTTTATATACACTTAGTCAAAATTAAGAAAAACTTAGTCAAATATGACTTATGACAAATCTAATATGACACGTAAAAAACAAGGAGAGTTTAATACGATGAGCAATATTCAAAAAGAAAAATCGTAGAAGAGCACCATAGTACTCCCTCCGTTCAAATTATAGTTCACTGTTGACTTTGATGATTCGTTTTATTCAAATATAATATGACGTGTAAAAAACAAGAAGAGTTACGATGAGTAGTATACGAAAAAAGAAAAGGGTTAGAAGAGTAGTACTATAGTACAAAAGCTAGGCATGGATGAGATTAAAGAATAGAAGACGAGCCTGTTCGCTTGGCTTATCAGTCACCAGCCAGCAGTACTTCAGTCTCACAACAAATCAGCACCAGCCACCAGCCAGCCAGCAGTACTTTTCTCTCACAACAAATCAGCACCAGCCACCAGCCACCAGCCGAACAGGCTGTTGGAGCTTGGAAGGGGCCGGCCAGGGCGGCAGCAGCAGGCCATTGCTGGAGAAGTCAATGGAGGGAGGCTGCAGAGGCCGGCTGTTGCGCACGTCGGGCGACAGCAGTCAGCAGCGTCGCTCTTGGAGCTTTGCGGTTTGCGCGCACCACCGAGTCACGGGCAAGTCAGGAGCCATGCCGTTCTCTTTTGCTAAAACAAACATTTTTATTTTTCAAAAGCAAAAAGAGCTATAGAAATATTGTCTACATGACGGCAGCCCATGTAAATATGTAACTGGAGTACCAACTTTACTGTGAAACAGTGGAAAATTGCATTGGGCCTGGCAGCATGGCCCACCTTAAGCACCTTAAGCTCCAATAATATGCTGGAAATATAATTGGATTTTTCTCCTATATTTGCAGCTCTGCAATTAATATAATTCTACAAAGTGTTCCCTTGTCGCACAATTGAGTTAAAAAAATGGGTCATGCGTTCAGTTTCAATTCTACATTCTCTGAGAATATTTGAATTCATGTGTGTGACCTATGCTACACGGATACGCATGGGAGGTGCCATATCCCGTATCAGATACGTATCCGATATGGATACGTGTTGGATACGTGATGGATACATATCCAGAAGTATCTGAGATAAAAATAAATATAGTAAATGTTAATACGTGGGCTGATACGTATCATGCCAATTTTGCAATACGGCCCAGCCCAACAACACACATCCAACATCCCGGCCGCGGCAACCAAATTGACCTCCGACTGCCCATGCCCAGCGCCCGCACACATCGCGCCGCCGGCCACCCGCCCGCTCGCAAGGCACTCACATAAGCGTCGTTGCATGCCAGAGGATGCTCCGGTGCGGCCGCTCACCGGCTCACACGAGCGTCGCCGCCTGCCGGAGGGCGCACCCCTAGGACCAGTACAGCCGCCCGTTAGCGAAGAACCACTCTGCCAGAGGACTCTCTGGTCACTGCAGGTCGATGTGCCTGCGAAGAAGCTCCGTTGCTCCAATGTCCGATGTGCCCGCGACCCAACAGGAAGCCTGTGACTAAGGCCCTGTTTAGTTGGTGTGACACCCCGGTGTCACTAATATAATTAAAACCCTTAATTAAATTAATTAAACTCATTATGAAATGCATCATTGCATAATTGTGGTGTTTGTGCATAATTGTGTGTTTAGGTTGACGCGGTCAACCGGATTAATCAAAAATGTCAAAATACAAAACTTATACCAAAATGTCACAAATAATGTCAAATACATGTTTATGAACTCACATGAGTATGGGAAGTTCAAACAAAAATTCAAAATTCAATTTCAAAATCGTTTGACCGTCATTTCATGTGTTGCGAGTTTTGCGTTTTACCCTTCTCGAGAGGCTAATATCTTTGTATTTTGCCTAAACACTTGAAATTCCACCAATATAAAAGTTGGAGTACAAAGTACCCTCTTTACAATGGTGGTGATGTGGATCAAGGAAAACTTTGTTTGATCACTCATAATCTTGGTCAAAATCGGGTCAAACCAACAATTTCAGCACTTAGCTGAAATTCACTAAGTCTGAAAATGTGAATTTTTGCCCAGATTCGTCGCCCCGTAACTTTCAAACCATTGCTCAAATGCTAGAACTCCCTTTCTAGGAATTGTAGACCTAGGTGTGCTCTATAACTTTTGTATTGGGCGATCCTGGGGTTGCTGCACAAAATTGTGGGAAAAGTTGGAGGGAAGATGGCTGCGTCGCCCCGACCGGCGGCAAAAATCCGGTAACACCGGTTTGGACAACCGGTGGAACCGGTTGTCTCCGGACAGGAGGCCGACCTCGGCGACCTCGACGCCGTCAACGCCAAATCCCCGCCCTCCAGCTGTCCGGCCACGCGTCCATGTCATCCTTGCGCCATCTTGCAGTGCCAGGCAGGCATGCCGCGCTGTCCGTCGCGCTGGAGGGATAACGATGACCGGGCATCGAGGACAGTAAAGACCGTCGTCCTCCCTCGGTCCAAATTCACCCCCCTATTCCACCATCCTCCAATTAACCCCGCCATTCACTCCTCCACCTCGCCCTCTCCGCCCTCGGACCCTCCGCTCGCTCCGCCATAGCTCATACGCGGAGAATTTCGCGTGGTACAGACCTGTTGACGCAAAAAACCCGGCCAGTGGATTTCCATGCATGCAACACGAAGGCCTGGGAGATTTGCTTAACTCCGGCGCAGGTCCTGTATCTTGAAATTCGGGGCGTGCCAGTCAGTTTGACCATTCAACTGACAAGGAGCATGATCGATATCATATAGCGAACCGGCCATGCCTTTGCAGAATATAACCAGTACAGAATAAGGCCGATACGCTGTTCATCATCTTAACTGCTTGATCATCATCTCTAATACATCTGCTAGCTTTCCGATCTCTCATAGCTGTTGAAGAATCAGATTAATTCACATGGCGTAGATCTAAATCAATCTAGCAACCTCAAACAACCGAATAAGCTGCCTTCAAATAACCAAGATAAATCTAGCTCCGACGTAGGGAATCTAGATCAAACCCGAAAGCTCGAAGAACAACCCAATAAACGATTAATCACTGAATAACCAAGAGAAACCCAGCTCCGACGTAGGGAATCTAAACCAATCTTGGCAATCCAAAGATAAATCGGTGGCACCATTGCCTCACGTAATTGCTCGCAGATATAATAAAGACAGCTCTCCCGCAGCTAATCTTGATGCAATCATAATAACAGATCGGCTTTACCCGTTGCAATATATTCAATAAGCTGTGAGAGCCGATATGTTGTCCCTCCTGCCTAATCTCTTGGACAAGAAGCTCGCAATGATAATCATCCTGATAGAACAGTAACAAGATCGTTCCAATATTCACAGTTGTTGAAGAAACAGATTGACTCACATGGCGTAGATCTAAACCAATCTAGCAACTCCAAGCAACAGCATAAGCTGCCTTCTAATAATCAAGAAGGATCTAGCTCCGACGTAGGGAATCTAGATCAAACACGATATTCAAAGAACAACCAGATTAAGTCTATAAAGATGAATCGGACCTGGAACGATATTGTCAGCTCAAATCGGACTAAACCAATGCTCATAGCTGTTTGAAGAGTCAGATCAATTCACATGGCGCAGATCTAAATCAATCTAGAAACTCCAAACAACCGCATAAGCTGCCTTCTAATAATCAAGATAAATCTAGCTCCGACGTAGGGAATCTAGACCAAACCCGAAAACTCGAAGAACAGCCCGTCAGTAACAGATCGGCTATTATATTGAATAAGCAAAGTAGAGCCGACATGTTACGTTGAACAGCATAAACGAGAAAGGGCGATGCGCCTCAATTCAAAGCTTACGCTAATTCGGTAGTTGAACCATCCAAACGAGAAGAGGGCGATGCGCCTCAGATCAAAGCTTGGATCAATCCGGGTGACGGAACTCGCGGCAGGCTGGAGATCGAAGACTGATGCAGCCCAGCTTGCTGAAGAACTCGTCGATAAGCTACATGGTTCCTAAGGTTTTGGCGTGATGCCAGTTTGTGTATTGATCGAGAGATGATAGATTACAAGCTGCCGGGGTTTATATCTATACCCTGGGCAGATAAGAGTCCTGAAGGGACTTGCCTAACAAAACAAAGTAAATATAAGATACATGTTCAGCCACGTCCGAGATTCTTCCTTTTAGCCTTCACGTAGATATCCAGCCACGTTAGTTAATTTCCTTCTATAGTCCACATAGATATTAAAATATACTTCCTTTAGTAATTAGGCCGGACTCTGCCTTCTCACGCCGCAACCTTGCTTTCTTTATTCTAATCACCTTTCCATGCATGTGCTGCCCGTGGCCCCTCTGCATGCATCTTTCACTGCGATACATCGACCTTCACATCTTATACCAATAATAATAAAATAGTCCGGACATGATACTAATCACATTTAATTAACGAAGACTCTTCACGTGACATGTCCACATATATGCGCACGCAAATCTCGTTAGCTTTCTTGTCTGGCACGTATATTTCCATAATCTGCATCCTGTAATCCATCACTTCTGACTTGATTTTTCCTCAGATTATCGGCTTCATTTTAGGGACTCTTCTGGCCATAAAATTACCAAATTTTGGTGTTAACACAGGCCCCCCCAGTTCGAAGTATGAATTCTTCATGCTTCGAATTATTTATTCTTCCAGCCGATAAACTTTTCTTCCAGGCGATATAATCTTTTATTTGACAAGAATAAACTGATCGGACCTCAACATTGGACTAGGCCATCGGACCACATGCATTGGACCTCCACGACCATCGGACCGCTGCTGCTCCATCGGACCTTCATCAATATCCTCTGTTGGCGATAACCAATAATGCTCTGACGTACCTTCTGACCGATAACGAGCAGGAGACCACCCTGGCTCAATCAGACCATCGGACCAATAATATCGGTCTCAACAATAATATTATAGCAGTTGACGAGCAACGGAGCAGACCATCCTACTTTAATCGGACCATCGGACACCATCAACTCCTTGCGTTCCGAAAGCCGACGCCTTCACCTTAACAGGTAGCCAGCTATGAGAGGACGATGTGCTCTCTCTCTCTTTAATTAATTGACGTCCGATTCTGATCTGCCATGTCCTGTATCGGACCTTCCCAAAAGAAACTTATGGGTCCAAATGATAGTTTCCAACACAATCGGCCGATGCACTATAAGCAGCCAATTTTTATTACTGATATCCGACGCTCCTCTTGAGCCCATGACTCTGATTGCCACTGGAAGCTCTATCGGCTTGATGTATCATGTCTCTGTGTTGACCCATCGGCCATCAATTAATTATACAAACAGTTTGCAAGTATCGGCTTATTAAGCTTCCCCATCTCGCTGTCCGTCTAGTCAATTTATGCTTTAGCTGATCGGCCGATAATAGTAACATATGTCCGGCTGCTTATAAAATAGCAAAATACCCCCATAGGCCAAATATTGCTTCAAGTATCAATGCTCCTTTTCATTTGGCCGATGAAAACAACCTTTTGGACCTATCAGTTATCTACAAAAAATATCCGACGAGTCCATTACTTTGAAACTATATGCCAATGCCCTCCGAGTATATAATTAGAATTGTTTATCTTGAGGCAACCAATTTTAACCATTGCTTTTTCTTACTATCGGCCTTCAGTAATTGCTTGTGACGAGCCGATAGCTATGTGACACCATGTCATGAGCTGTCAAATCAATAGGACTCAAATCATCGTCACGATTTGGATGGATCAGACTTAACCGAGGCAGCACCAACGCGCAGGGCGACGACTTAAGACCTGCAGACTTCAAGTAATCTTATCGGCCTCAGGTTGTGGAGATTAGCTTTTCTTTTGACTACCTCATCGGCTTCACTTGCTGTCATGCGATCTTGAGTTAATCTCTTGGTAAATATTTATTTGGATAGTCATATAAAGCAACTATATACTTTTATTCTCCAGAATGATCCAACACGTGGTGAGTAAAATCTTTCAAGTTTGTGGAGGCCGATTTACTCCATACTGCAATTTGATGAAATCGCAACCAATGAACTCGCCTCCGATGCACTTGTCTACTCGCAGTTGCCGATGTAGGCGATGTACTTGCGCAGCCTGTCACAGGTGCATTCACACTCGGCTACTTGTATTATCATATTGCTCCAATCGGCATGGCACCAGCTCTCATGTGTAAGCATGTACACATATCGGATGTTTAGTAATTTTCCAAGGCAAAATATAGATGCAAATATCCCATTGGCTGTTTATAATAACCTATAGAGCTCTTATCGGCAGTCCAAGAGCCAAGAGCCGATAGGCACCTATCGGCTATAAAGAGCCGACGAATTATGCCATGTTGCATGTCAAGTTGTACATTCAGGATATCAGGTGGAACTAGCGACAATCAGAATCATCCGCTGTCGAGTTCCATTGCAAGGGTATCTCATTTATGTCAGCCGATGTCTCCACTTTTCTTATTCAGTTATTTATTTGCATTAGCTCCTCCGATCCTTATCCAACCGAATAAAAGAAAGACTTCCATAGACCTCCAGTCGTTAATCAAACATATTCTCTACACATCCGGCCAATTGCAGTGTAGAAATTATTTAATAATATTTTGACCATCGGCCAGTTCATAAAGTGAGAAAGAAAGACCGCCACCAGCTTGAGAACCCCATTTAAGCATTTAGTGGATATTTCAGAGCCGATCCGATTAATCTCCATCGGCCATCAAGTATCACCACCAATTTTCCAAAATGAAGCCACGCCAGATTCAACATTGATATTAATGATAATATTTTGATAGCCGATGCTTCTTTTGATAGTCGATGCTTCCGATATACAGCATACATGATATAGGATTTATTGCAGCTCCCAGTATTTGACAATCGGCTTTATATGCAGTGAAGCATCTGACTGGCCTACACATCTCGCGGTTGCCGATGGCAGTGTGCTGTTGTCCACTATGCCGACGCATTCTGCAGCCTGCCTAGTCTGCCGATTATGGTGGTCGCTCACATCGGAGCTGCCCTTTGCAAAGTCATACGCTCCATCATCTGCTCATCATCGGAGTCCTTGCTTGCCACGACAAGACATATTGCACAAGAGATAGAATAATTTTCAAGTTGATGTCATCCTTGTCAGCAAACAGTCATAGAAGCCCATCATTCAATCGGTAATAACATTTGTACAGGTACCCTGGACTTCGTATGTGGTTGGTCAACACTACTGCCAACAGGAAATCTTCGGCTGCTTGTAGGAATACATGAATAGGCCGATGATATTAAAATTGGATAGCCGATGAAAAATGTCCGAGAGATATTCTTCCAATATTACAACCACCTGACTGTAATTAACCTGACACCAGATCCATCCGAAATACCATGTAGCCGATAGACATACTCATCAGCTTTCAATCGTAGATATTATAATTTGATCGTGTCCCATCGTTGGTTGGAGATAGATCTGACTTTTGATCAAGCACTTAAAAATATGGATCCTTCTGATGCTCATAGATGGCAAAAGATACTGTCCCACTGGGCGTGCCAAAATATGTTGACGCAAAAAACCCGGCCAGTGGATTTCCATGCATGCAACACGAAGGCCTGGGAGATTTGCTTAACTCCGGCGCAGGTCCTGTATCTTGAAATTCGGGGCGTGCCAGTCAGTTTGACCATTCAACTGACAAGGAGCATGATCGATATCATATAGCGAACCGGCCATGCCTTTGCAGAATATAACCAGTACAGAATAAGGCCGATACGCTGTTCATCATCTTAACTGCTTGAATCATCATCTCTAATACATCTGCTAGCTTTCCGATCTCTCATAGCTGTTGAAGAATCAGATTAATTCACATGGCGTAGATCTAAATCAATCTAGCAACCTCAAACAACCGAATAAGCTGCCTTCAAATAACCAAGATAAATCTAGCTCCGACGTAGGGAATCTAGATCAAACCCGAAAGCTCGAAGAACAACCCAATAAACGATTGATCACTGAATAACCAAGAGAAACCCAGCTCCGACGTAGGGAATCTAAACCAATCTTGGCAATCCAAAGATAAATCGGTGGCACCATTGCCTCACGTAATTGCTCGCAGATATAATAAAGACAGCTCTCCCGCAGCTAATCTTGATGCAATCATAATAACAGATCGGCTTTACCCGTTGCAATATATTCAATAAGCTGTGAGAGCCGATATGTTGTCCCTCCTGCCTAATCTCTTGGACAGAAGCTCGCAATGATAATCATCCTGATAGAACAGTAACAAGATCGTTCCAATATTCACAGTTGTTGAAGAAACAGATTGACTCACATGGCGTAGATCTAAACCAATCTAGCAACTCCAAGCAACAGCATAAGCTGCCTTCTAATAATCAAGAAGGATCTAGCTCCGACGTAGGGAATCTAGATCAAACACGATATTCAAAGAACAACCAGATTAAGTCTATAAAGATGAATCGGACCTGGAACGATATTGTCAGCTCAAATCGGACTAAACCAATGCTCATAGCTGTTTGAAGAGTCAGATCAATTCACATGGCGCAAATCTAAATCAATCTAGAAACTCCAAACAACCGCATAAGCTGCCTTCTAATAATCAAGATAAATCTAGCTCCGACGTAGGGAATCTAGACCAAACCCGAAAACTCGAAGAACAGCCCGTCAGTAACAGATCGGCTATTATATTGAATAAGCAAAGTAAAGCCGACATGTTACGTTGAACAGCATAAACGAGAAAGGGCGATGCGCCTCAATTCAAAGCTTACGCTAATTCGGTAGTTGAACCATCCAAACGAGAAGAGGGCGATGCGCCTCAGATCAAAGCTTGGATCGATCCGGGTGACGGAACTCGCGGCAGGCTGGAGATCGAAGACTGATGCAGCCCAGCTTGCTGAAGAACTCGTCGATAAGCTACATGGTTCCTAAGGTTTTGGCGTGATGCCAGTTTGTGTATTGATCGAGAGATGATAGATTACAAGCTGCCGGGGTTTATATTTATACCCTGGGCAGATAAGAGTCCTGAAGGGACTTGCCTAACAAAACAAAGTAAATATAAGATACATGTTCAGCCACGTCCGAGATTCTTCCTTTTAGCCTTCACGTAGATATCCAGCCACGTTAGTTAATTTCCTTCTATAGTCCACATAGATATTAAAATATACTTCCTTTAGTAATTAGGCCGGACTCTGCCTTCTCACGCCGCAACCTTGCTTTCTTTATTCTAATCACCTTTCCATGCATGTGCTGCCCGTGGCCCCTCTGCATGCATCTTTCACTGCGATACATCGACCTTCACATCTTATACCAATAATAATAAAATAGTCCAGACATGATACTAATCACATTTAATTAACGAAGACTCTTCACGTGACATGTCCACATATATGCGCACGCAAATCTCGTTAGCTTTCTTGTCTGGCACGTATATTTCCATAATCTGCATCCTGTAATCCATCACTTCTGACTTGATTTTTCCTCAGATTATCGGCTTCATTTTAGGGACTCTTCTGGCCATAAAATTACCAAATTTTGGTGTTAACACAGGGTTCATCCTCCAGGGAGGAATCATGGGGACTTGGTAGCTTGGTGCTAGAAGAGTGCTTGCGAAGATCCTGAGGTGTTGATTAGCGTCTGAGTGCTGTCCCATTCACCCCTGCATTCCCATGTGACGAGGGCCATGTGGGGTGAAATGCTTTGTAGAGCAAGGGATACCCGGAGGCATTCGCTAACAGCCCTCTATTGGTGCTGTCCCGTCGACGGCTGTAGTGGTGCTACAAGAGAGCTTGCGAGGAGCTCATGTGGGCCAAGCTTGCTTCGGATGCAGCACTAGGCGCAGGGACGAGTACCCCAGGCGGTCATCTTGATGGTTGATGTGTTTGATTCTTGTAACCGGCCCCTTGACCGGCTCCCTCTGTAATTTGTAATCCTTGTATTGAATCTTTTCTCCTTTTCATTTCTTATCCATCAAGTCGGGGATCCTCGTGGGCCGGCCTGGGGTCGGCCCAAATCCTTGTCAGACGTGGGCCCAGGTCGACTACATATCCGGTCGGTAGTGGGCCCAGGGGTACCCATATCCCACAGCCCCACGGATTAGTTGAGGTAGACGACAGGTGGTGACAGCCCTGTCCGTCCATTGTAATCCTCCGTGTTCGGGTACGGCGTAGAGCTGTTTGCCGGCAATTTCCTAGAGGCCTAGGATACCCCGGTGCCCAAAGTAAGCAGACTATTGACGCTGAGCTTATCCTTCATCAAGGTCCTTTGCCATAGGAATCCTCTCCACCCTCGCCATCATTTCTCTTGTTGTCCTTGGACGATCTAGTTAGAAGATTAGTACACATGTTCCCTGTGGATTCGATACCCTAAATACTTCCAGGTGAAAGCTACAACGGTATCCGTGCGCTTGCGGATTTATCTGCGACTGGAAGAAATACCAACACCGAGGTATCATCATCGGAGTCAGAATCTTGGCCAAATGATATGTATCGCTTCTGCCATACCACAAAGCATCCAATGTGTATCCCCGAGTGTCTTCTTATCATTTGGCTTCTACCATACCACCAGGGATATCTAACTCCACTCTACGGTACCGGTTCTTGACTACTGCATCGATGGTGACCTTGGCATACCCTTTAGGCAATGGCCGGCAATGCAACATAACTTCTTCACCAGTAGGCTCTGCCTGACCAATAGCCACCTTAGTCCTAAAGAACCTATACTGGTCATACAGGCTGCCAGGTGTTGGACCAGTGATCTCATCAACAGGGAATCGAGTATTTGCATCATCATCCGCGCCAGGGGTGTTGAAGTAAAAAAGCAGAGCTGTTGTATACTACAAAATACCTGACGTCGGACAGTAGAGAGTATGCCGTAGCTTCTATGCAGTAAGCATGTTGGCTTGGAATTCAAAGTGATCCACATGGCGGATGATTAGCCGTTGTATGGTGGAGTTTTTTGGTGAAGTCAGCCGATCATTGTAAAAGGGACAGTTTGATAATCTGAGTACAACTTCTATCGTATCTCATGTTCAACTATAAATAGGTAGCCGCACCTCATTGTAATAAGCAATTCGCATCTGATAGGAAACCCTAGACATATTGTATTATGTTCACACTAATATAATATAATAAAGGCTAGATATAGGGCTTTATCCTATCTCGAGGCCTAAACCTTGGTAAACACTTTGTGGCTCATGTTTTAGTCTGCATTAATCTTCTCTAAGTTCCATGTTTTCGATGAATCAAGTATCTACCGACCCAAAAGCATCAACAATAATGACCTAGCTACCACTTATCTTTCTATAAGAGTCGTCTTCTTCCTATACTTTCTTCTTCTCCTTCACAGCACCTCTGTCTCCTAGTCGCCACCGCCGCCCAGTTGCATTGACCCCGTATGCATTCCAACCCCCCTTAGGGCTTGTTTGGGAACTAGTGTATTGGAGGGGAATGAGAGGTACTGAGGGAGAAATTAGTTCGTTTCTCTCTCAATCCCCTTCATTCCACTCCAATACACCTCTATCCAAACAAAGCCTTATGTTATGCCACACTGCAGGCACACAGTAGCTCTACCACCTCCACCATGTGTGATCATTATCAGAAGCGTACCCTGTTAAGGGCACCTCACATTCCCTAACATCGCCCCGACGCTCTTAGCCACTTCTTGGCAAAAAGTGTTACATGATGAGTCAACATTTTTAAGATTGTTGATACAAACAAAGAAATGTTGTTTCTTTGGTCACTTCAGGTTGGAAGCGATGTGTGTCTTTGGTCACTTCATAGAAACAATGTCTTCTCTGTTCATTCTATGTATAAGTATCTCGTTAGCAACGATACTAGAGTCACATAAGAGATTTGGCATATGAAAATAACATTAAAGATAAAAATCTTTATGTGGTATTTGAAAAAAGGGATTATTTTGACAAAAGATAACTTAGCTAGGAGAAATTGGGATGGCAGCAAATACTGCAGTTTTTGTAGTTTTGTAGAAACCATCAATCATCTTTTCTTCAAGTGTTTTTATGCCAAGTTCCTTTGGAGGGTTCTCCATATAGTATTTGGAATCCCTCCATCAACAAGTTTCACTAATTTATTTAATAGTTGGGCGAAACAAGGGGGCAACAGCCAAATTTGCTAACAGGAGCCGCAACTTTTTGTTGGACCATCTAGAGTACAAGGAATGAAGTGATCTTTGATAAATGCCAATCAAAAACTTTTTTGCAGGTACTATTCAGGGGAACATACTGGCTCCGTCTTTGGGCCAAGTTGCAGCGAAGTGAAGTCAATTAGGAGATTATTATTATGACATGCCGTACATTGGAGATGACTGCTTTGCGCTTCTTCATGATGCATGGATGGCCGTTTAGTTTGAGAATTGGTGTTTAAATTTTAATTGAGATACTTTATGTAAGGGTCAAGTTTTCTTGTAATAAGATTGGTCCGATCCCTCTTCCTTGAAGAGGGTGAAGCCAGAATGCAGAATGCTATTCCATTATTAAAAAAAATCAACATGTTAGAAATATGCCCTATAGGTAATCATAGAGATGATCATATTTCATTGTATTTATGATATATTATTTGTTTATTGAATATCCATGAATGGAAAAATTGTATTGATTGGCAATTATGTGAATTATTTGTGAAACACTTTTATTTGCATGGTTATTCTAAAGTTGTCCCTAGTCCCTAGTCAGAGTTGATGACTAACACATGTATTAGTTGATGACTATGTTTCACAAGTCGTGGACATGGAGATGAAAAAATAATAATGTGGGCGCATGTATGACATGAGGCTGGACTGGCCCAATGTAAGAAATTGTAACATAGTTCTCTCTTTACACAATGTGTACGCTATGTTCTTAGACCTGAGATTGTCGCATGTACTTAAGATGTGGCATAACCTATTTAGGGGCTATCAAATGCTACTCCGTAACTGGGTAATTATAAAGGTGGTTTTCGGGCTTGTCAGGAAACATGGTGTAAGTCATGGTCAGTCAAGATGGGATTTACCCCTCTCTACTTGAGAGAGATATCTCTAGGCCCCTCAAGTGATCGGATCAAGAAATCCATGGCCGTGCTTAGGTTAAGTGTTAACCTACTAAAGGATCTCGAATCATAGTGTCGAGAAAGAGAGGTCGGCTTGGAGCTAGATCAAATATCGTGAGGTGAAGGGAATAGCATGTACATGACGTTGTGATAGTTCATCTGATATGATCTCTACTCGCGTATAGGAGACGTTGTGATAGTTCGTCTGATATGATTTTTACTCGCGTATAGGAGTTGACACGTCTTGCTAGAGGCCGCTATCAACTATTGGGCCGAGTAGGAGTACTCGGACCATGTCCATGTGTGCATGAACCCATAGGATAGGATCCGAATTAGACCAGGCTTAAGAGTACTAATTGGCCTCGGGATCAAAAGCCCATTAGGGACGTCTATATAACAAGGGGTGGGGCGCACGGGTTAGGGCAACCCATGCCCTTTTGGCAGCAGTTGAAATCTCCACCCCTGCGCCTTCGTTGCTCCTACGGACCTAGCAGTCCGAGGCGTGATGCTTCTTCCCTGTACGTGTGGATACCTCAGAGGTACTGCATCTGGAGCACAAGGACGAGCCGTACGAGAAGGACATAAGCAATTGCACGGCACTGCTTCAACGCGTTTTGTCTTCATCGAGACGTTTTTGCTGCATCTGTGCGTCTAGTGGTAGTCCCTGATCTATAACAATAGTAGTTCCTGGTTTATAGGGTAGAAAAATTTTGCTTTGCGCTAGTGTAGCCTCCCCATATCCCTTCACAACATTTTAAATATTGTTGGACAACGAAAGAAATGTTGGATCTGTTAGGTTGGACATACAAAGAAATAAATATCAAATCAACATTTTAGGAAAAGGTTGGACAAACAAAGAAATGTTGGATCAACATACTACCAAAAATGTTTGGAAAAGAAATAATTGTTAGATTTCTTTTGGATAAACATTCTAGAAAATAAATTTAAAAATTGAAAATATATGTTCATATATTGTCCTTTTTTGTAATAATACAAACCACTTGGTGGTTAAAACAGATTTGAAAACAAAGTTACAGTGTGAGCGAAAATTTTGATTGAAGTTTGAAACTAAAATTAGATTCCTTCCCATCTTACCGAACAAGAAAGTGACATGTGGCAGTGGTTCGTGTCTACACTCCGCCACATCCATTTCCCACCCGTATACATGAACCCGGTCAAATATGGCTTGTTGATCTAGCTCCTAAACAAATTGCAAAGCGCCCTCTACCCCTAAGCTCCAGGTAGAATGGGCACCTTGGATCACAACAACTAGATGGGCCACGACAGTTCTCCAATAAATATTTCTTAATAATCATTTAATGGGATGCCCCAATATCTCTTTTATGATTACTAAGAGAGAGCTGCTTTTGCAGTTCCCCAGTAATCTTGTCCCAATCCAAATACTGTATTAGGAGAGTCACAACTCCCCATTTATTTGGGGAGAGTTGGGTTGGATTATTGATTCATCCCAATAATTGTTGAGAAAAGGAAAGATAAAGAGATCTGCTAGAGCATTATTTTTCCAAAAACTATCTCAGTATAATAGTTGGATTGAGTAATGGAGAGCTACTGGAGATGAATCCAACTAACATATTGGGAGGGAAGGTTATTGGAAATTAAAGATAATGCTTCAGCTGTTCCTCTTTATCTTTCTGTTTTTCCAATAATTACTGGGATGAACCAATAATCCATCCCAACTCTTCTCAAATAGAGGGAGAGTTGTGACTCTCCCCAATACTGTAGTTACATTGGGACAAGATATTGAGGAACTACAAAAATAACTATGCCAATAGTCATGAAATTGATATTGGAACATCCCAATTAGGTGATTATTGAGAAATATTTTATGGGCAAACTGCTGGAGATGCTCTAATCTTACTATTACTAATTGGAGACTCCTTTTGAAACCTTCAGGTGAAGTCACCTAGGATTCTCGATGGACACTCTAGAAAAATAGAGACATCCTAGAAAATTCTCAGAAAAAGCAAAACATCTACGCATTAATTGGAACACTCAAATCATCATAGCCATTAGATGTATTATGCTTTCTAAAAAATTACCCACCTATGTATGCCATTATGAAAATAGCTTAAAGTAACCAAAGTATCCCCTAAATCTATATCTAAATTACCTACCTCTACCATTATATAAAATAAACCAAAGTATCCCCCTAATCTTTATCAAAATTACCAACTTATGCCATTGTAAACAATATTTAAAATAACCTCCTAAATTTGCAACTAAATATCCACTACAAGTACTTAAAATTAACTTAAAGTAACCCCTTAATTGTACATCTATATTATCCACATATGTCATTATTAAAAATAACATGAGATAATCCTACAGTTGAATCCAAATAATCTTAATTAAAAATATACACCAATATAAGATTTTAAATCGTGTATTTCATACACCATTGGTATATGATATAGTGATTAAGGTATATATGCATGATGTGTGTTGTCATTTATAAAGATATAAGAGAATTGATGAGATTATAGATTTATACGTTAAAATTATAGTTCAAACTTAGAGTTTATTAAATAAATTCAAGCGCATACATGTGCAAAGTGAAAATTTAAATATTATAAATGTGTATGAAAACATTATAAGTAATTACTAACTAAGCTCTATCACAATCAGAAGAAAATAATAGATATATATCTATATAGACATTGTGTTCGAATATTTAACAAATGAGAGATAGCTCAAGGTAATAGCTTGGTAGCTATGTAGCTTTATTTTTTAAATGGAGACTGCACATTAGTTCTCACGAGACACACTAGAGAAAAGACAAATCCTAGAAATTCTCACAAAAATCAGAAATATCAATCATGTAAACTCTAATAACCATAATCATTGGTCTATTATATTTTTAAAAAGTTACCCACCACTATCATTATAAAAATATTCTAAAATAAATCCTTAAACTATATATAAATTATCGAGCTATGTCATTATAAAAAACAATTGAAATTAAACCCATAATCTTTATCTAATTTACTCATACATATCATTATAAAGGATAACTTAAAATGACATTTAAAATTTGTATCTAAGTTACCCAGGTATGTTGTTATTAAAGATAACGTAATCTAAACACATAAATCTTAATCTAGTTATCTTCATGTTCATCCAACTGAAAAATCCAAAAGTAAACTAATACATGATTCTAAACTACCTATTTATCATTGTTATATAGAAATAATAATTTCAAGTATATACACATGATGAGTGTCACCATGTAGATCATTTATATATGTATACGTGAGGAAGTGATGAAAAGTATTGATTTTTATGTTAAATATAATGTATGGAGGTGCGATAAAAAATGAAAGAAGTGTGAACGTGGATGAAGGTGTATAGGATAATTACTAATTAAAAATCAATCACAAATGGAAAAAGATATGTATACATATATATGAGTATTATGTTGAAGGGTTGAAAAAAAATGAAAGAGTAGTATGTAAATAATTTTGATTATTACGTAGGAGTTTAATTTCTAAATAAATTTTAAATATAATAGCTTTTAAAAATATTAGCCCGTGCAGGAGCACGGGTTGATGGACTAGTAACAATGAGTTGCAATAGCACAGAGCAAACTCACGTTTTTTGGAAAGTATAGTAGATATATTACATTATGTTCAAAGGGACGATCCAATCAAGAACTTTACAATCTATCAAGAGATACCATGAATCTATCTGTACTTTGTACCTTCTTGTAAAAAATGGTACATTCTCATTATATAGGATCATAAAAGTTCGGTGCATAGCGCACTAGGTAGGTGGCACAAGATGAAGAAGGCAAGCACGCTATCTCTGTATCTGTCTATCTCTCATTACAATCGGTTGCTGAATAATCAAGCAAACGAACTGTTAACAATACATACAATGCGGCTCAAACACATAATAAATACATAAGATGTGGACACAAACACACAGATACAACTCGAGAGTTTTTTATAGCGGAGAGATCTCAGCTCGCAAGCCTTTTAGAATTTGACGCTCACTACAATGACATCCTGGGTCACTCCGAAATCATTGGCATATGAGTCAGGGTGTCAAATTCTGAAAAAAAAAAATCTCAAATGCTCGTAGAAGATACACCCAGCAAGCGTGTAGGCTGGCTGGCCGCCCGCGTGAGCCACACAGCCTACGCCGGCCGGCTCACGGTGACGGATAAGTTCTTAATTAGCCGCCCCCCTCCTTGCAGAGATCTTCCAAACTGAGCTCAATCTCGTCGCACGAGAGGGCTTTTACACTACCCAAGGGGATGTTGACGTTGGGAACCTTGCCCCTCACAAGCGGACAGAGGCAATCCATTATGGACTGCCCATCGTTGTTCTTCACAAAATCGCAGCACCTATCATCGGATGCAGAGGTAGGAACATTGGCGAGACATTTTTTGGCACCTGGCTGATTTATGACGTAGGGGAGCGAGTCGAGGCCCAAGAGGTGAATTGTTGCTCAGGCCGATCAAACCGGCGCCCGAGCTTGCCCGGCAGCAGCACCAAGAGGACCCCCACGGCCAACGCCAGCCGCACGGCAAGGCGAAGACCGGCCGCCGGGCCGGCAGGTACGCTGGCTGCCGCCATGAGTGCTAGCCCTTGTGTGCCCGATGATATGCTCTTGCAATTGCAACTGTTGGCCGGGACTACGCAGGATGCGAGGTGCCCTTTAAATAGTGATGGTCTCCCTCAGTTTCCAAAAAAGAAATGCCACTGTTGATTTTTTTTTTATCACAGACAGTTGCCAATGATATTTGTTTACTTAATTAGACTAGTAAATATGCCCGTGCAATGAGTAGACCAACCCGAGTGTGCGCCTCCGGCGTGTTCCTTTTGTTACACATACTGTATAGATGGATGCGTTGAGGAAATCAGATCGGATCGAGGAGTAGCTAGCGGAAACAATTATATGTAAGCCCAACTTTTTTTTTTGCAAGCAAGATTATATAATCTAGTTTATATAATTTGAAATAAACATATTTTCAGCAGATTATGGATTATTATAATCTAGAGGGTGTAGATTATTATAATCTAATGAATAAGCTAGAGTGTTTGTTTTTCTGCGAGATTATTTTTCAGATTTTAAGGTGAATTATATAATCTTGAGTGAAAACAAACAGATTTTTCAGATTTTAAGTTGAATTATATAATTTAGAGGGTGATTTTTCAGATATTTCAAGTACTGCTCCAGCTAGCATCTCATGTTCTGGCTGCAGGCGCCGCTGACCAAGAGATTTCTATTCGCATTGTTTCAGATTGCCTTGCTGGACTCCCCCTCTGGTGCGTCGCACGCAGATGAAATTGTTTTATATAAGGTATCGTGCACCTACCGTGGAGCAACAACGACCCATTTTGATTACATTTGACAATACTAATTTACTTCTTTATATTAGTGATTTCTGGCGTGAAGATTAATTTCTCAACACTGTGTAATATATATGAAAGAAACAAACTTTTCCCCATATATTATTCTTCTGTGAATGCGATTAATGGACTGCAAAACCCAGTGGAGGAATGGGGTATCTATAGTCCAGGGAGGCCGTGGAACAAAAGGGAAGTCTGAAAGTGCATCTAGGTCCACTAGTGGATTTTGGTGATAATAACACTAACAATTAAGGAACTAATGATTTCTATTGAGAAAAGTGCAGGGATAAAATGAAAGAAAATTCAATTGAAAAAGAAAGTGCCCCATATTGACAAAGCGCGGTGTTGAAGCAAAATTGAAGAATTTATATTGACTTTAATTTTGAAATTGAGTATAGAAGACACCTTACTATCAAGGAGACGTGCTCAATGGTCAAGGAGGTCTAAAAGTACTTATTGAGATGGATAAACACCTATGAGAGAAAACATTCCAAGCCCAGCCAAAAACTCCTATCTCACTGTTATGTCATTATCGGACGTTCTGACACATTGACGGAAGTTCCAACAAGGGTTGTTTCAGCCCTCCACACTTAGCCATTTTCTCACATATAGCAGTGCCGTTGGAAGTTCCGACACATGGTCGAAAGTTCTGACAAGCTTCGGATCTCTCAGGAGAGTTCCGACGAGGGGTGATCCGGTTGGAATATTTATTATTCTTGGAAGTTCCGACACTGTGTCGGAAGCTCCGACAAACCCCGTAACAGCCAGCAATGGTCATATTTTGGGGGTGAGGTATTTATGCCCCTTCACCCCTTCCTTCATTTGTTGTTGTTCTAACCCGAAGCACACACTCTCTCAAACTGTCCAAGCCTCTCCCACTCCCTCTTGAGCCAATCCTTGAGTGATTCACTAAGGGGTGTGAGGGGAACTCGATTTGAGGTGTGTGATTCAAGCTTCGAGTGCAAGAACCCTAATCCCCAACTAAGAGCACTTGAAGCTTCCTTGCTTGTCGATTCATATTTGTTACTCTTGGAGCTTTGCTCATAGACGGTTAGGCATCGCCGGTGAGCAAATCGACCTTGTGTGATTGTGCCCTGGACGTTTGTATTACCCTCCTCTTCGTGGGGATCATAGTAAGTGACCTAATCTGCCTTTGTGGTTGACTGAGGATGAGGGAAGGGTTAAGTGGACAACCCGGCTCTCTGTGAGCACCTCAACGGAGATGTAGCTTCCTTTGTGGGAGTGAACTTCGAAAATCAAATCCTTGTCTCTTTGTGCTTATTGTGTTCTTCATTATTCTTATTGTTCATCATGACCTAGAGTGAGATTTGTCCCGATCTATGTGCTAGTGTGTTTTTGGTTGTAGAGATCATACCTATAGGTGCTAGGACATCAAGACTCATCTTTTGATTCAAGCGGAATTGGTTCAATACTTCTCATTTTTTAATTTGATTCTAGTTTATCTGATTTATCGGAAGTTCCTACAAGTTGTTGGAAGTTCTGGTCCATCGGAAGTTCCTATACTTTGTCGGAACTTACTATAGAATTAATACCGCTGCAAGAATTTTTCAAGGAACGTCTATTCACCCCCCTCTAGGCCTTGCGCGATCCTTTCAAAGTCTAGGGGGCGAGGGAATGCCCTAGGCCAATTGGCTTGGGCCTTTCCTTTTGACCATTCGTGCCCTACTTCGCTACCAAGACTTCTATGATATTTTTTTAGGAAATGGGAGGGGTTGCCCCTACTGATTAAATATATCAATAAAGCAGCTAAGTAAAAAAGGGGCTAAGAAACAAAGAAAGAAATGAAAAATATAAAATAGAATTACAATCTGTTGTCTGATAAGGGACTGCCCGATCTTCCGAGAGATAGAAGGTAAATTCGATTGGTGAAGAACTCGATGTTGACGATCCGGCTTTAAATTAGACACGATTCGAACCCTGCAACCATTACACTGCTGCTCTGTTGGTTATCAACCAAGCAAAACTTGATTGACCTCGCCGAGAAAGCTTTCCCTTCAAGCGAATCGAAGAACACAAGCAAGAGAATGATAAACACGCAATCTGAAATTGCATATCTATATTAAGCAAATATGAGAGGAGTTTAAGAACTCGGTTTGAAAGGATTAATCGCCACAGACGAGGAGATCAAGAACAGGGGCAATGGATCACTGTAAACGGACTTGTCGCCACAGATACAATGAATCTATCACAGTTTCAACTTCGAAAACTTGACTAAACAAAACCCTAGTCTAATGTGGCGGTGGCTACTGAGTTTTATACCCTAACGGATCAAGCTAGGGTTGGAGGCAACCAGGGGGCACGCCCACAAATTGGGCTTAAGAACCAACATGATACAAAGGCCCGACATGGCCCAAAAAGGTGACGTAGAACCTTGTCATGGTCACACAGAATGATCCACAAACGTCCTGGAGCTAGGACTAGAACCAAAATGATGGCGTCGTCGTCCCCTTTCCAATGCATCAAACAACGCCTCAGATGTTGTATGAAGGAGATATCGCGAAAACCGTGCAGGAGTGTCGGCTGATTCCGAACCGAACATGGCGGCTGAGTTGGGGTCGAATTGTAACTTGGGGAAGACCATGGCACGTGTGTGTTTAGCATGGGGATGTCCTCATCATTGTCTAGCAATAATTCAATCTTAGGAAAGTACTTCTTCGCCTTATGCAGAACAAGGGCAAATTCACCGACAAAAGTATCTTTTTATTGTTGCACTGTGGGCTATATCCCATGGAAGAGCACGTGTGTGTTCAGCTCATGAGGATGATGATTTCCATGTAGAATGGGACTTCTAACTGTGCTTTAATAAAAAAGAACAGGTCAGTGGGATCTTGTTGGGGCAAATGAATGTTAAGAACCCTCCAACAATCTCTAGCAAAAGGGCAGAGGAGGAGATGCTGCACTGATTCTACTACTTGGTGTGTACAAAGTACACAATGATATGAGGCCAATTCCATGTTTCTCTTTCTGAGCAGATCACGTGTACTTAATCGATTCTTTGAGTACCAGCGAGAAAAACACTTGATGGTTGTGTTGACAGGAGAACTCCATAACCATTTAAAAATTGGCGAGACATCCATATGCCCAATTAGATGTTTGTAAGCCTTATTTGCTCAAAAAATAGGTGATACCCAGATGTATGTCCATTGGTCATTTTGATCTGTTAGGACTAAGTTGTCCACATCAAGCTATAAAGACTAAAACTATCATGACTCAAAGGACAAAGGGAGATGAAAGAGTCCTATTAAAGTAGGAACAACTTTTGCTTTGGCCAATGTAATGCTTTTGTTTTTCGCATAGGAAAACAAATGGGGGCTGGCATGCTGAAGAACTTGCCAATTCCCA
>CM014272.1:47766624-47778175 GCA_004135705.1 Alloteropsis semialata
GAGTAGGCATTAGCCGAACCACGGGATAAATCTTCGTGTCAAGTTTGCATCCTTCTAACCCTCTTAAGCTTCCGCATTTCATACTTGCAACTTGTGTGCCTTTACCTTTCTAGAATGGTATCTTAATAGGATTGGTTCTAGGTTGCAAAACTCTTTGGGTGGGTGCAAACACTAGAAGATAACCTTAGTTGCACATCTAGATAGCATGTCTTAGTTTATATTTATGCAATTAGAGACAAGTGGTAGGTTAAGTTTTTAGAAAGCCTAATTCACCCCCTCCCTCTCTTAGGCTATCACGAGCATCGATTCCTTTCAAGTGGTATCAGAGCTGGGACTCACATCTTTCACAAAGAAATGCCCATTCAATTGACAAATTGTGAAACCGGCTCATTTCATCGGTTAGGCTTCACCGCCTAGTGAGTTAGCTCATTGGGGGAGAGGATGGATAACCTAGGTTTCCCTCCACGTTTTGATGGCACGGGTTTCAAAGATAAAAAGTCCTAATGGAAGCTTTCCTTCAAGCAAAGGGGCATGATGTTTGGCGTGTGATGAGTGAAGGCAAGAAGAGTGACTCCAAAGGTGAAACGCAACATGATTCTATTGCTAGAAGCATTTTATTGTCTTCTCTTAGTGATGATGTTTTCAATGGTGTATTCGCTCACAAAAATGCCAATGCGTTATGGAAGACTATTCTTGAGAACCATGAGGGCACAAAGCATGTGGCAAATGAAAAATATCATATTCTCAAGGATAAGCAACTTGAGCATGAGGATGCACAAGCGATGTTTTCATGCCAAACCATGCTTGTGAATGAGATAAAATCTTTAGGTGTCAACGACATTGACAACATGGGCATCATTTGGTTGATTCTCCATAGTATTTGCAAGATGGACTACGATTTGGTAATAGCCATCCTCTACGAGAAAGATCTCACCAAGAGTACACCAAATCAAGTCCTCAACAAGGTGATGGCATATGAGCTACGCATGGGAATCAAGCGAAAGCCAAGATCTTCTTCACCTACTCCAAGCATTGCTCTTACGAGCAACTAAGAGAAGAAGAAGAGCAAGAAGAAGGAGGAGAGCTCAAGTGAAGAAGAACAAGAAGAAGCCTCCTCAAGTGATAGTGATGGTGAAGAGATGTCCCCTCGAGCTCCAAAGATAAGTCAAGAAGTTGGTCAAAAGCATGGAGAAGATCAACTCAATGGGGTACATGGTGCACATCAAGGATAGGAAGCATCATCAACACATGATGATCAAGAAGATCAAGTATGAGAAGAAGAGGAAGGAGAAGAAGGAGAAAGAGCCCAAGCACAAAGCCTTCACTACATTTGGAGAATGGGTGGGTGATGATACATTTAACAACGAGAGCTCCTCTCCCTCATCACACCTATGTCTCATGGCCAAAGGTATGGAAAGCGATGTAAGTGATGACTCCAATTTCGATTCCGATGATGAATCCCCCGCTAAGTTTCTCACCTTAATTCATGAATAAGAAAAAGGCCTTAAAAATTAACCAAAGATAATAAGGCTCTCAATGATCTTAATCAACTCCTTGCTTCTAATTTTGATAAATTGTTATGCAAATTCAAATTGCTTAGCAAGGAGCATGAAGAACTTCAAATTGAGAGTCTTAACAATCAATCTAAAGTCTCTTTGTTAAACTTGGAGCAATCTATTCCTTGTGATATTCCTATCTCCAAGATTGATGCTTCTAGTTCTTGCATTGATTTGATTGATGTATCTTGCTCACCCCTTGCAATGAGAAATGCTTTGAGAAAATTGCTGTAGAAACTGATGGATTAATTAGGCTCAATAGATTCGTCTCGCGATTTCCCGTCCATCCGTGTATTTAGTTTTATAATTAGATCATGTTTAGTTCTCCTAATCTTCGATTTAGTTTTTGCTACAGTAAATTTCGTAAATTTTCTCACCGAACCCTCTAGCGCAGGAGCGTCGCCCTCGTCCGTCCACCCGCCATTAGGCTGTGATCTCATTGCTAAGGAGAATGAAGAGCTCAAGCAAGAAGTGGAAATGCTAAGGCATAGGTTGGCAAACTTGAAGGGCAAGAGCATTGAGAGCAAGTCCAACCTTCTCAAGATAACCGTGATGACATGGTGAACAAGCTTGAGAAAGGTGAAACCGTGACTTGCTTCAAGTGCTACAAGGAAGGCCACAAGTTCTATCAATGCCCACTTGTCAAGGAGACGCCCAAAAGTGAGAAAAAGAAGGCCAAAACCACCATCAAGAGCTCCCTCATCTACACCAAGCCCAACCACAAGAATAAGATAAAAGCCAACACCTATGTCCTTAAGAAGAAATATAATGGCAAGGTTGTTGCTAGCTCGATTGGGAAGCCCAAGATGAAGGAGTGGGGATTGATCCGACCCATTTGGGTGCCCAAGGAGGTCATCACCAACATGAAGAGGCCTCAAAAGTTTGGTTCCAAAAGATACTTGAAGCCCAAGATTGGCTTCGGGGGATTTGGAGGCTTGGCTCACAAGAAGAGGAGAAAGACTATATCAAGTAGCCAAGCTTGCAAGATTGGACATCATTTGCCCAAATCCCCCACACAAAGGTAAATGAGGTAATGATAATGCAATCCAAATTTCTTACCTATTTATCTTGCTAGATTTGCATATGCTACCTTTATGTCTTTGCTTCCATGTGGTATCTCTTGCAATATCTAGTGTTGCTATCTAATGGTAAGTTGCTCGTGTCATGCACTCTAACCCATGAGCAACTTACATGGTTTGCAAAGTTTGTGTAGGTTTTCTACACTTGGTTACTTTCATGGTACATGAGCTTCACAAGGTATGAATTGAGTACCATGGCCACAAGCTATAATCTTATCTTCCCATTTGTTGTTCAAACCTATGTGCATACACTTGATAGTGATTCAAACACTAAACGCACACTTTTAGGGGGAGCTTAGCTTATGGATTGTGATTTTGGAGACTAACTTGATTATTGTGCTTATTCTTATTGTCTCCTTGTGCCGTGCAATATCATACTTAGAGAATGTGCTTCACTCACGATGTGATCCTACAACTCTATATGTATGATTATAGAAAATTTGTGCTTTCATGCATATTGAGCCATGTCCTATCGAGTTTATGATCTTCATATCTAAGTTCATAGGCTATGTGCTCATACATTTTACTTTGGTCAAGTATCACTCACGCTCCTTATTTGGTATATTCTTTCAAGTGATACTTGGCTAACTCCCATGGCTACTAATCTCTTCTATGAGTTATATTGTTTTGATAGGTCTTTTTAGGTGATTTGATTCCAAAGGGGGAGAAGTTTGGATCAAAGAAAGCTTAATGTACAAGACCTCATGAGATAGAGGGAGAAGTCATGAGAAAGGGGGAGAATACATGTAGGGGAAGAAGTCACGAAGTTGGATTTAGGGGGAGGCCACACCCATGTTGCTACATCAAATAATATGGGGGAGATTGTAAGGAAGTTGGCTCCCTAATCCAATGAGAAGAGTGGTAAGCATTCAAGCAAGTGTAAATGCTCAAACTTGGTCAATTTTCGTATATTTTATACTTATTTTGATTGTGTTGTCATCAATCACTAAAAAGGAGGAAATTGTAAGAAAAATGGCCCTATGTGCCATTTACATTGTGATTTTGGTGATTGAATGACAACATAGTCTTTGAAACTAACATGTTTTTTAAGGGATATACATAGAAAATTACGTCCCAAGAATGATTCCAAAGCATAGCAACAAGTCCAAACTCGCTCCCACAAGTTGATGGCTACGTGAAGATCTACTCTTTAGTGGTAGGTGCTAACTTTTGTTAATGGCCCATCATCCACTATCGAGCCCACACACAAAACAATCGAAGATGAACAAGGTATGCTGCCATGTCAATTAATTTTTAAGACTAATGTCTCTTAGAGATTTCTTTGTCCAAGCCATAGGTGATGAATCATGCCCGAAAAAGTCATGAGATCCGATCATCAATATCTCTGAAAGGTTGCTGTTGAGACCAGTTTTTTGCCCATGAACAGAGAGGTACCATGGAGGAAAATCAGAAAATATGCAGCTCCATCAAATCTTCTTTCCAACGCATCAAGAATCATAACGCGTTCTGAAATCGCTCTGGACAGAACGTAGTGCCGGAGTAAAACAAGCATAACTCTTTCATCCGGAGTCCATTGGGAGTGAATGAGCACTTGTTGGAAAGAAAATTTGATGCACATTGCAATGGAGTAGAAGTTTGGTATATGATCTACACTGGACGAAGAGAAATTCAATGAAGAAGAGGCAGCAGCAAGCAACGGAAAAGGTGATGATGTCAAGGGATGATTGGAGGGCCTTGAGCATAAAAGATGACGATTTGAAGTTGATCAAGACTGGAGGTAACAAGATTAGAAGCACCATGATGCCACCCATCTTCTCCAGTAGGATGCTCAATAAGCTTCTAGTTGAGTGATTCTACCAACGAAGGAATCCACTCAGATCATCGACACAAAGCATAAGAGCCACCCATGATCCCAACACCTTGGGTAAAGCAAGAATTATGAAGAAGACATATCATTGGAATGCCACTTGTTGGTGAACCAATGGTGATGACCTTGAATCCTAAGGATGGACAATACGACGCTCCAAAGACCACAAGATCAAGATCATCAACATCTCAGGATCAACTCGCAAGAAGGAACTGTTGACATCAAAAGTTTGTACAACCTCTGAAAGAAACAGTGGAATATCTTTGGATAATTAAAAGCCCCCATAAAGTTCCGGTTACAATAAATCAAGAACCAAGTCAATCGGAGATTCCTACAAGCGGTTATGATCAAAACATCGAAGGTCATGCATTCTAAAATTTTCTGGACAGCACATAGCGCTGAACTAAATTTGCATAACTCTCTCATTTGAACTCTATTTAAGATGAATGATCACTCGTTGGAAAGATAATTTCACAAACTTTTCAATAGATCTATACTTTGGTATATGTTCTGTTCTATATACAGGGGAAAATCCATGAAGAATAGGCAGGAGTGACATGATGAGAACAAGGTAGAGGAGATAATGATGACAACAATGAAGAGGAGTTTGAGCAATGCTTTCATCGAGCGTACATGGCCAAATTCAGAAGCTTAGTACAAAAGAGAGACCCTCAAGAACATTTGCATATGAAGACACAAGCCGGCGACATTCGATACATGAAGAGATGTTTTGAGCAAACCACGGCGAATTACACAAGGCAACATCAAGCTGCATGGATACTTTGGATTCTCGCACAAAGGACCATGGCTTCACAACAATAAGAAGGTATGTGAAAAAGTCTAAAGCTCTATGACTTTAAATAAAGCAATTTGTGGGAGGCAACCTGATCTTTTGTTTATTATCTATATAATATGACGATCTATATTGTGCTCTTCAATCGAGTCATCAAGTAACATTGTACTATTGCTCTAATAAATGCCACAACTTTATGTTGTATGATCTAAATGTTATTGAGGGAGCACTTTGTTATTTGATCTTGGAAAACTTGTAGACCCTTTTGTGTGCCTATTAGTGTTTAGAGTCTTTTTCTTTTGTATCTTTTTAGAGAGAAATATGAGGTATGACACCACTCTTTGATTCTAAACTTGTGGCACTACTACAGAAACCATTTTTCAAGTCACTATTTTCACAGCCGGTTTTTTGAAAGTGGCGCAGAAAATATTTTCACAGTCGATTTTTTTGGTGCTGTGGCTGGGAAAGGAAAAACCGGCTGTGATAGGTGGCTTTCGCAGCCGGTTTTTTAGCCGAACCGGCTGTGAAAAGGGCTAGGTTTTCACAGCCGGTTCGGCTAAAAAACCGACTATGAAAACCACCTATCACAGCCGGTTTTATACCTGACAAAACCTGACATTTGCAGGCTTTTTCCACAGCCGGTTTTTAAGAAAAACCGGCTATGATAATGCATTTTCACAGCCGGTTTTTTTTAGCCGACTGTGAAAATGTGTTTTCACAGCCGGTTTTTCTTAAAAACCGACTGTGAAAATGGCGCACCCATATATCAGCTGCCTCCCCTCCCCTCCTTCTTCCCCAACCCGACACAAACACCATTTTCACCATTGTTACGGCCACTTTTTCGAATTCTTCTCAAAAAGACTCCATTTTTGAAGGATATACCTCACCAACTTACCAAAAGGTTGGTCTCTAGCTATACCTCATTTCCACCAATGCATTTGTGGCTTGATTTTCAATTTTTGGATGAATTTTATGGAGAGGGTGTTCATCAATTTAGAGGCCATTTCTCACCAATTTTTTCGTGTAGGAGGCCGAATTTGGATGGTTTCACACCTCCACCATGGTTAAAGGTTGGTATGTGCACATAATTGTTTTAGGTTGTTATTGTGATTGGTTAGTTTTTGGCAAACTAGGGATGAGAATGAATAAGTGGTTGCTCTTTGATTATTATAGAGGCATTTCTCACCTATTGATTCATGGAGGAGATCGAGTTTTGAAGGTTGCACAAGTCCAGAGTGGTTATTTGATGGGTACGTACGCCCTATGTTTGATGGTTGATTTATTTGCTTGGTTAGATTTATCAAATTTGAGTTGAATATGAATGGAAGACGGTCTTTTCCATTTTAGATCAATTTGTCGAATTGGCTTACATGCATGGTGCTGAATTCTAAAGGTTGAACATCAATCGCTTGTTTCAAGGTTAGTATCTATCCATACTTAATTTTACAAGCATTTTTTATTACGTTTCATAAATTTGAAATTATGGGTATAGTCTGAAGTATCTATCCATACTTAATTTGTTGAAGGCTACATTCATGAAACTTTTTAGGGCCTTTTAACTAAAGTACAAAAATTGTTCTATTCTAATTCACAGATGGATAGAGGATGGATGTATGATTCTTTGGGTAGAGGTGATAATTTTGTGAAAGGAGTTCAGTCTTTTATAGATGTTGCCAAGGCATTTATCATCAGTCATCCAAGGGAAGGGGGTTATGTTTCATGCCCATGTGTTGATTGCAAGAATCAGAAGCAGTTCACAAATATCGAGCAGATCCGATGCCATTTGCTAACTAGGGGTTTCAAGCCAGATTATATGATTTGGAATAAGCATGGGGAGGTTGGTATCAATGACACTGATGGAGCCTCTACAACCGTGCGGAAACGAAAAGCTCAAACAGTGCGGGAGACTGTGCAGGAAATAGAGCAGGAAACGGTGCAAGAAACCGTGCAGGAAACGGTGCAAGAAACGGTGCATGAAACACAGCAGGAAACTTTCGGTGCAACCATGCATGAGACTTTAGCTTCAGATGCTATGTTGGATGGCCTAGACAGAATGATACATGATGGGGAGCCGAAATTCCTTGATGACAAAAATCTGAAAAAGTTGGCGAAGATGAGAAAGGATGCCAAGACACCATTGTACGAAGGGTGTACCATATCTAAATTGGAAGCAGACCTCAGGCTACTGGAGATGAAGTCAAGTAATGGGTTGTCGGACAAAGGTTTCAATGATTTGCTAGAAGTTTTGCAGACGATGCTTCCTAGCCCGAATGGATTGCCTAAGAACATATACGAGGCGAAGCAGATGATCTGTCCATTGGGTCTCGAAGTTCAAAAAATCCATGCGTGCCCCAATGATTGCATCTTGTACCGTGGCAGATACGAAGATTTGGATGAGTGCCCAGTTTGCAATGCTTCAAGATACAAGTGTTCATCAGCACTTGCAATGGATTGCAAACGAAACATGAGGCCGCCCGCAAAGGTCGTTTGGTATTTCCCAATAATTCCCCGGTTGAAGCGGTTGTTCGCAAATGCAAAGACAGCAAAGCTTATGCGGTGGCATGCCGAAGATCGTCTTAGAGATGGGAAGCTCAGGCACCCAGCAGATGGTTCACAATGGAGGGCTCTTGATTTTAAATACAAGAAAAAATTAAGAAACGAGATTAGGAATGTAAGGTTCGGGCTGAGCACGGACGGGATGTGTCCTTTCAACATGGTTAGCAGCAAACACAGCACTTGGCCAGTGACTCTATGCATATACAACCTTCCACCTTGGTTGTGTATGAAGCGGACGTACATAATGATGCCTTTATTGATCCAAGGACCCAAGCAACCTGGCAATGATATAGATGTGTATCTAGAACCATTGGTGGATGATCTCGTGACATTGTGGACAAAAGGTGTCAAGGTGTGGGACGAGTACAAGCGAGAACACTTCAAATTGAGAGCACTGCTATTTGTAACTATCACCGACCTACCCGGCCTTGGTTGCCTGTCTGGTCAAGTTACAAAAGGATATAAGGGATGTGTGGTTTGCATGGAAAAGACAGATGCAAGATGGCTTAGCAATAGCAGGAAGATGGTCTACATGGGTCATCGAAGGTTGCTTCCAATTAACCACCCCTATCGCCGGAACAAGAAATCCTTTGATGGTACAAGGGATGACCGATCACCTCCGACATACCGGAATGGAGAGCAGATATTCAAGATGGTTAGCAAACTAAGAGTTGTCCTTGGAAAGGGGGCCGGAAGTGTACCTGCACCGGCTGATTCTCTGTTCAAAAAGATGTCTTTGTTCTGGAGGCTTCCTTATTGGAAGTTTCTCATAGTTCGTCACGCACTTGATGGGATGCACCTAACAAAGAATGTTACGGAGAGCACGCTTGGAACAGTGATGGCTGCGAAGGGTAAAGGAAAGGACTCATTGGAAACTAGACAGGACTTAGAAGAGATGAATGTCAGGCCTGAGCTACATCCAATTGTACAACCTGATGGCAAAAAGAAGCTTCCGATTGCTTCGTGGACCTTGGACAGTCAAGAGAAGGATAAAATATGTAAATTCTTTCATGAACTCAAAGTTCCTACTGGCTACTCGTCAAACATCAGAAGGCTAGTCAATACCAAAGAGAAGAAATTCAACATGGGCTGCATGAAGGCCCACGATTGCCATGTTCTCATGACACAGTTGCTCCCTGTTGCAATTAGAGGTGTTCTCCCAACAAAGGTAAGAGAACCAATCATAAAGTTGTGCTCCTTCTTCAATGCAATGTCACACAAGGTCATTGATCTACAAATACTAGACAAGATGCAGGCAGACTTGATCCATACTATTAACAAGCTAGAGATGCATTTCCCACCTACCTTCTTTGACATATCAGTCCATCTCCTCACCCACCTTGTACAACAGATTAGAGTCCTTGGTCCCATCTTCTTACATCAGATGTTTCCTTTCGAAAGGCTAATGAGCGTTCTAAGGAAATATGTCCGCAATAGATATAGGCCTGAAGGGTGCATGGTAAGCGGATGGTCTACAGAGGAGGCAATTGAGTTCTGCACATACTACTTGGATATTGACAGAATGGGCGTGCCAAAATCTCCACATGAGGGAAGGCTAGGTGGCATAGGCACGATAGGCAAGCAAACACACAATGTTGATGACCTAGTTGCTTTCAGACAAGCACATTTCGTCGTACTACAGCAAGCTGCCATAGTGACTCCATATGTCGAGATGCACAAACGAGAACTACGAGCAAAAAATAGTAATAGGTCAGAATCATGGCTATTGAAACAACATAGAGACTTCTTTGGTAATTGGTTGCGAGATAAATTGATTGGTGTGGAAACAGGGCATTCTGAGCTAGATACCTTGGCCGCCGGACCATCTAGTACGCTATGCAAGTACCAAGGGTATCAAATAAATGCATACACATTTTACATAAGGAAACAGGATGGAAAAAGCACTAACCAAAATAGCGGTGTCCGGATTGATGCTTACGACAACAACGGTAAGCTGGAGACATACTATGGATTCATAGAGGAGATATGGGAGCTAGACTACGGTGCACTGAAGATCCCTCTTTTTAAGTGCCAGTATGGTATGACTGTCGTGGATCTGAAGGACATCGCATACAGAGAAGAACCATTCGTGTGGGCTAAAGATGTAGTCCAAGTCTTCTATGCAAATGATCTGGTTAACAAGGGGCGCCATGTTGTACTTCAGGGTAAAAGAAAGATCGTCGGTGTAGAAGATAGAACCGAGGAAGAGGGTAATGGCTACCATGACATGCCACCTCTTGGTCCTGATGTTGAGTTACATGTGTTTGAAGAAGGTGACGAACCAGCTTACGTGCGACTCGATCATGACGAGGCTGTAATAGTCAGTTGAAGCCAACCTTTGGTGAAATTATTTTTGTAATCATTATTTAATATTCAAACCTTCTATGTACTATTATTAATTTTATGTAATGTTAAAACCTTCTATGTACTATTATTAATTTTATGTAATGTTTCAACATTTACTTCCCTCTATGTAATAATTATAATTCGGCAATTAGTATTTATATTTTATAATAATTAGTATTTATATTCGGCAATTAGTATTTATATTTCCATGAGCCATTATTTTAATACATTTATGTTTCATCTTTCTCTTTTTAATCCGGCATTAAAATTTGTAACTGGTGTTTTTCCCTCATACTAATTCCAAATTTGATGGTTCTTTCTTCTAAATTTTTATAAAATCATGATATTTCATTTAGTAGTGTTTGTTTTATATTAATTTATATGTCTTGGATTTTTTTTCATATGACTTGTTTCTTTCCAACTTAGTAGATAATAGAAAAACATGTCTTTGCATAACAATTAGTATTATAATTATCTCTGCAATTAGTATTTATATTTTATAATAATTAGTATTTATATTCGGCAATTAGTATTTATATTCGGCAATAAATTTTTTTGGACAAAAAAACAAAGGAATGCGGTCGGAATCTGGTTGCAATGATTGGCAATTTTTTACAGCCGGTTTTGTTGAAAACCGGCTGTGAAAACATGTTTTCACAGCCGGTTCACTTTCGAACCGGCTGTGAAAATGTGTTTTCACAGCCGGTTTTTTCCAAAAACCGGCTGTGAAAACCCCAGGCCCTATAAATACCGAGCAACATCTGAGATTCCTGAGTGCCTCATTTCTTCTGCTCGACATTTGCTCAGCTCGCCGAATTCTTCTGCTCGACATTTGCTCATCTCACCGTGAATCAAGTATGTATCAGTTTGATTTTTTTTTCTTGTGCTTCTTTATAAGTATATACTAGTTTTGTTAAATTAACATGTAACATATTGCGGTTTAAAGGTACTAATTTTGGTTATTTTGTTAGTATCATGCCGAGACAGCGTCAGGCAGCTAGACGTGGTGGCTATGTTACTAATATGCCACCTACCATCCCGATTCGAGAGGCTCACGAACCCGGATGGTCGACAACACAACAAGTTGATCATGTCCCAATTCCCGCACCTCAGCATCTTCGCTACAATATGGTAATATAGATCATCCTCTGCATGTTGCATTTGAATGTAATCACTATTTTACTAAGAATAGAAATTATTAATAATGCAGATTATTAATCCAATTACATGGCTAAAAGATGCAAACATCGGTCAATCAAGTCCTTTGGTATTAAGAGAAAATGTGACCGAAAATACTGGTAGGGTTATGATCTCTGTTAGCATTCAACAAAATGCCACCCGTGACCCAAATCCTGGTGACATGGTTATTATCCACGTTCATTCTGGCGCGTGG
>CM014272.1:47788654-47803208 GCA_004135705.1 Alloteropsis semialata
CGGTGTCCTCAATGGCTCCCTCGAGTCCGCCATCGCCGTCAGGGCACTTAGACGCGATGCAGACAAGTAGCGGCGGCGGCGTCGCTTGCACTTCAGCGGCGGCGAAGTGGTGGCGGGCGAATCGCTCCTGCGGCGGCATTACGCGGCAGTGGAGGCACGGAATGCTTCTCGATTTGGAAAAGTAACTGTGGTAAAAGCCGCCGGTGAACAGATCCGATTTATCCCCTTCTGCCGATCCGAATTACCGTAACGGCGCCATAACTAACGGACGGAATCCGCGGAAGTCCCGTTAACTGCGGGCCAACGGCTCTCCGCGCACCAACGGCTCTTTTGCTACAGGACTCGGCCAGCCCCGACCCTCGGGGACTCGGCGCTCTTGACTCCGGTCAACGGGTCTCCGGACTCGGCCAGCCCTGACCCTTGGGGACTCGGCGCTCTTGACTCCGGTCAACGGGTCTCCGGACTCGGCCAGCCCCGACCCTCGGGGACTCGGCGCTCTTGACTCCGGTCAACGGGTCTCCGGACTCGGCCAGCCCCGACCCTCGGGGACTCGGCGCTCTTGACTCCGGTCAATGGGTCTCCGGACTCGGCCAGCCCCGACCCTCGGGGACTCGGCGCTCTTGACTCTGGTCAACGTGTCTTAGGACTCGGTGCCTCGGCACTTCGACCAAGAAGACTCCATAGCTAGTTACTATTGTGCGAACCTACGACGCCTCTCTCGAACCCCGGGTCCAGGGACACAGATATTGCGTTTTTTCGAAACAAAAAGGAGAAAAGATTCAATACAAGGATTACAAATTACAAAGGAGCTGGTCAAAAGAGCCGGTTACAAGAATCAAACATATCAACCGTCAAGATGACGGCCGAGGGCACTCGTCCCTGCGCCTAGTGCTGCATCCGTAGTGTCGGATGTTTGGACCCGGCAGTCCACACAGGGTAGCCTACGTGGTTGATTTGTTGAGGGACAGATCGAGGATCAGAAGCCGATGGTAACACAAGACGCAAGGATTGAACAGGTTTGGGCCGTCGAGATGACGTAATACCCTACGTCCTGTGTTGGGGGTGATTGTATTGCTGTGTATGAAGTTCCTGAAGGATCTCCGTAGTTGGGTTCTGTCCTAGGTTGGATGATTGCGCGTGTTCTGGAGGGGGGTCTCAAGGCGCCTTATATAGTCCGGCTGCCTTGAGTTACAAGTCGGCTAGAGATCGTAACCTACCCGAAATACAAGGATGCGATTCTATAACGATTACATATATCTTTCCCTATAATTCCGGCTAGTTTATCTTGATCTCCGAGCTTCTTGCGGGATACGCCGCCTGCTTCCTTGCCGCGCGCGCCGTCGCGCCCATCCGGCTCGTCCGACTGGTGGGCCTCCCGACTGGTGGGCCACCCAGTCTGACAAACCGATCCAGTTGCACTCGGACTGGGCCGCCTCTTGCTGGTTGGGCCAATCCGCCTTTTGGGTACCCCTGGGGGTCTACCCCCGACAAGCCCCCGAGTAGTACGTGGTTGAGAGACAAGTCGGCGAGGTCGTGCTGCCTGACGAGCGTCGAGCCTGCTGCAGTTGGAAGCGAAACCGCGTGATACTGGAGAGAAAAGAGCCGTCTGCAATGGATGCGCCGCGAGGTGTGTCCGTTGGCCGTAGCCCCCGAGCCTTGAAGCGATTCCGAAGGAATCGGTCCAAGGGTTAGTAGCCTTCTTCTGAGGTCGTCAGACAATCAACGGATGCGCCGCGAGGTGCGTCCGTTGGCCGTAGCCCCCGAGCCTTGAAGCGATTCCATAGGAATCGGTCCAAGGGTTAGTCAAGGAGCATCTGGCTAGATCATCCGACGTTAATTTCGGCGCCCAGCCCCCGAGCGTGAGGGCCGGGTCGAGCTGTCCGAGGCACGCCGAGTAGTCGCCCCAGCGCCCAGCCCCCGAGCGTGAGGGCCGGAGCACGCCGAGTGGTCGTCCCGGCGCCAGCCCCCGAGCGTGAGGGCCGAGCACGCCGAGAGGTCGTCCCGGCGCCAGCCCCCGAGCGTGAGGGCCGAGTCGAGCCGTCCGAGGCACGCCGAGTAGTCGCCCCGGCGCCCAGCCCCCGAGCGTGAGGGCCGAGCACGCCGAGTGGTCGTCCCGGCGCCAGCCCCCGAGCGTGAGGGCCGAGTCGAGCCGTCCGAGGCACGCCGAGTAGTCGCCCGGCGCCCAGCCCCCGAGCGTGAGGGCCGAGCACGCCGAGAGGTCGTCCCGGCGCCAGCCCCCGAGCGTGAGGGCTGAGCACGCCGAGTGGTCTCCCGTACCCTGCAACAAAGTAAAAATTCGAGAGGAGAAAGCATTCGGCGATATGTAATGTTAACGAACTCCGCTTCCTGCTTTTAAGTCTTTTTGATTTCTCCGAGGAGTTGGCCTGTTACATTTATGCACCTGATCCCCGATAGCCATAGTCCATAGCGCAGGGAGCTGGGCCGTGTGCACGCGTAGGAGCGTAGGCGTACGGAAGAACCGAGGTTTCACGAATTAAGGCGTGTGCTCCCTGAGTACTTTAGCAACTTTTAAAGCTCGCGGAATTGATGAAGTTAATCGATTGATACTTATCTTGGCGAAAGGTTCGAGTCTCGGAGGATTCCTTCTCTGTTAGGTATGCCAAAGGAGAGGCAGGCAAAGCGGTGTCGTATCTGAGATGCGGCGTCAGGAATAGTGTTTCCGTGATTGCACAGGGCGCTCCCGTGGTCGAGTGGAGCCAAAGGCGATAAGGGTGACCTGTGCATTTCGGGCTGAAGGGGAGACGCGTGGCGCGGAGCCCGCGCTCGTCATCGTGGAGGAAATCTCTCGTCCTCTGGTGGCCAGGGGCTATAAATACCCGCCGGGGAGCCTGAGCTGCTACCCAAGAGCGAATAGATATAGGATCCTTGCAGTCAACATGCCGGAGGCTCATTGTTGGGTTCATCCACCGGGGAGAGTTCATGGAGTCAGCATGGTATGGTGCTAGAAGAGTGCTTGCGAAGGACCTGAGGCGTTGATCAGCGTGTAAGCGCTGTCCCGTTCACCCCCGCATTCCCATGTGACGAGGGCCATGTGGGGTGAAATGCTTTGTAGAGCAAGGGATAGCCGAAGGCATTCGCTATCAACCCTCCGCCGGCGCTGTCCCGTAAACGGCTGCAGTGGTGCTACAAGAGAGCTTGCGAGGAGCTCATGTGAACCAAGCTTGCTCCGGATGTAGCACTAGGCGCAGGGACGAGTGCCCCAGGCCGCCATCTTGGCGGTTGATGTGTTTGACGTTTGTAACCGGCGCGAGTCCGGCTCCGTTGTAACTGTATTTCCTGCAAAAGGATTGCATTTTTTGTCTGTCGCAATTTGTTCGCGGCGTCAGTTCCCGAGCATTTCGGGACTGATCGAGCCCGCATGGCACGCTGCTTTTGATGTGGCACCAGCCCCCGAGTCCGAGTGCCGGTCGAACCTTAGCGGTACGCCTTCAGTTCTGCAGTGTTGGCCTCCGAGTGGTTCGGAGCCAATCGAGCCCGAGAGGCGCACTGACTTAACCGTGGCGCCAGCCCCCAAGTAGGAGCGCTGTTCGAGCCTTAGCAGCGCGCCACTTGATCCGCAGTGTTGGCTCCCGAGTGGTTCGGGGCCAATCGAGCTCGAGAGGCACACTGGCTTAATCGTGGCGCCAGCCCCCGAGCGTGGGAGCTGTTCGAGCCTTAGCGGCACACCACTGGGTTTGTAGTGTTGGCTCCCGAGTGGTTCGGGGCCAATCGAGCCCGAGGGGCACACTGGCTTTGTTACGGCGCCAGCCCCCAAGCGTGGGAGCTGTTCGAGCCTTAGCGGCACGCCGACTTCTTTGTCTTGCTCGAGTGCTTTGGAGCCGTTTTTTACCGTTGACGCCCGGCGCGTAACGGAAGGCGAAGCGCCCAACGGCTCTTTTTACCGTTTCGCCCGCCCCCGCTAATCGCGTTATCTCGCGGTAATTTCGGGCATCAAGGCACGCTATAAAGGGTGAGGGTTAGACCCGGAGGGAAATCTTCCCATTCCCAGATCCGTCCTCCCTGTTCTTCGCTTTTCATCCCGCCGCCACCAAAGCTCCCATTGCTCGTCAATCCGTTGTGCGATCTTAACCACCACGGGGAGCGTAGCCTCGCTGATGCGATCGAAGACCCCTGCCGTTAGATCCATGGCGGGGAGGAAGAAGCTCACCGGCGTCCCCAAGTCTGACAAGATCCCTTCCCCTGTCCTCGCGTGGGTGCGGGGGAAGGTGACCACAGAGATGCTGGAGGAGATGGTGGAGCGGAGCATCCTGCCGTCTCAGGCCGTGGCGGAGTGGCGGCCGAGCGCCGGAGAGGTGTTCCCGTCGGAGAACTCCGGCGAGCTGGTCCTTTTCAAGCCTTTCTTCGAGGCGGGACTCGGCTTGCCCACAGGGGCGTTCTTCCGAGGGTTGCTGCACTACTACGGGATCGAGGCCATCAACCTCAACCCCAACTCCATCATGGCGATCTCGGTCTTCATCCACCTCTGCGAGGCGTATCTGGGGATCTCTTCCCATTTCAACTTGTGGAGGTATTTGTACTGGCTGAAGCCCCAGCCAAGTGAGGAGAAGATGGTGGTGGTTGGAGGCGCTGGATTTACGCTGCGTCAAGGGCGGAAGGACGAGTACTTCGACATCGCCCTCAACACCTCCAACAAAGGATGGAAAGCCGAGTGGTTCTATGTCGGGAACCACGAGCCGGCGATCCCCTACCACACCGGAGAGCGGCCGAAGGTTAGGGATTGCTGGAATGAACTTCCTGACGCCTCCGAGATGGATGAGGTGGACGAGCTCCTTGTGTTGATCAAGGAGCTAAAGGATCAAGGCTTGACGGCGATTGGTATCGCCTGCAACTTCAGCAGGCGGCTGATCCAGCCGATCCAGGAGCGGAAGCACCCGAGCTACGAGTACTCGGGCCGGGATGATCCTACTCGGGTTGCCAACCGCACCGTGAGCAAGGAGGAAATGAAGGCGCGCGTCGGCGGGTTCTTCCTCGGCCACGTGTCGGAGAAGGACCAGCCGCGCCCTTTTTCACTGAAGAGGCCTCCACCACCGGTAAGTTGCCATTCCGAGTGCTTTTTGAATGTTCTTTCTTGACGTAATTTCTGATTTCGTCCGTTGGCCGTCTGATTTTGCATCTTCTCTTGCGCAGGATCGAGTCTTCGAATACTTCTCTGCTGCCCCACTTCCAGAAGACTTCCCGAGGAAAGTGATTCTGGAGGAAGCGCCTCCGGCTGCTCAGGGCGGCACTCGGGCAGAGGGGGCGGTTGATCCGCCTGCTCCCCGTATATGGGCACCGAGTGACACGGAGGGCTCTCTGAGTCCTTCGGATGAGGAGGTGGTGGAGGACCGTCCGCGGAAGCGCCGGGCGGCCGTGGCGAAAAGGAATAATCGCGGGGGCGGCGTTTCCAAGCGGGCGGTGGCCGTTGACGATGGGGCGGCCGACGACTCGGCAACGTTGTCGGATGAAGCGCCCTCCGTCCGGGATGCAGTGGCGGGTACGGTGCCGCCGCCTCCCAAGCGGAGGCACACGAAGAAGGTGGCGGCGAAGAAGTCGGACGCGCAGCCGGCTCAACAGCCGACTGCGGGTTCGGACGCCGATGTTGACGAGCCGGGACGTCCTTCCCCGGCCGTCATGGAGGAAGAGGAGAAGGACGAGGCGGTGCCCGACGACGTGTTCCAGGAGCAGGAGCACGCCCGGGCCATGGGCGTCTCGGTGGAGGAGAGGCGGCGCAGGGTGGCGGAGACGCTTGTGCAGGCCACGGCGGATGCAAGGCCAGTCTCCGATTTGGGGACCAGGCCAATCCTCATGGCGGCTTCGGCGCAGCGGCGTCCTAAGCTCCCTGTCTTCCGGCCCCGAGTCGCGGTGATGAAGAGTACTCGGTGAGTTGTCGGTCTTCGCGTTTCTTCTTGTTATCATTTATCTCCGAGTTCTTGTTTTAACTTCCGAGTGCTTTTTTCAGCAATGCCTCCAATCTGGACGGTGAGGCGGCCAGCGGGAGGGCTCCTTCAACTGATGTCCCGCGAGGCCCGAGTGCTCCCCTGGCCGCACCCGCGGGCCAGTCATCCTCGGGTGCTACGCCCGAGGTGACGAACTCGGCCGATGGGCCGGGAGCGGCGCAGACGGTGGAGGTCCCAGTCTGGCCTGACCCGGAGGTGGTAGTGGAGGTGCCGGCGGCCAACGACGATACGGCGATTACTCCAAGTGTCACTGGGGATCCTGACGTGGACACGGTGATCCAGTCTTCGCCCGTAGGCGCGGGCGACATCACTCGGGGAGAAGCCCAGGAGGAGGATCTGCCGAAGCAGTCGGACACCTTGGGGACCATTACTGTCCCCGGGGTTGACGCCATGGCGGAGAAGGAAGGCTCGGAGATTGCTGTAACACCCTAAAAATTCTCTTTTCTAAATTAGTAATTAATTTGCTAAGTTGTTGTGTGTGCATTATCAATTTAGGCAAATAAAAACCTTTTTCAAAAATTAAAATCAACTAGGTTTAGAAACTTGTTTGTATGCATTTCATGCCGATGCATCGTTTTATTGTTTGAGTGTTTTGTGTGCTAGCCCTAGAGTCCGGAAAACCTAACCCTAACTCGGCCCGATTTTGTTTTCTGTTTTCTTTCTTTCCCAGTGTCCGAAAACCCAGAACCCAATCCGGCCCGGCCTGTCTCTTTTTCTCTTTCTCCCATGAGCCCACCCAACCCTTTTCCCCCACAGCCCAACCAACCTACGGGCCGCCCCTTTCTCTTCCTGCACTCACGCCCTTCCCTTTCACCCTTGGGCCCAGCCCAGGCAGGCCCCCACTTTTCCTCACGCACGGTCCACCATCATCCCCCTTCACGCACGCCTCACGCACGCAGGGACACCCCGTCGCCCCCTTCCCGTCGCCCCCTTCTGTCTCCTTCGCAAGAACAGAAACGTCGCCCCTTTTCCATCTCGCACAGAAGCGCCCCGTCCCATCCCTCGCCCCTCTCTCTCTACGATTCAAGAACAACAGGTGACCGAACCCCCTCCCTTCCCTTCCACTCCCACTGGAAACCGAAATCCCCATCAATTCCACTCACAAACATTCAATCCATGGGGCTGAAGCTCTCCCGTCGCCCCTGTTCCCTTCGATTCCCGGCCACCAGTGCCCCTTCCCCCTCCTATAAGGTCTCATGGATGAGCCCCCTCTATCCCCTTCGTCATTGTGCATCACAATCCACTGACCACCGGTGCCGTGACCATCCAAGTTCGTGACCAGGGCTCGGCAAGGTAAGCCGCTGCCACCATGGCCTTGTTTCGCCACCTGCCCGAGCTTTACCTCATCCTCCTTCCCGTTCCATGGTCATGCAGGGACTCCAGAACTTCGGCCCCGTTGCCCCAGAAGCAGCAGACCGAACACCGACGAACCAGACCGTTCCCATCTGCGGCGCGCCGAGTCTGCTGCCTCCTTGCCCGAGGTAAGCATCAAGACGAGTTCGCGCCGTCGCTCTCTAGCCCTTGGTTCAAACCGTTCGCGAAACGGAGGTCCGAGGCCCCCGGACCGGCCGACGCCGGCGTGTTCTGGGCGGTGCGCCATTCTGTTCGCGAAGGAACGGCGAGGACACGGTGTCCCTCCCCCTGTACAGACCGAACAGAGCAAGGAGAAGAAGCATCAGCCGTCCGATCTATCACCAGTGGTCCAGATTAAAACAAAGATACCCCTTCGTAGTTTTGTTAAAGAGTCCCTGGAAGAATCAGTAATCAACCCGCCGTCCCCCTTGCAGTTCAGAAAAACATCCCTGCTACCCCCTGCAGTCTATAGATAATCATGTTTAGGTCCTCGGTTCATCGCAGATTAGTCCTCGATCTTGTTTTTAGTGTAGTTTAATCACCGTAAATCCGATTAGAGTGATTTTCACGTTGTTGTGATCGTAGAAATGCGTAGATTAGTTTTCTATTTTTTTGCTTCTGTTTATGCTGTATGGTGTACTGTTCTAATAGTATTACATTTGTTTGCATGTAATGGCATGTGTGGATGTTTGTATGGTGATGGAATGCATGTTTAGAGAGCGAGCAGTACGAGGCCGGTTTTGATCAAGACTTTGAAGACCCGGATCAGCAGCAATACTTTGAGGAAGGCAAGTGTAACATGATTTATCCTTGATACCTATTCACCTATTAATCATGTTATTCATTCATGCATGTGTCTAAATTTGTTAAACCTTTGGAATGACTAGATTTATATATCCTATATTCCTTGATCACCCTAGGTTTTGCATATGGGTAGTTTTGTTAAGTTATGCTATGCTTGCAAACGCTAACGATCATTGTTAAATGTTAATATTGATTAATGTTATACTTGGAACCTTATTAAAATATGCTTTTTAGCAACTTGGTTTAGGGAGCTTGAGCATGTGTTTGGATTGCTCTAAGCGTCTCTCTTTAAGGTTCCGATTCTTAAAGCGGCCACCCAGGAAAACCGTACAACCACAAGAATCAAATGGTTCTGGTCTTGACTAAGTAAATTGTACGGCTCTAGCTTGTCTAAGTGGCTATCTGGCTTGACTCGGAGGAGAGGGCCAGAAGCGGTGGCCTCGGTCTGTCTCGGATGGGCTGACATTTATTTTGGTGGGAGCAAGGAGGGCCTTTGGGTCCCTCACTTGTCTCGGATGGGCTGATATTTACTTTTGGTGGGAGCAGAAGAGGTTCACACTGCCACTAGCTGCTAGGGTGTCTTTTGAAAGGTCTCGTAGTGAAACCCCGTACCTGTTTTTGGAGGTACACTTGTCTATGACAAAGGGGAATCATGACTTGTGGGTAAAGTTGTACAACCTCTGCAGAGTGTTATGATCTGATATATCAGCCGTGCTCACGGTCAAGAGCGGCCTGGATCCTTTTTGAGCGGTTCCTTGTTTTTCGGTTAAATGGTTAATATGATGTTGTTCATTCGTAATACTTCACATGCTTTCATAATGTGGGTTACAACCGGGTTGTCATATAACTATAGTAATTCAGGTTAATTCTAAAAGTAATCAACTAAAAATGCTAACCGCAGTTTAAACCTTGCATAGCCTTTTGAGCCTCATTTAATCATGTTATGCTTGCTAAGTAAGATGGATTACTTACACTTGCTTCATATCAACAAAATCCCGGATGGGTACTCAGATGAGCCGCCTATGGATGCTTTTGTCTTCCCCGAAGAGTTCCCGGAGTTCTAGGCAGTGCAGTCCCCCAGTCAGAGTCCATGTGGAGGCTCAGTGGATTTAGATGCTTACTCTTCCGCTACTTTGATAAACTCGATAATAATGTAATGCCTGTGATGTAATGACTTTATTTCTGTTTATGTTATCGAGCACTGTTCTTTCTCTTTTGATAATCATTTCTGGAGCTATATGTGTGTAAAGACTTCCTGGGTACACATATAGTAGCATTCGGATTTTCTTCGTAAATCCGGGTGTGACAATCGCCGAGCTTCAGATTGCTGTCGACCACGCCCAGCGCCTTACAGCGGTTAGATTCCTCCCCTGTCTTGTTGATCCTTTCTTTTTCTTTATTGGTTTTCTGAGTTCTTCGCCTTTTCGGACTGCTGTAGAAATTTGCTACGCTCCGGCAGTCGCGCCTTGTGCAGACCCAGGACGCGGAGTCGGCGCTTCGGCGTGCGGCGAAGGCGGAAGCAGAGCTCAAACGGGTCAAGCGTCAGCGTGACGCTGTCAAGAAGAGCTTGAACGACGCCATTGTGGAGCATCGCCACAGTCTTCATCGTAAGGCCCTCTCCTCGTGGTTCAAGAGTAGTTGCTGAACTGTGGGACTTTACAGTGTTGTTTTCATCCTGACCGAGTGCTTTCTTGCCTTTCCAGAGAAGGAGATGGAGAGGGACCGTCACATCAACGAGCTGAAGGAGCTGCGATTTGCAAACTTAACTCTGCAGCAGTCGGAGGAGGTGATGGCGGGCAAGCTGAAGCAGGAGCAGGACTTCCGGAAAGGTGCGGACATGACGATGCTCCAGGCCATGTATACAATTCAGAATAACTCTCAAATCATAACAGGCTTGGAGCAAGATCTGACATCGGCGCATCTGGCCCTGACGGAGGTCAACGAGGCGGCGAGGGACCTGCTGGACTCCGTGGCCCCGGAGGAGAGTGAGCCGACTGCCTTAGTCGCGCGTCTTCAAGCTGCGCCAATCCGCATCACCGAGCTGATCAAGGAATCGGCCGTTGTGTGTGCGAACGATGCCTTGGCGCGTGTTCGGACACTATACCCGCGGATTGACCTTGCGCCGGTTGGCGATGGGGTGGCGGCGGACGCCACGACGGAGCAGGTTGATGCGGCGATGGCTGAAACTCGCCCAATCGCCGAGAAAGTTGGCGAGGCTCTCAAGTTTGAGTAGAGTCCTGTATTCTGTAGTAGAGTGGTGTAAACTTTTGTATATACAAGTAGTCAGAAACAAGTAAAACAAGAGTGTTGGATACTTTGTTTTATGTTTTAATGTTGCCCGAGTAGCTTTTGGCTGAAATGTGCTTTTCCCTTTGCTTCACTTATCCTAAGTTCATAACGTCGAGAGCAGATCCCGTGCACGTGTAGAAGGCTTAGGCGTCGTTCAGGCCCGGTTACACAGCATTTAGTTAAGAACTACTCGGGAACGGAGTGATTCCGAGAGGTTTTGCAAGGAGAACAAATATACGAAGGAAAAGGCATATACTATTATTGAACTTTGTGATACATAGCTTTTCATGGGTAGAATCGGCGTAAATGCTCTATGTTCCATGGGTGTGGGACCTCGGTGCCATCCTCATATTGGAGACGAAAAGTACCCAGACATATGACCTGAGTCACGATGAACGGGCCTTCCCATGGGGCGGAGAGTTTGTGAACCCCTGCTGTGGATTGCACTCGGCGTAAGACGAGGTCACCAATGTTGAAGTCCCGTTGCTGGACGTTCTTGTCGTGGTAGCGTCGGAGTTGTTGCTGGTAGTGCGCGTGTTGTATGAGCGCGTTAACTCGGTGTTCTTCAATGGAGTCTAGGTCCACCTCGCGAGCTGCCTCTGCTTCGCCTTCGTCGTAGTTATCGATGCGCGGTGATCCAAAAGCGATGTCGGTGGGGAGGATTGCCTCGGAGCCGTAGACGAGAAGAATGGAGTATGACCTGTTGCACGACTCGGCTGAGTCCTGAGTCCCCAGATGACTTGTGGTAGCTCTTGGTGCCACCGTCCGGCGAATTTCTTCAATGGGTCGAAGACTCTTGCTTTTAGTCCTTGGAGTATCATGGCGTTGGCTCGTTCCACCTGGGATGGGCGACGGAGGCGTAGTATACATCGATGCAGCTGTTCTCGCAAAAGTCCCAGAAGGCGGATCCGGTGAACTGTGTCCCCAAGTCGGTGATGATCCTGTTAGGGACTCCGAACCGGTGTGTGATTTCTTCGACGAAGGCGGCGGCTTGCTTTGACGTTGGAGTTCCGACGATGGCCTTGTACTCTATCCATTTGGAGAATTTATCGATGGCGACGAGGATGTGTGTGTAACCTCCCGGGGCTGCTCTGAATGGTCCCACCATGTCCAACCCCCAACAGGCGAATGGCCACGAGGGCGGGATGGTGCGTAGAGCTTGGGCCGGGAGATGTTTCTGCTTGGTGAAGAATTGGCACCCCTGGCACCGGCGGACGAGTGCTTTGGCGTCGGATACGGCGGTGGGCCAGAAGAACCCGGCTCGGTATGCTTTCCCGACTAGTGTTCCTGCGGCGGCGTGACTTCCACAGACTCCCGAGTGGATGTCGTCAAGGATCTGGAGGCCGACTTCTTTCGTGATGCATTTGATGAACACTTGATTTGTGGCAGCTCGTCTGTACAAGGCGCCACCGACCACCACGTAGTTTTTGCTTCGGCGTTCCAGGATCTTTCGCTCCGTGGGGTCCTTTGGCACCTTGTTGTAGGCGAGGAAATCTATGAACTCGGCCATCCAGTCTTCTTCTTCGGCGTTAATGGCCAGCACCTCGCAGAGTTTCGGGGCAGGCTCTGGCTCGTCGCCCAACTCTTTAACCGAGGGTTTGAGGAGGCCTTGCACGAACACTCCCCCTGGAACTTCTGCGCGGGTGGATCCCAGCTTGGCGAGTGCATCAGCGGCGAGGTTGTTTTCCCGTGGGACGTGGTGATACTCAACTCCGTAGAATTTCCCCTCCTGCTTATGCACTGCCTCGCAATAGGCGTTCATCCGCTCGCTGTGGTGATCCCACTCTTTGTTCACCTGGTTTATAACAACAGCAGAGTCGCCATAGACCAGGAGCCTCTTTATGCCTAGTGAGGTGGCGATGCGGAGCCCGTGGAGAATTGCTTCGTACTCGGCGGCGTTGTTGGTGACAGGGAAACGAATTTGGAGGACGTATCGGAGCTGTTCCCCTTTCGGCGAGATGAAGAGTACCCCGGCCCCTCCTCCGTCGATCATCAGGGAGCCGTCAAAGTACATCTTCCAGTGTTCGCCGCTGGTGTCTTCTTTCGCGTCCTGGCTCTCGGTCCATTCGGCGACGAAGTCGGCGAGGATCTGTGACCTGATGGCGGTGCGCGGGACGAAGTCTATGATGAAGGAGGCGAGCTCGACGGACCACTTGATGATTCGCCCCGTGACGTCTCTGTTGTGGAGGATTTCCCCGAGTGGAAATTGCGTGACCACCTTGATGCGATGCGCTTGGAAGTAATGCCGGAGTTTTCTTGATGTGATCAGCAGTGCATAGAGTAGCTTCTGCACCTGGGGATAGCGAGACTTGGATTCGCTGAGTACTTCGCTCACGTAGTAGACTGGTCGCTGCACTCGTTGCACCTTTCCTTCTTCCTCTCTTTCCACGACGATGACGGTGCTCACCACGTTGGTCGTGGCAGCGATGTACAGGAGTAGCGTTTCGTCGTTATGCGGAGCGGCGAGTACTGGTGGATTGGAGAGGTAGTTCTTGAGGTCAGTGAAAGCTTTCTACGCCTCTTGGTTCCACTCGAACCTGTCGGTCTTCTTGAGGATCTTGAAGAACGGCAAGCCCTTATCCCCCAGCCGGGAGATGAATCGGCTCAAGGCCGCCATGCAACCAGTCAGCTTTTGGATCTCTTTCTTCCCAGTCGGCGGTTTCATCCTCCGGATGGTGTCTATCTTCTCTGGGTTGGCTTGAATGCCTCTGTTGCTGACGATGAAACCGAGTAGTTTCCCTTTGGGTACGTCAAAGACGCACTTAGTCGGGTTCAGCCTCCAGTTGAGCCTGCGGAGATTGTTAAACGTTTCGGAGAGGTCGGCGATGAACTCGGCTTCGATCTTCGTCTTGATGACTATGTCGTCGACGTAGGCCTCGGCGTTGCGGCCGATCTGAGTGCCCAGGATCAAGTTAATGGCCCTTTGGTAGGTGGCTCCGGCGTTGCGGAGGCCAAACGTCATCTTGGTGTAGCAGTAGGCGCCGATCGGAGTTATGAAGGATGTCTTCTCCTGGTCTTCTTCTTTCAGGGCGATCTGGTGGTAGCCGGAGTAACAATCAAGAAAGCATAGGAGTACGCATCCGGCGGTGGAGTCAACGACTTGGTCGATGCGGGGTAGGACGAAGGGGTCCTTAGGGCAGTGCCTGTTGAGATCCGTGTAGTCAACACACATTCTCCATTCATTATTTTTTTTTCTTACAAGGACTGGGTTAGCGAGCCAGTCAGGGTAAAAGACTTCTCTAATGAACCCGGCAGCTAACAGCCTTGTAATCTCTGCCCTAATGGCCTCCTTGCGGTCCTGCGTGAAGCGTCGGAGCTTTTGGCGAACTGGCTTGGCGTTCGCGTCAACCTTCAAGGAGTGCTCGACCACCTCCCTCGGAACACCCGGCATATCTGATGGAGTCCATGCAAATATATCGGCGTTGTCCCGGAGGAAGGCGACAAGCGCGCTTTCCTATTTGGGGTCGAGCCCTGATCCGATCAGGGCGGTTTTGGAGGAGTCGGAGAGCCCAAGTGAGATAGGGCGCACTTCTTCAGCCGGCTGTATTGTGGTCGGTGCGGCTCTTCGCTTGGAGGACTCGGGGATGGAGCCCGGGTCTCCTTGGAAGGTTCTTGCCTCGTGGACCACCTCCATCTGCAGCACGCTGCGTTCGATGCCGGTGCAGAGGTGGAGCCCTTCTTTGTCGCAACCCTTGGAGAGGTGGACATCGCTGCGGATGGAGAGGACGCCGTTTGGTGCTGGCATCTTCATCAGCAGATACGTGTAGTTGGGGATCGCCGTGAACTTGGCGAGCGCTGGTCTCCCCAGTATGGCGTGGTAGGCAGTGGTGAAGTCGGCGACCTGGAAGTTGAGGTACTCGGTCCTGAAGTTGTCCTGATCGCCGAAGGTGACGGGCAGAGCAATCTGCCCGAGTGGTTTGGAGCCCTTGCCCGGGATCAGCCCGTAAAACGGGTGGAGAGAAGGAGTCAGGGCGTCGAGGCCGATGCCCATGTCCCTCAGTGTCTGGGCGAAGATGATGTTGAGCCCGCTCCCACCGTCGACGAGTACTTTGGTGAGGCGGGCGTTGTGCACGATCGGGCTGAGTACCAGCGGGTACTCGCCCACGTCGGAGACCTAGAACCACTGGTCCTCCTGGAGAAGGTGATCGGCT
>CM014272.1:47805324-47837096 GCA_004135705.1 Alloteropsis semialata
GGTAGACGGCCCCGCTGTTCCCGAGTCCCAGCGGGAATCGTGTCGGCGAGGCGATGCTCTGACGAGCGGACTCGGTGAGTTCGATGCATTCACCGATGGAAGCAATGGCGTGGTCCATGTCCGCCTCAAACTGGCGTTGGCGTGCAGCCCATCGGCGCCTTCGCTCCTCGGGCGTCTCCTGCACCCTGCGTGGCGGAGGCGGAGTGGACGAAGCAGTCGGCGGTGCAAGAGGAAACGTGTTCCCCCCGGATGGCGGGAGAACGACGCTGGCCGTCGCGGTCGCCGAGTTGTTGGCGATGGCTGGCGACGGAGCGGTGATGGTGACGATCCCGTCTGGCGTAGCGTCAAGTCGCGGCGCTGTCTCCTCCGGGGTGGCGTCACGGGTGAAGGAGAGCTCTCCCTCGGGTCCGGCGGTGAAGACCATGGATCCGAAGAAGAACATAGCCCCCTCAACGATGGAAATCTTCACGGATGCCGGCGTGATGACGGCGAAAGTGGATGCCATCGAGCTTGCAGATTGATCTCGTCGATCAACCCCTCACGCTCTTCGGGGTTGATCGACGAGATTGTGGCCATTAGTCCTATAATAAACACGCAATCTGAAATTGCATATCTATATTAAGCAAATATGAGAGGGGTTCAAGAACTCAGTTTGAAAGGACTAATGGCCACAGACGAGGAGATCAAGAACAGGGGCAATGGATCACTGTAAACGGACTTGTCGCCACACATACAATGAATCTATCACAGTTTCAACGTCGAAAACTTGATTAAACAAAACCCTAGTCTAATGTGGCGGTGGCTACTGAGTTTTATACCCTAAAGGATCAAGCTAAGGTTGGGGGCAACCGGGGGGCACGCCCACAACTTGGGCTTAAGGACCAACATGATACAAAGGCCGGACATGGCCCAAAAAGGTGATACAGAACATTTTCATGGTCACACAGAATGATCCACAAAAGTTCTCAAGCTAGGACTAGAACCAAAATGATGGTGTCGTCGTCCCCTTTCCAATGCATCAAAGAACGCCTCATTTCGATGTTGTATGAAGGAGATATTGCGGAAACTATGCAAGAGTGTCGGCTGATTCTGAACCGAACATGGCGGCTGAGTTGGGGACGAATTGTAACTTGAGGAAGAACATGGCACATGTGTGTTCAGCATGGGGATGTCCTCATCATTGTCTAGCAATAATTCAATCTTAGGAAAGTACTTCTTCGCCTTATGCAGAACAAGGGCAAATTCACCGACAAAAGTGTCTTTTTATTGTTGCACTGTGGGCTATATCCCATGGAAGATCAGGTTATTGCTTGCCATCTAAATACTCCAGCTCATGACGATGATGATTTCCATGTAGAATGGGACTTCTAACTGTGCTTTAATAAAAAAGAACAGGTTAGTGGGATCTTGTTGGGGCTAATGACTGTTAAGAACCCTCCAACAATCTCTGGGAAAAGGGTAGAGGAGGAGATGCTGCACTGATTCTACTACTTGGTGTGTACAAAGTACACAATGATATGAGGCCAATTCCATGTTTCTCTTTCTGAGCAGATCACGTGTACTTAATCAATTCTTTGAGTACCAACGAGAAAAACACTTGATGGTTGTGTTGACAGGAGGAACTCCATAACCATTTGAAAATTGGCGAGACATCCATATGCCCAATTAGATGTTTGTAAGCCTTATTTGCTCAAAAAATAGGTGATCCGAGATGTGGTTCTTAATGACAAAATATTATTGCCAACAAAGATACAAAAGAATGATAAAACAAATAGACATAGGGTTATTTACTAATGAATTCCACAAGTTTTGGTGCATATGTGCTTACAGGAACAAAATGGCAAAAGAATTAAATTGGGCCCAGGGCCAGGTCGCCCGACCTCTCCTGGTCGGCCGACCTGGGCCCAGGCCCAGGGAGGTCTAACCTTAGCCCATCAACAGAAGCACACTTGAGAGTGATCAGGGACGTTGAGATCAGGTCGGTGGAATTGAAGAGATGGGATTGGGCCACGTGGCAATCACTTGGATCCATGGGCCCACATCCCTGACTTAACCGACATATCTTCGACATTACCCATCGGAAACTGACCAAGGAGCCCACAGGAGAGTGACCCTGACAGAGTGGGGCCGAGGGGCCACAGCCCTGGGTCAGCCGACCGGGCTCGGTCGGCCGACCTGGCCGCGCGACCATTTCGCCACCGCCTTCACGAGCAACTGTCAACCGCCTCCAGGAGCCCATCTGTACCGTGGGTGAATCTGACGGTCGGCCGATCCCCCCTAGTCGGCCGACCTGGGCCCACCTCCGGACCACCTCAACCTCTGCAAACCGACTTCAAACCGCCTCTCCAAGCTATAAATAGCTGGACTCGGGGCAGGGCTAAGCATCATCGAGATGAAGTGAAGATCCAAGGCGAAGCCCTCCTCATATCTAGAGTAGAAATAGGGAGAGAGTGAGGGAGAGTCTGGAGGAGTCCCGGCGTGTCGGCGACCCTCCACATGTACCTCGACGGATGCGAGCTACCTAGTAAGTATCCGAGATTCAACTAGTATTCAAGTCTGAGTTATAGAAAAACTGAGTTCTCTATTGTGCTTGTGGGTTCGTTGCTTTATTCATAAAGTATTCTAATCTCTGATCAAGGTTAGGATAGCCGATATTATCTTAGGCGTGGTGCTTAGGTGTATATCTGCCCTCGTTTGCCTCGTAGCCCCACGGATTAGAAGAGGTAGGCGGCAGGTGGTGACAGCCCTGTCCGTCCTTTGTAATCCTCCGCGTTCGGGTACGGCGTAGAGCTGTTGGCCGGCAATTTCTTAGAGGTCTAGGATACCCCGGTGCCCAAAGCAAGCATAGGAGAATTCCCTTCGATATAATCAGCCTTAGTGCTAAGTTATCCTCTCTAGTTTACTCACGGGTGAAAGCTACTACGACAGCCGTGCGCTTGCGGACTTTCTGTTTACCACTGCTGGTGTCAACAAGCTTTCTGGCGCCATTGCCGAGGAACGCTAGCTATTGTCTAAGATCTAAGGTTGCCCGTATATCCTTTATTTTATACTTCTTCTATTTTTGTTTTCAATCATGAATTCCACCCAAATTCATGAGTTCTCTGCTCCAAAGGGTGAATTATTGGAGCCGCACCCTTCGTCAAATCCTATTTTAACCGATAGCTATGAACTTCGCCCTGCCTTCATAGCTATGGTCCAGGACATATCCTTCTCTGGAGGTGATGGTGAAAACCCGTACCATCACTTGCATGAATTCGAGTTGCTTTGCTCATGTCTGGTTATATCAGGCATGACACAGGTGACGATTAGATGGAAGCTCTTCCCATTCTCTCTCAAAGAGAGAGCAAGGAAGTGGTATGACCATACCGTTGGGCTAACGAACGGTGAATGGGAAAAGTTACGGGACAAGTTTTGTCTTGAATACTTTCCTGTTCACCGGATTTGTGCACTTCGGAAGGAGATCATTAACTTCCAGCAATGAGAGAAGGAAACAATCGCCAAAGCATGGGACCGATTCCAGGACTCATGTCTAACTAGAACGGATCTAGGCTTCCCAGACTATATGCTCATTCAGCATTTTCGGTCTGGGTTGAATAGTGAAGATGCCCGGTACATAGACATAGCAGCCGGGGGCTCATTCCTATACATAACCCCGGCCAGAGCAAAAGAAGTCCTAGCGGCCATTCGAGAGAACTCTCCTGCTGACGCGACCGAAACTGAGCAAGAAGACTCCCAGATAGAACCCATAGACTTGCCCAGTCCAGCTCCTGAGACCCCATCTGTTGAGGAAGAGGAAACTCAACCTCTCGGATTACCGTTTGAGTTCGAGGAAGATCTTTTCGAAGATTTTGGGAATACCTTAAACTACTCAATACAGAAGAAGCCTACGGTAAAGACCCCCTCCATTTACATGGAGAAAGAAATTCTAAACGAAACCGTGAGGGAACTTTTGTCCATCCTAAACACGGAATGGTCAAACGAGTCTGAGTTTTCTTCCGAAGTCATTCGGATTGACTCACCTTCGCAGATCTTTTGAGGTTTCGTAAGCAAGTAGCCGTAGACATCCTGTATAACCCGACTGTTGGGGCAAACATTATGTCCAGTTCTTTTGCATATATCCTTGGACGTCGTAAAAAGCTGGCCCCCACATCAAAACTTCTTAGAACACCCTCAGGCCGTATTTTCAAGAGTCTCAACCTAGTACGAGATTTTCTCCTCCTTCACCATGGGATTGAGATGGCTCTGGACTTTTACGTCTTTGAGACATCAGATTTCGACCTCCTTATAGGACATCCTATCGAGGGCCTTCTACAGGATGTAACCTCAGAAGGAAACCTCCTAGCCAAAGTAGGAAGGAATCTTCTCACTATACCGTTAGCTAGGGTTAAGAACTCCATCGTTGAACCTAACCCACCTGAGGAAGTGAAATCCCTACAACCGAGCGACCCATTTGAGTCATTCCTCGAAGAAAATGTTCACGACTTTATAGAGGAAGAGGATGACGCTTCTGAGCCGCTTGAAACTGAGGAGCTACCTAAGACGCACGTAGAACTAAAACCCTTGCCTGCTGGCCTTCGCTATGTCTTTCTAAATGAGGACAGGGATGCCCCTGTCATCATTAGCGACAAGCTATCGCAGGACGAGAGTGATAGACTCGTAAAGGTGCTTGAGAAACACCGCTCGGCGTTCGGGTACTCCCTCAAGGACTTGGAGGGAGTAAGCCCTGCACTCTGTACCCATCGCATTCCCATAGATCCAGCTTCTACACCTTCTAGGGAGCCTCAGCGTAGGCTAAACAATGCGATGAGGGAAGTCGTGAAGAAGGAAGTTTTGAAACTTCTGCACGCCGGGATCATCTATCCCGTCCCTCATGGTGAATGGGTCAACCCTGTCCAAGTAGTACCCAAGAAGGGAGGCATGACCGTCGTAAGTAACGAGAAAAACGTGCTGATCCCGCAGCGTACCGTTACTGGGTGGCAGATGTGCATTGATTACCGCCGACTAAACAAGGCGACAAAGAAGGATCACTTCGCGCTCCCCTTCATTGATGAGATGTTGGAGAGACTCGCGAACCACTCCTTCTTTTGTTTTCTTGATGGGTATTCCGGGTATCACCAGATTCCCATCCACCCCGATGATCAAGAAAAGACCACCTTCACTTGCCCCTATGGAACTTATGCATATCGTAGTATGTCATTCGGGTTATGCAATGCGCCAGCATCGTTTCAAAGGTGCATGATGTCTATTTTCTCAGACATGATTGAAGATATCATGGAAGTTTTCATGGATGATTTTTCAGTCTATGGAAAGACTTTCGACCATTGTCTGCAGAACTTAGACAAGGTACTACAAAGATGCCGAGACAAGGACCTGGTGCTAAACTGGGAAAAGTGCCATTTCATGGTCCGAGAGGGAATAGTGTTGGGACACTTGATGTCCGAAGGGGAATAGAGGTGGATAGAGCGAAAATTGAAGTTATAGAAAAGCTTCCACCTCCTACCAATGTTAAGGGGATCCGTAGCTTGCTAGGCCATGCGGGGTTTTACCGACGTTTTATCAGGGATTTTTCTCAGATAGCCAGGCCCCTCACTAGCCTTTTAGCCAAGGATGTACCTTTCGATTTTGATGATGAGTGTTTACATGCTTTCACCATTTTAAAGAACGCTCTCATCTCAGCGCCAGTCATTCAACCCCCTGACTGGCGCTACCTTTTGAGATTATGTGTGATGCCAGTGATTATGCTGTTGGTGCTATCCTTGGGCAAACCAAAAATAAGAACCATCATGCTATCTCGTGTGCTAGTAAAACTTTGACAAGAGCTCAACTTAACTATGCTACCACTGAAAAAGAGCTCTTGGCAGTAGTTTTTGCTATAGACAAGTTTAGATCTTACTTGGTAGGAGCTAAAGAGATTGTCTACACCGACCATGCTGCCTTGAAATATCTGCTTACCAAGAAAGATGCTAAACCACGCCTTATCCGATGGATTCTCTTACTCCAAGAATTTGATTTGGAAATTAAGGATAAAAAGGGAGTAGAGAATTCAGTAGCAGATCATTTGTCGCGTATGCAGTTTACTGACATGCAGGATCTACCGATAAATGATTTCCTACGCGATGACACCCTACTCAAGGTGACTGCCTCCGACCCCTGGTATGCAAATATTGTGAACTTTATGGCTGCAGGATATGTACCGCCAGGGGAGAACAAGAGAAGGCTGATCTACAAGAGTAGACTCCATCTATGGGATGAACCATACCTGTACAGGGTATGTTCAGATGGCATGCTCAGGCGATGTGTACCAACAAATGAAGCAAGGAAGATCCTTGAGCAGTGCCATGCAGCCCCATATGGAGGTCACTACGGGGCATTCAGGACAAGATCGAAGATCTGGCAGAGTGGATTCTACGGGCCCACAATGTATGAGGATACAAACGAATTCATTCGACGATGCCAGCAGTGCCAGAAACATGGAGGGATTACCGCAAGAGATGCAATGCCACTCACAAACAACTTACAAGTTGAGCTGTTTGATGTGTGGGGGCATTGATTTCATGGGACCCTTTGTCAAATCCTATGATAGTGAGTACATCCTGGTGGCAGTGGACTATGTCTCGAAGTGGGTTGAAGCAATGCCATGTCGAGCCGTTGACTCCAAACACGCGCAAAAGATGTTCCATGAGATCATCTTTCCATGTTTTGGAACCCTCGGGATGGTGATCAGCAATGGAGGGTCACATTTCATCGACAAGACCTTTCGGAAGTTTATGGCAGAACTGGGGGCAAAGCACAACATAGCTACGTCGTACCACCCCCAGACAAGCGGTCAAGCAGAAACATCGAACAAGCAGATCAAGAACATTCTGCAGAAGACCGTAACAGAAATGGGCAAAGGATGGAAGAGCATGTTACCAGATGCTCTCTGGGCTTACCGAATGGCATACAAAACGCCACTCGGAATGTCTCCATATCAGCTGGTTTACGGCAAGACTTGCCATCTACCGGTTGAGCTAGAGCATCGGGCGCACTGGGCCATAAGGAAGTGGAACATGGATTTGCCAGCAGCCCAGCGGATGAGAAGAATGCAACTATCAGAGCTGGAAGAGTGGAGAGACAAAGCGTACCACAGTGCCAGGATCTACAAGGACAGAACCAAGAGATGGCACGACAAGAGGATCAAGGTGAAGGAGTTCCACACCAGGGATAAGGTATTACTCTTTAATTCTAGGGTGAAGCTCTTTGGACATGGAAAACTTCGGAGCAAATTGGAAGGACCATTCGTTGTGGTGGAGACTTCGTCACACGGGGCAATCACACTCCAAGATGATGAAGGTAACCTCTTCAAGGTAAATGGTCAACGTTTAAAAGTTTTCCTTGAACCTGATAAAGTAGATGAGGAATTTGATTTGATCAATTTGGTCATGGATTATTCCCATTTATAATTACACCTTATGCTAAATCCTTAACCCCTAGAGCCTGAATGCACACATTTTGGGGTTTAGTGGACCTGTCACGTACTGCACAAAGAAGGAAAAGGCGACCGGGCTCAAGGCCAGGTCAGGTCGGCCGACGTGCCACTGAGCCCGATCAGCTCTATCTTTTGCCAACGTTCTACTCTAACGTCTGTGAAGTCGTTCTGCGGTGGATGAGCGATTCTACCTCTGATGGATCCGAGAAGAGGGTTAGCCTTTCTTTAAATTTTCACCCATCCTCTTCTTCCCTCTCATCTGAGTTCTTTCTCGCCCCCATTCTGAAATTACCAAGCCACACCTTCCAAATTCCCAACAATGGCCGGAAAGAGCCACCCCAAATCCCGATCGACCTTCGATCTGGAAGGAGAGCCCACTCCAGCCAATCAACTGGTGCCCATCAACCTGGAGCAGACCATGGCTGAGGTCGTCTCCCCACTGGCCAGCCTCCTCACCAGAGGAGGACACGATAGGGCGCACCAGGGGGTCGGCCGGCGGCCTTGGTCGGCCGATTGGCCCTGGTGGCCCCTCGCGGTCTCACTCGGCGGCGCGGTCTCAGTCTCCGAGGAGGACCCAGAGGCGTGATGCACGGGCATCAAGCCCGTACAGAAGGCCGACGACGGACAATTAACTCCAAAGAAGATGCCAGCGGCTGCTCCGATCAAGGGGGATGGACTCCCCACGCTTCAACCAGGGGAGAAGTTGAAGGAGGTGGTCAGGAACAAGTGGGAGGATGTCGTGGCGTATCACTATACGTCCGATGTGTCCATCTACTCTCCTGCTAGCACCCCAGAGCCACATTTCCGGGTCTTTGGGGAAAGAAAACCCGGAGGTGGCTACGGAAAGGGGCTGTTCCCTCCCCACACACCTGAGGAGAGGAAGGAGTTGGAGGAGTTGGTGGAATCATCACCCGCCGGCAAGATCAAGAGGCACATCAAGCCTCCTCCAATTCGCAGGCCTGGGGGCCATTATGAGAGTGATGATGAGAAGGCCCCCAAGGCTCCCTCCAACACTGAGTTGCTAGAGTTGATTAATCAACTCGGTCGTGACTATGCAATGTTGGAGAAGAAGTTCGCCGAAGAGCGACTTGAGCGCATTAACCTTCAAGACGACTTTGATATGTTGCGTAGATCAACAGTCATGAAGCTTAAGCGCTATGCCAAAGCTGCAGGGAATGAGAATCTCTATCATGCACCATAGGCACCCTAGGCTTTGGTTTAGGATAGGCACATTAGTCTCTTTCCCTTCATTCAATTGTTTCATTTATTTTATTTATTTATTATGTAATGTGCCTCTGAGTTATGAATAAAATAAAATATTTAGTGTGTTAGGATTGTGTCTTCTTTTTGTTTCCACTTGTTTTGAATGAAAGGTACAAGTGTGGGGGAGACTCGCAACGGGAAACAGAGTGATCCAACGCGAAACAGAGCATATCAGAACGCAACAGAACAGCACACGAAAGGACTGAACCAGAGAGGTCACCCCCAGGTCGCCCAACCCCACCAGGTCGGCCGACCTGGCCTGGGTCCCACCTCGCTTCTTCTTTTTTCTACATGCTGGTTTGATCGTTATAACCCCTGTTTCAATTGAATACTTGCAGAACCTGATCATGGAATTCTAAACTTAATTAAATTAACCCTTTTTGCATCATCCCATCACATAGAGAATATTAACTTACATATATCTTATTCTCTGTACCTTTTGGCTTGTAGAAATCATCATGTTTTTAGGAACTCATGTCATCTAAGTTATTGCATTTTGAGATATGGCTTCAATATGAAAGATACTTTTACTCACTCGAGTACTTGGAATTTATGAAAAGTTTTTAACTTTTAACCATGCTAAGCTCCTCATGGGTTTGAGAGACAACCACTTACAATTATAATCAAGCATTCCTTTTGAGCTTTGAGTTGTTCCAAGTCTTGTGACCCTTATTAGAGATACTTCATGTTTTTAAAGTCAAGATCCCGTACACTCCACCATAAAAAGCAAAACCCTTACACTGAGGGTAAAGCAAAACATGCCTTTGTTCTATATTCATGAATAAAATACTCCTAAGTGGCTTTCTTCCCCAAAATCAAGATGAAAAGAAGATATGGGCCATATGCATAGAAAAAAAAGAGAGGAAAGAAACTCATGCTAAAAAGCATCAAGTGAAAAAAAAAGAAGAGAAGAAAAGTGCAATAGCCCATATCCAAAAAGAAAAGGAAAAAGGGAAGGAAGTCAAGACAAAGGAGTACTACTACATTTCCACCTCATATCACACACTAGCACATCTTGACTTGATTACATGATTTGTCTCTGACTTGGATCCAATCCTTGGAATGACAACACAAGTGAATTAAGGTTTGTATCTTGAGAGCTCCACATATAAAGTTCTATTTTAGAGAGTTTGAGTGTTGTCCAACCACCATGAATATCCAGAGAGAAACTCGCTGAGGAGCAATGCATTGGTTTTTCTTTTGTGAAATTCTGAAAACCCAAGTACTTGAGATGTAAAATGTATCATGTCATATAAGAAGCTGTTCCTTCCTGCAATAACCCAAGAAGACATGTTAGCCACTTATATAATTCCATTAAGCCTAAATGTTTGGGAATAACCTATATGTTTGTTTATGATTTCCATGATGAAGCTTAGACTTTACTCGAGGGCGAGTAAAGGATAAGTGTGGGGGAGCTTGTTGGAGGTTCTTAATGACAAAATATTATTGCCAACAAAGATACAAAAGAATGATAAAACAAATAGACATAGGGTTATTTACTAATGAATTCCACAAGTTTTGGTGCATATGTGCTTACAGGAACAAAGTGGCAAAAGAATGACTAAATTGGGCCCAGGGCCAGGTCGCCCGACCTCTCCTGGTCGGCCGACCTGGGCCCAGGCCTAGGGAGGTCTAACCTTAGCCCATCAACAGAAGCACACTTGAGAGTGATCAGGGACGTTGAGATCAGGTCGGTGGAATTGAAGAGATGGGATTGGGCCACATGGCAATCACTTGGATCCATGGGCCCACATCCCTGACTTAACCGACATATCTTCGACATTACCCATCGGAAACCGACCATGGGGCCCACAGGAGAGTGACCCTGACAGAGTGGGGCTGAGGGGCCACAGCACTGGGTCGGCCGACCGGGCTCGGTCGGCCGACCTGACCGCGTGACCATTTCGCCACCGCCTTCACGAGCAACTGTCAACCGCCTCCAGGAGCCCATCTGTACCGTGGATCATCTACGTCGGTGAATCTGACGGTCGGCCGATCCCCCTAGTCGGCCGACCTGGGCCCACCTCCGGACCGCCTCAACCTCTGCAAACCGACTTCTAACCGCCTCTCCAAGCTATAAATAGCAGGACTCGGGGCAGGGCTAAGCATCGTTGAGATGAAGTGAAGATCCAAGGCGAAGCCCTCCTCATATCCAGAGTAGAAATAGGGAGAGAGTGAGGGAGAGTCTGGAGGAGTCCCGGCGTGTCGGCGACCCTCTACCTGTACCTCGACGGATGCGAGCTACTTACTAAGGAGCTCGCATCCGCCGAGGTACAAGTGGAGGGTCGCCGACATGCCGGGACTCCTCCAGACTCTCCCTCACTCTCTCCCTACTTCTACTCTCATTTGAGGAGGGCTTCGCCTTGACTTGATGCTCTAGCTCGATGATGATCTTCAATGACCGGTATGCAGCTATTTATAGCTTATAGAGGCGGTTGGGAGTGGACACGTGGAAGATGAGGACGAACGGACTCAGTCACAGGTCGGGCGACGCGGGGAGGTCGGCCGACATTGGATCCACCGCCTTGAGTGATGCACGGCGTAGATGGACTCCTGAAGGCGGTGGGAACCCGCACTAGAAGGATGAGGCGGTTTGGCCTCCGGACCAGGTTGGGCGACCGGGCTCGGTCGGGCGACCGTCCACCAGCACCGATCGGGCCCATCTTCGGCTGAGTGACTATTCAGTGGGTCCTCATAGCGGTTCCAGGTGGTATAGCTTGGATTGAGTACGTTTAGTTTGCGAGATGGGCCCTTCAATCCATGTGACCTCCTCTTGGACCATTTCCATTTTTTGGATCAAAACGTCATGGAATCAGTGGCTAGGATGGTCCTGGAGTGTGCTTCTTCGCTGTGGTCAGAGATGGGCTCCATTGGGCTCCGGGCTAGGCTCGGCCGACCTGGCTAGGTCGGCCGACGAACCATTTGTGCCCTATTGCACTCATCTTTTGCCAGCCTCTATCTTGTAGGCTCTGGAGTCCTACCCAAGGTGACACCATTCCATTTGAGTATGTGTACTTGTGGATGTGGCCTCTTTGATTTATGTGCTTCTCTTGAGGTCCATAACACTTATGGGGTTGATCCAACCTTGGTGCATAGGCAAGTGTTGGTCTAGAGTGGCTTTTCTAGCATATATCCAAAGATAGGATCATTTGGCCTCGGTTGGGCGTCGGCCCACCTGGCTAGGTCGGGCGACGGCCCACCGAGCCCGTTTTGCCTCAAATTTCACCTGTTGCCTCCTGCATACACATAGTCACCAAAACTAGTTGAATTTGGTTATAGATAATCCCTATAGCTATGGTGAATGTATATTTGTATGTCAAGTTGACGGTCTGAGATATGCATTAATGACCGTCAACAAGCTCCCCCACACTTAGCCTTTGCTCGTCCTCGAGTGAAGCTTTAAAGACTAAGGTGGAAACCATGACTCCAATTGATATGATACTAGCATATAAATTATTCCAAGACATACCTGCACTTGTGATTTTGGAAGTGTCTATCATGCCATCTTGGGTGGTTGAGGAACAGAACGGCCTTGATTCAAGTCATCTCAACTCTTCTGTTAAGTAGCTTGGGTTTTTGATAAATTTTCAAAAACACAACCTTACCTAGCTCCTCGAATGATTCTCTCATATCGCTCATTGTGTATGATTCTTCACCAAGGCATTTCTTCGCCTCTTTTCACCTACTTCTAAAAGGCTTATGTGGAGCTCAAGGTAGGAGTAAAGATAAGGCATACTTGCATCACATATATTGCAAAATCAAAGAGTGGATCCAAGAAGAATACTATTCATACAATCTGATCAAGATGTGCATGTGTGTGGAACAATGGAATGATAACTCCTTTTTGTCTGATCTCTCTTCTCTTGAATTTATTTTGAGAGCATGGCTATAATATATATTTTTTTTCATGATACCTGGGCTTTCATGTGCCCATATTTTTTCTCTTCTCTCTTTTTTTTAATTGGACCTTCATGTGTCCATATTTTTTTTCTATAGCCCATGTCTCTTTGAAATAATACTTGGAGAGTAGATCAACACTTTAAATGGAGTATTTATTTTGTGGAAGGATGCAATGTATGTTGCTAACTTCCAATGTAGAAGCTTAGCATGTTTATGTGGAGTGTACGTGATCTTGATCATGAAAGCATGAAGAGAATCTTACAAGGGTTACAACAATTTGACAAAACTCAAAGTGATAGCGAGCAGCATATGTGTATAGGTTTTTGCAATGTTAACAACATATGGCTTTGGTAGGAATAAGGCGTCACTGAGGAGCTTTGTAAGGCTATTCATTTTAAGGTTTTGCAAGAAAAACATCCCAAGCACTTTATACAGAAAGAGTAAGATTTCCTTCATTACAACATATCTCATTAATCAACCACTTAGATAAACATGTTTCCCTAAAGAGATATATGTTCACAAGTAACAGGTGCATATGCAAGGAATAAAGAATATGCAAGCCAATCAAGGATAGACATGTAAACCAAAGGAGCATCAAAGCCTCTTTTTTTATCATGAGTTTAATTTTAATGATCATATCAAGATAGGAATGAATTAACTCATGAATCAGAGAGGATGAGGGATAGGGTGCACAAACCATCGCTCTGGACGAAATTGGAGACGAAAGGCACCAGAGGGCCGTCGGCCGACCTGATGGGGTCGGCCGACCCCTTCTGGGTATTTTCCACCTTGATCATTCTTGTGTAGCTTTGTGCGATGTTGTGCAGCCTGTCTATGGGTGGTCTCGAATATGTGTGCATCAAAAAGCTTGAGAGGCCCCCACACTTGTTCATGTACCTGCATTTATTCATACATGGTGGAAACAAAACAAGGGCTCTTTGGTTCTAAAGACCAAGAGCCTCAATTTTTTTTATCAATGTGCAAGAACTAACACCAGCTCTGGACCAAAATAAGATTTGGCTCGAAAGGGAACTTACTTGGGATACTCACATACCTCCCCCACACTTGGAGTTTATAGTGCAAAGCAACATAACTCAAGTGTGTGGAGTTCAAGCTTCTTTTGTAATCTTTCCCAAACCAAGACTTACCGGGGTTTTTGTAGTTGATGTAGCTCCATGTTCTTAAGCATCACCTATCCATCGTTCTTCTTAATCTCTACCTGAAATGGTTAGTGATCAAAAATACCTAAAGGAAAGATTATACTAAAAACATGTTCTTGCTTTTTATTTGAAGGGAAGTAAATGATAATCCGAGCCATCTCCCGGCAGTGCTTTGTTTATTGTCTGAAGCTAGACCATGAGGAATCCTCACATTGCAGCTATCTTTGGTGATGTAGTTTCCAAGCTCATCACCAGTTGTTGATGTGTCATTGAAGCTTTAGCTGCAAGGTTAGTGCCACAAATGCAAACACAACATTTGCAAAGTTTATGATAAACAAGTGTATCTACAACTGACCTTCTAAACATTTTAGAATTGAGGACCTCAAGGTGATTGTAATCCTTGTATGAGATTGTGGCACAAGGCGTGGTAAACTCTAGAGATTTGTTAAATGAGCATTCTTGTGGGATTTTGAATCGAAAAGGTTTCATGCTCATTTATAGAATCCCTTTGCTCGGACCCCAGAACCAACGCTTTCGCTCAAGCAAGGGTGATGGAAATTGTTCATGCTCATAGAGATGAGAATTCGGGGTGAATGGTGACACGAACATGACCTTCTCGAGTGAGCTATGCTTGGGAGGAGGTTTTGCCTTTGGAATTTCTGTGCAGAAGACAAGAGTGGCAAAAGCAGCTTCCCCAAGCGTGTCACAAAGGCTCTCAGGAGATACTTCTCCTAGGAGAAGCTTTTCTAGCGGATAGCCTAGAAGTGGATCAAAATCGAGGGTATCGAAGATGTGGAAATCTAAATTGACCTCGATTTTGTCTAGTGTGATTGTCATGGCACTAGTGATCCCCCGACATTGAATGATGTGTCCAAAGGGACAACTTTTAAGGAGCTTTGTCGGATGGCCTTAGTGGAACATTTCCTAAGAGATTATGTGTAATGTGCCATGACATAATGTTGACCTCCATACTAGGGTTGAAATGGGTTTCTACGACAGTTCCCCTTATATAATGTCGGGGTTCTCTACCGCCGACAAGTAAATTTCCTACGATCGCGTGTCAGGATCCGGACGGTGACTCGAGAGACAGGGGGTTTATACTGGTTCGGGCCTCCGGAGAGTAATACCCTACGTCCAGTGAGCGTCGCTGTTCTCAAGTCCAAGTCTGTAGTAGGGGTGTACAAACTGGTCGGGAGAGGGAGAGGGTCCCAAGTCCCTGCGTGGAGCGAGTGAGTGAGCTGTGTGTGTGTGCTGTGTCCGAGTGTTCGAAAGTGGTGTTCTCATTCCCCCGCGCTGATGTCCCCTCGTCCCCTTTTATAGCTTCAAGGAGAGAAGGGAGCGGGGGGTAAGAAAGGAGAAAATTACAACGGGAGTTACTGCCCCCGAGAGCTTCGTCCGGTGTCGTCTGCCGAGCCGTACGGGGAGCAGGTGTTGACGGAGTGGGCGCCCCGCCGGACCCGGGATCGTACATCCGGGTGGTTGACGCCGATGCCTTCTCGGGTAAGCTCCCGGGTAGTTCCGGGTCGTGGTTGACTTGCCCGTGGTCCTTGGGTGCTCCAGGTGTCCTGCTCGGGTTCCAGATGTCGTCCGGGGCGCCTGGAGTGGTACTGGAGTGCCTGGTGTAGCGCATGCATCCTTCTCCGGACTGTAGCGCTCCTGTTCGGACGAGACGGGCGCTACTGTGGCTGCCGTGGCGAAGGACGGACGCCCATCCTGTTCTGACGCAGCGGGTACCAAGTGGGTACGGCGCCGGATGGGCCGGGGCGCGGCCGGGTAGTTTCACCCGGGGCGTCGGAGACCACTCGGGAGCGGAAAACCTCTCGGGCGAACCGGGAGGCCACTCGGAGGCGGAGAACCTCTCGGGCGAATCGGGGAACCACTCGGGCGATCCAAGTAGTCGGGGTACGGGGTGTGCGCCTTGCTTTGGGTCTCTGATTTTTGTTTTTTGGAGGGGCAGATTATCGTGAGCTCCGGGGTTAAGAGGTTGGATTGGGCACCCCTAATTCGGATCCTCGTCATATAACATGGAAGGATTATGGAAGGTGAACTATTCCAAATTGCTTTGGAAAAGTGCCACATTCCATCCGACCATTCCTCCTTTATGTGTTTCACGAGAAATGCTTCGTTGGGAGGATCGGGAGGATGAGAAAGAAGGGGTGTCGTAGCCTTCTTGTGCCTTGAGTAATCCGAGGTGTTTCCATGATTTTCAAAGAGATCATCCTCGAAGTCAAAAGGTAATCCGAAAGGCTGAGTTCCCTCTGCCTTAACGGATGGTGTCTCAAGAGTTGGATCTGGCTGGGCAAGTCTACGGGTAAGACAGAATCTAGTTGAAGATCTTCTTGCTCAGTTCCATCCATAGCAGTGGGAGAGTGCTCTCGAATCTTCTCCAAGACCTCTCTTACTCTAGCCGGTGTTACAAATAAGAATGATCCTCCGGCGGCTATATCAACGAATCGGGCAGCCTTGAAATCCTAGAATCGTTCTTATGCTACCACGATCGTGTCCTTCTCTTTATGTTGGAAGCTAATAATTTCTTTCTGAAGGGAACAGATCCGATGAACGGGGAAGTACTCCAGACAAAACTTTGTCTCGTAACTTTTCCCATTCACTGTGCGTTAGCCCAACGGTATGGTCATACCACTTCCTTCTAATCGTTGCTTGCATTACGCCTGATATGACCAGACATGAGCAGAGCAACTCGAATTCATGCAAGTGATGGTATGGGTTTTCACCATCACGTCCTGAGAAGGATGTCTCCTGGACCATAGCTATGAAAGCAGGGCGAAGCTCATAGCTATTTTTTTGTATAGGATTTGACGAGGGGTGCGGCTCCAATAAATTCGCCCTTTGGAACAGAGAACTCATGGATTTGGGTTGAGTCCATGGGTCACCAAAATAAAATAAAAAATAAAATAAAAGATAAACGGGCAACCATAGTTCTTAGACAACACAGCTACCGTTCCTCGGCAACGGCACCAGAAAGCTTGTTGGTATTTCTTACGATCACAGATAAATCCGCAAGCGCACGGATACCGTTGTAGCTTTCACCTGGAAGTATTTAGGGTATCGAATCCACAGGGAACGAAAGAGTACTGTCTAATCACTAAAGTTAACCGGATCGATCAAGTTTATATGAAGGCTGGGTAGAAAGGAGAACTTAGTACTAAGGCTGTGAATATAGCGAAGGGAATTCTCCTATGCTTGCTTTGGGCACCGGGGTATCCTAGACCTCTAGGAAATTGCCAGCCAACAGCTCTACGCCGTACCCGTACGTGGAGGATTACAAAGAACGGACAGGGCTGTCACCACCTGCTGCCTACCTCTTCTAATCCGTGGGGCTACGAGGCAAACGAAGGTAGTCGATAACCTAAGCACCACGCTTAAGATATATACTACTACTCTAATCTTAGCTAGAGACTAGAGCACTCTATAAATAAAGCGACGAACCCACAAGCACAATAAAGAACTCAGCTTTCTATAACTCAGACTTAAATACTAAGATGAGTATCCCGGATACTTACTAAGGAGCTCGCATCCGCCGAGGTACAAGTGGAGGGTCGCCGACACGCCGGGACTCCTCCAGACTCTCCCTCACTCTCTCCCTACTTCTACTCTCATTTGAGGAGGGCTTCGCCTTGACTTGATGCTCTAGCTCGATGATGATCTTCAATGACCGGTATGCAGCTATTTATAGCTTATAGAGGCGGTTGGAAGTGGACACGTGGAAGATGAGGACGAACGGACTCAGTCACAGGTCCGGCGACGCGGGGAGGTCGGCCGACGTTGGATCCACCGCCTTGAGTGATGCACGCCGTAGATGGACTCCTGAAGGCGGTGGGAACCCGCACCAGAAGGATGAGGCGGTTTGGCCTCCGGACCAGGTCGGGCGACTAGGCTCGGTCCGGCGACCGTCCACCAGCACCGATCGGGCCCATCTTCGGCTGAGTGACTATTTAGTGGGTCCTCATGGCGGTTCCAGGTGGTATAGCTTGGATTGAGTACGTTTAGTTTGTGAGGTGGGCCCTTCAATCCATGTGACCTCCCCTTGGACCATTTCCATCTCTTGGATCAAACCGTCATGGAATCAGTGGCTAGGATAGTCCTGGAGTGTGCTTCTTCGCTGTGGTCAAAGATGGGCTCCATTGGGCTCCGGGCCAGGCTCGGCCGACCTGACTAGGTCGGCCGACGGACCTTTTGTGCTCTATTGCACTCATCTTTTGCCAGCCTCTATCTTGTAGGCCCTGGAGTCCTACCCAAGGTGACACCATTCCATTTGAGTATGTGTACTTGTGGATGTGGCCCCTTTGATTTATGTGCTTCTCTTGAGGTCCATATCACTTATGGGGTTGATCCAACCTTGGTGCATAGGCAAGGGTTGGTCTAGAGTGGCTTTCCTAGCATATATCCAAAGATAGGCTCATTTGGCCTCGGTTGGGTGTCGGCCGACCTAGGGGGTCGGGCGACGGCCCACCGAACCCGTTTCGCCTCAAATTTCACCTGTTGCCTCCTGCATACACATAGTCACCAAAACTAGTTGAATTTGTTAGATATAATCCCTATAGCTATGGTGAATGTATATTTGTATGTCAAGTTGACGGTCTGAGATGTGCATTAATGACCGTCAACAAGCTCCCCCACACTTAGCCTTTGCTCCTCGAGTAAAGCTTTAGGACTAAGGTGGAAACCATGACTCCAATTGATATGATACTAGCATATAAATTATTCCAAGACATACCTGCACTTGTGAATTTGGAAGTGTCTATCATGCCATCTTGGGTGGTTGAGGAACAGAACGGCCTTGATTCAAGTCATCTCAACTCTTCTGTTAAGTAGCTTGGGTTTTTGATAATTTTCAAAAACACAACCTCACCTAGCTTCTCGAATGATTCTCTCATATCGCTCATTGTGGATGATTCCTCACTAAGGCATTTCTTTGCCTCTTTTCACCTACTTCTAAAAGGCTTATGTGGAGCTCAAGGTAGGAGTAAAGATAAGGCATACTTGCATCACATATATTGCAAAATCAAAGAGTGGATCCAAGAAGAATACTATTCATACAATCTGATCAAGATGTGCATGTGTGTGGAACAATGGAATGATAACTCCTTTTTGTATGATCTCTCTCCTCTTGAATTTATTTTGAGAACATGGCTATAATATATATTTTTTTTCATGATACTTGGGCTTTCATGTGCCCATATTTTTTCTCTTCTCTCTTTTTTTTAATTGGACCTTCATGTGTCCATATTTTTTTCTATAGCCCATGTCTCTTTGAAATAATACTTGGAGAGTAGATCAACACTTTAAATGGAGTATTTATTTTGTGGAAGGATGCAATGTATGTTGCTAACTTCCAATGTAGAAGCTTAGCATGTGTATGTGGAGTGTACGTGATCTTGATCATGAAAGCATGAAGAGAATCTTACAAGGGTCACAACAATTTGACAAAGCTCAAAGTGATAGCTAGCAGCATATGTGTATAGGTTTTTGCAATGTTAACAACATATGGCTTTGGTAGGAATAAGGCATCACTGAGGAGCTTTGTAAGGCTATTCATTTTAAGGTTTTGCAAGAAAAACATCCCAAGCACTTTATACAGAAAGAGCAAGATTTCTTTCATCATACCATATCTCATTAATCAACCACTTAGATAAACATGTTTCCCTAAAGATATATGTTCACAAGTAACAGATGCATGTGCAAGGAATAAAGAATATGCAAGCCAATCAAGGATAGATATGTAAACCAAAGGAACATCAAAGCCTCTTTTTTTATCATGAGTTTAATTTTAATGATCAAATTAAGATAGGAATGAATTAACTCATGAATCAGAGAGGATGAGGGATAGGGTGCGCAAACCATCGCTCTGGACGAAATTGGAGACGAAAGGCAGCAGAGGGCCGTCAGCCGACCTGATGGGGTCGGCCGACCCCTTCTGGGTCTTTTCCACCTTGATCATTCTTGTGTAGCTTTGTGCGATGTTGTGCAGCCTGTCTATGGGTGGTCTCGAATATGTGTGCATCAAAAAGCTTGAGAGACCCCCACACTTGTTCATGTACCTGCATTTATTCATACATGGTGGAAACAAAACAAGGGCACTTTGGTTCTAAAGACCAAGAGCCTCAATTTTTTTTTATCAATGTGCAAGAACTAACACCAGCTCTGAACCAAAATAAGATTTTGCTCAAAAGGGAACTTACTTGGGATACTCACATACCTCCCCCACACTTGGAGTTTGTAGTGAAAGGCAACATAACTCAAGTGTGTGGAGTTCAAGCTTCTTTTGTAATCTTTCCCAAACCAAGACTTACCGGGGTTTTTGTAGTTGATGTAGCTCCATGTTCTTAAGCATCACCTATCCATCGTTCTTCTTAATCTCTTCCTGAAATGGTTAGTGATCAAAAATACTCAAAGGAAAGATTATACTAAAAACATGTTCTTGCTTTTTATTTGAAGGGAAGTAAATGATAATCCGGGCCATCTCCCGGCAGTGCTTTGTTTATGGTCTGAAGCTATACCATGAGGAATCCTCACATTGCAGCTATCTTTGGTGATGTAGTTTCCAAGCTCATCGCCAATTGTTGATGTGTCATTGAAGCTTTAGCTGCAAGGTTAGTTCCACAAATGCAAACACAACATTTACAAAGTTTATGATAAACAAGTTTATCTACAACCGACCTTCTAAACATTTTAGAATTGAGGACCTCAAGGTGGTTGTAGTCCTTGTATGTGATTGTGGCACAAAGCGTGGTAAACTCTGGAGATTTGTTAAATGAGCATCCTTGTGGGATTTCGAATGAAAAGGTTTCATGCTCATTTATAGAATCCTTTTGCTTGGACTCCAGAGCCAATGCTTTCGCTCAAGCGAGGGTGATGGAAATCGTTCGTGCTCATAGAGATGAGAATTCGGGGTGAATGGTGACACGAACATCACCTTCTCGAGTGAGCTATGCTTGGGAGGAGGCTTTGCCTTTGGAATTTCTGGGCAGGAGATAGGAGTGGCAAAAGCAGCTTCCCCAAGCGTGTCATGAAGGCTCCCATGAGATACTTCTCCTTGGAGAAGCTTTTCTAGCGGATAGCCTAGGAGTGGATCAAAATCGAGGGTATCGAAGATGTGGAAATCTAAATTGACCTCGATTTTGTCTAGTGTGATTGTCATGGCACTAGTGATCCCCCGACATTGAATGATGTGTCCGAAGGGACAACTTTTAAGGAGCTTTGTCGGATGGCCTTAGTGGAACATTTCCTAAGAGATTATGTGTAATGTGCCATGACATGATGTTGACCTCCATACTAGGGTTGAAATGGGTTTCTACGACAGTTCCCCTTATATAACATGGAAGGATTATGGAAGGTGAACTATTCCAAATTGCTTTGGAAAAGTGCCACATTCCATCCGACCATTCCTCCTTTATGTGTTTCACGAGAAATGCTTCGTGGGGAGGATCGGGAGGATGAGAAAGAAGGGGTGTCGTAGCCTTCTTGTGCCTTGAGTAATCCGAGGTGTTTCCATGATTTTCAAAGAGATCATCCTCGAAGTCAAAAGGTAATCCGAAAGGCTGAGTTCCCTCTGCCTTAACGGATGGTGTCTCAGGAGTTGGATCTGGCTGGGCAAGTCTACGGGTAAGACAGAATCTAGTTGAAGATCTTCTTGCTCAGTTCCATCCATAGCAGCGGGAGAGTGCTCTCGAATCTTCTCCAAGACCTCTCTCACTCTAGCCGGTGTTACATATAAGAATGATCCTCCGGCGGCTATATCAACGAATCGGGCAGCCTTGAAATCCTAGAATCGTTCTTATGCTGCCACGATCGTGTCCTTCTCTTTTTGTTGGAAGTTAATAATTTCCTTCTGAAGGGAACAGATCCGATGAACGGGGAAGTACTCCAGACAAAACTTTGTCTCATAACTTTTCCCATTCACCGTTCGTTAGCCCAACGGTATGGTCATACCACTTCCTTCTAATCGTTGCTTGCATTACGCCTGATATGACCAGACATGAGCAGAGCAACTCGAATTCATGCAAGTGATGGTATGGGTTTTCACCATCACGTCCTGAGAAGGATGTCTCCTGGACCATAGCTATGAAAGCAGGGCGAAGCTCATAGCTATTTGTTTGTATAGGATTTGACGAGGGGTGTGGCTCCAATAAATCGCCCTTTGGAGCAGAGAACTCATGGATTTGGGTTGAGTCCATGGGTCACCGAAATAAAATAAATGAAAAATAAAATGAAAGATAAACGAGCAACCATAGTTCTTAGACAACACAGCTACCATTCCTCGGCAACGGCACCAGAAAGCTTGTTGGTATTTCTTACGATCACAGATAAATCCGCAAGCGCACGGATACCGTTGTAGCTTTCACCCGGAAGTATTCAAGGTATCGAATCCACAGGGAACGAAAGAGCACTGTCTAATCACTAAAGTTAACCGGATCGATCGAGTTTATATGAAGGCTGGGTAGAGAGGATAACTTAGCACTAAGGCTATGAATATAGCGAAGGGAATTCTCCTATGCTTGCTTTGGGCACCGGGGTATCCTAGACCTCTAGGAAATTGCCGGCCAACGGCTCTACGCCGTACCCGTACGTGGAGGATTACAAAGGACGGACAGGGCTGTCACAACCTGCCGCCTACCTCTTCTAATCCGTGGGGCTACGAGGCAAATGAAGGTAGTCGATAACCTAAGCACCACACTTAAGATATATACTACTACTCTAATCTTAGCTAGAGACTAGAGCACTATATAAATAAAGCGACGAACCCGTAAGCACAATACAAAACTCAGTTTTCTATAACTCAGACTTAAATACTAAGATGAGTATCCCGGATACTTACTAAGGAGCTCGCATCCGCCGAGGTACAAGTGGAGGGTCGCTGACACGCCGGGACTCCTTCAGACTCTCCCTCACTCTCTCCCTACTTCTACTCTCATTTGAAGAGGGCTTCGCCTTGACTTGATGCTCTAGCTCGATGATAATCTTCAATGACCGGTATGCAGCTATTTATAGCTTATAGAGGCGGTTGGGAGTGGACACGTGGAAGATGAGGACGAACGGACTCAGTCACAGGTCGGGCGACACGGGGAGGTCGGCCGACGTTGGATCCACCGCCTTGAGTGATGCACGGCGTAGATGGACTCCTGAAGGCGGTGGGAACTCGCACCAGAAGGATGAGGCTGTTTGGCCTCCGGACCAGGTCGGGCGACCGGGCTCGATCGGGCGACCGTTCACCAGCACCGATCGGGCCCATCTTTGGCTGAGTGACTGTTTAGTGGGTCCTCATGGCGGTTCCAGGTGGTATAGCTTGGATTGAGTACGTTTAGTTTGCGAGGTGGGCCCTTCAATCCATGTGACCTCCCCTTGGACCATTTCCATCTCTTGGATCAAACCGTCATGGAATCAGTGGCTAGGATGGTCCTGGAGTGTGCTTCTTCGCTGTGGTCAAAGATGGGCTCCATTGGGCTCCGGGCTAGGCTCGGCCGACGGATCTTTTGTGCCCTATTGCACTCATCTTTTGCCAGCCTCTATCTTGTAGGCCCTAGAGTCCTACTCAAGGTGACACCATTCCATTTGAGTATGTGTACTTGTGGATGTGGCCCCTTTGATCTATGTGCTTCTCTTGAGGTCCATATCACTTATGGGGTTGATCCAACCTTGGTGCATAGGCAAGGGTTTTGTCTAGAGTGGCTTTCCTAGCATATATCCAAAGATAGGATCATTTGGCCTCGGTTGGGCGTCGGCCGACCTGGCTATGTCGGGCGACGGCCCACCAAGCCCTTTTTGCCTCAAATTTCACCTGTTGCCTCCTGCATACACATAGTAACCAAAACTAGTTGAATTTGTTAGATATAATCCCTATAGCTATGGTGAATGTATATTTGTATGTCCAAGTTGACGGTCTGAGATATGCATTAATGACCGTCAACAATGACTCAAAGGACAAGGGGAGATGAAAGAGTCCTATTAAAGTAGGAACAACTTTTTCTTTGGCCAATGTAATGCTTTTGTTTTTTGCATAGGAAAACAAATGGGGGTTGGCATGCTGAAGAACTTGCCAATTCCCAATATCACTCCATAAGAGACAGCTTTGCCCATCTTCAACTGCAGCCATAGCTATGCCTTTGAATGAATCAAGAAACTTTAGAATATCTTTCCACCAGAATAACCCTTTTTTTAACATGACTTGGCAATTTTCCATTAGCATAGTGTTTTTTCCCAAATCAACTGTACCCAAGGGATGCTTTCTCTGTTGTAGACCTTGTTCTTAAGCAGCAAAGCTTCATTATGGACTTGGAGGTCAATTAACCCAAGGCCTCCTTCTTCTTTAGGTTTACAAACCATGATCCAGGCTGCTTTTGGAGGGGACTTATTATAAATATGTGCTCCTCGTCATAGGTAGTGCTTTTTGAATTTATCAATCTGCTCAATCACTATTTGGTGCATTTTGAAGGTGCACAGATGGAAAGTAGCTTGTGAAGAAAACACTAAATTTGCCATTTCCAGTCGACCAGCTTGGGATATGAAGATAGAGGTGCATGCTAATCTTCTTTCACATCTTGAAACAAGTGGTAGAAAATCTTCTATTCTAGACTTGGTGAGGCCAAGTGGCAGGCCCAAGTAGGTGAAGGGTAGAGATCCTTTTGCACACCCAAAGGTTTGGCTGAGCTGCTCAAATTTTTCAGCTGATAAGTTAATGGGAGTAATTCACCATGAGAACTATGGAATCAATAAAGATGTTGAGGGGAGCCTTTAGAGTGTGCCTTGGGCACTCTCCTATTATGACTAATGTATCATCTGTATACTGAATTATTGGAAAATCAGAGGAAGCTAGAAGAGGAATTGGCAGAGTCAGGAGCTCCTGGTCTTTTGCTTGATTGAGAATTGACCGAAGTAGATCTGCTGCTAGGACAAATAATAGTGGACAAAAAGTGTCCCCTTTTCTTACACCTCTCTACAATGAAAAGTTTTACCTGCCACCTAGGACTTACCAGAGGTGAAGATAAGTTTCATCCCGGAAAGCCAAGTGTGTAAGGAAAATGGCCCTATGTGCAATTTACATTGTGATTTTGGTGATTGAAAGACAACATAGTCTTTGGGACTAACATGTTTATTAAGTGATATGCATGGAAAATTACCTCCCAAGAATGATTCCAAAGCATAGCTAAAAACCAGAGATAGTCTTATTTTCAAGTATCCAACCTGGACATAGGCTAATTAAGACCTAATTAGGACTAATAGATTCTACTCATCAATTAGACACGATTCATGCAATTAGTTTTGTAATTAGCTTATATTTACTTGATCTAAGTAGTATCTAAACATGGTGCTAATTATTAGCACCCAAGATCCAAACAGTGGCATACTAAACCATGGAAAGGGCTTGAGTTGATTGAATAGGATGAGCCTGCAGAGTTTGTAGACGGCGTACAATCCGCTGACCTACGGCGTACAAACAAGAAGCATACGGCGTGTAGTGATTGGTCAAGAAGAACAATGAAGACACTACACGGCGTATGATATGGCGATGCACGGCGTACAAGTTAGAAGCATACGGTGCTCGAAGAATTTAGATGAAGAGCATCGGCATATGGTACGGTGTTACTGTGCGCATGAAGGGCGGATGATACGGTGTTTGAGGCATGGGAAAGTTCAAGTTAGGGTCAGCAATACCCTACACGGCGTATCATACGCCGACCCTTGCGGACTAATGGCGTACAAGTTACACAAGGATGATGTCAAGAGGTGATGAAGAAAAAGGTACGGCATATGAAACGTCGACCATCGGTGTACATATTCAGAAGCATACGTCGTGTGCAAAGAGCTGTTGGAAAAGTGAATTCGACCGTTGGAAAAGCACATGGCGTATGATCCACCGATGGGGGTTGAAATGCACAGCGGAAAATACAGCGTTCACAGTTTTCGTGCAGCTTTTGAGCAACGGCTAATTGAGCCCCTTAAGCTATATATACCACCTCCATTCGGCCTTTCTAAGTTCCTAGAGTCCAAAGACGTTCATTTACACCTACAAGACATCCAAGCCACCATTTGTGCTACATAGATCATCCATAGTGAGTGAGTGAGAGAGAGCTAGGATAGGCCTAGTGAGAGAGTTGGCAAGGCATTGAGCCTTATGTTTGGTTCTAGAGTGAACCAATACTTGTAATCTTGGTGTGCCGACCCCTTGGAGTCTTGGTGACTCGCCGGCAAGTCTTCGACCCTCCGGCTTGGTGTGGAGCGGCGACGACAACGTTGTGCGGGGGAAGAGGAGACCCCATCCTTGGTAGAGAAGCTTCGTAGTGGAGGCGGCGTCAAGATCTCCGGGAGAGTAGGTTGATGAGAGCAAGGTCTTGGTGACTTGCTCATCTTCTCTCTTGGGGAGCCTTTGTGGCGAGCTCAAGGCCTTGACCGGGAACAAGACTTGGTGACTGGGAGCATATCTTTTGTGGAGCTCCAACGTGGAGTAGGCATTAGCCGAACCACAGGATAAATCTTCGTGTCAAGTTTGCATCCTTCTAACTCTCTTAAGCTTCTGTATTTCATACTTGCAACTTGTGTGCCTTTACCTTTCTAGAATGGTATCTTGATAGGATTGGTTCTTGGTTGCAAAACTCTTTGGGTGGGTGCAAACACTAGAAAATAACCTTAGTTGCACATCTAGATAGCATGTCTTAGTTTATATTTGTGCAATTAGCGACAAGTGGTAGGTTAAGTTTTTAGAAAGTCTAATTCACCCCTCCCCCTCTTAGGATATCACAAGCATCGATTCCTTTCAAGTGGTATTAGAGCCGGGACTCACATCTTTCACAAGAAACGCCCATTCAATTGACAAATTGTGAAACCGGCTCATTTCATCGGTTAGGCTTCACCGCCTAGTGAGTTAGCTCATTGGGGAGATGATGGATAACCTAGGTTTCCCTCCACGTTTTGATGGCACGGTGTTTCAAAGATGGAAAGTGCTAATGGAAGCTTTCCTTCAAGCAAAGGGGCATGATGTTTGGCGTGTGACGAGTGAAGGCAAGAAGAGTGACTCCGAAGGTGAAACGCAACATGATTCTACTGCTAGGAGCATTTTATTGTCTTCTCTTAGTGATGATGTTTTTATTGGTGTATTCGCTTGCAAAAATGTCAATGAGTTGTGGAAGACTATTCTTGAGAACCATGAGGGCATAAAGGATGTGGCAAATAAAAAATATCATGTTCTCAAGGATATGCTCAACAACTATAAGCAACTTGAGCATGAGGATACACAAGCGATGTTTTTACATCTAACCATGCTTGTGAATGAGATAAACTCTTTAGGTGTCAATGATATTGATGACATGGGCATCATTCGGTTGATTCTCCATTGTCTTTGCAAGCCAGACTATGATTTGGTGATAGCCATCCTCTATGAGAAAGATCTCACCAAGAGTACACCAAATCAAGTCCTCAACAAGGTGATGGCATATGAGCTACGCATGGAAATCAAGCAAAAGCCAAGATCTTCTTCACCTACTCCAAGCATTGCTCTTACAAGTAACCAAGAGAAAAAGAAGAGCAAGAAGAAGAAGGAGAGCTCAAGTGAAAAAGAACAAGAAGAAGCCTCCTCAAGTGATAGTGATGGTGAAGAGATGTCCCCTGAACTCCAAAGACAAGTCAAGAAGTTGGTCAAGAGCATGGAGAAGATCAACTCAATGGGGTACATGGTGCACATCAAGGATGGGAAGCATCATCAACACATGATGATCAAGAAGATCAAGTATGAGAAGAAGAGGAAGGAGAAGAAGGAGAAAGAGCCCAAGCACAAAGCCTTCACCACATTTGGAGAATGGGTGAGTGATGATACACTTAACAACGAGAGCTCCTCTCCCTCATCACACCTATGCCTCATGGCCAAAGGTATGGAAAGCGTGATGACTCTGATTCTGATTTCGATGATGAATCCCTCGCTAAGCTTCTCACCTTAATTCATAAACAGGAAAAAGGTCTTAAGAAATTAATCAAAGATAATAAGGCTCTCAATGATCTTAATCAACTCCTTGCTTCTAATTTTGATAAATTGTTATGCAAATTCCAATTGCTTAGCAAGGAGCATGAAGAACTTCAAATTGAGAGTCTTAACAATCAATCTAAGGTCTCTTTGTTAAACTTGGAGCAAGCTATTCCTTGTGATATTCCTATCTCCAAGATTGATGCTTCTACTTCTTGCATTAATTTGATTGATGTATCTTGCTCACCCCTTGCAATGAGAAATACTTTGAGAAAATTGTTGTAGAAACTCTAGATGATCTCATTGCTAAGGAGAATGAAGAGCTCAAGTAAGAAGTGGAAATGCTAAGGCAAAGGTTGGCAAACTTGAAGGGCAAGAGCATTGAGAGCAATGTCCAACCTTCTCAAGATAACCGTGATGACATGGTGAACAAGCTTGAGAAGGGAGCAACCGTGACTTGCTTCAAGTGCTACGAGGAAGGCCACAAGTTCTATCAATGTCCACTTGTCAAGGGAACGCCCAAAAGTGAGAAGAAGAAGGCCAAAACCACCATCAAGAGCTCCCTCATCTACACCAAGTCCAACCACAAGAATAAGGTAAAAGCCAACACCTATGTCCTTAAGAAGAAAGCTAATTGCAAGGTTATTGCTAGCTCGGTTGGGAAGCCCAAGATGAAGGAGTGGGGATGGAACTGACCCATTTGGGTGCCCAAGGAGGTCATCACCAACATGAAGGGGCCCCAAAAGGTTTGGGTTCCAAAGGATACTTGAAGCCCAAGATTGGCTTCGGGGGATTTGGAGGCTTGGCTCACAAGAAGAGGAGAAAGATCATATCAAGTAGCCAAGCTTGCAAGATTGGACATCATTTGCCCAAATCCCCCACACAAAGGTAAATGAGGTAATGGTAATGCAATCCAAATTTTCTACCTATTTACCTTGCTAGATTTGCATATGCTATCTTTATGTCTTTGCTTCCATGTGTTATCTCTTGCAATATCTAGTGTTGCTATCTAATGGTAAGTTGCTCGTGTCATGCACTCTAACCCATGAGCAACTTACATGTTTTGCAAAGTTTGTGTAGGTTTTCTACACTTGGTTACTTTTAGGGTTAATTAGATATATGCCATTGGAAATTTTCGACTTCGAAGAAATGCCATTACAATTCATCTATTTGTATTCATACCATTACAATTCGCTCAGAGTCGAAAATATGCCATTACGTACCCTTTCGATGTGTTTTTCAATTTATTTGGACAAAATTACCCTCGTCTTCTACCTTGGCCATCCTCTGATACTCTATCTCTTGTGCCTGTCACCCCTGCGCTCTCATGGCGAGCATGCGCCCCCGCCGGACACAAGCAGCAGCAAGAGAGAAGTATCATCCTCACCACCTCCCACTCCTTTCTCTCCACATAAGCCCGATCTACCTTTCCATCACACGAGCGCGGAGCCAGATACGAAATGCGTCAAATCACGGCGCATCATGTTCCATGCGGACAACCGCCACGGGCAGGCCCACCCTGGCCCCGGCGCCACGGAGCTCTGAGTCTCCTATGGCATCCCCGGTGGAACCCGCGAGTGCCGACGAGCCGCTGCCAGGCCTCGTCGGCGGCGTGGCCGCGCTTCAGGAACACCTCCGTGGCGTCGACGCGGCGGACGCGCCACATGCGCGCGAGCCTCTTGATCTTGTCGCGCTGGCGGTAGGCGAGGCGGGACGTGTTCGCTTTGATCTCGTCGATGGCCGCGGCGAGCATGCGCGCGCGCTCTTCGTCGTCGACGTCGAGGCCGCGCGACCGGAGGTAGGCGTCGAGCTCCGGCACGCCGATGGCGCGCCAGATGCCCCTGGAGTAATCGGTGCGGCGCGGGTCGAACGCCGCCGCCACCTCCTCGACGAGACCCCGCCGGCACATCTCGTCGACGCTGCGGGCCACGAAGTCGTGCAGCACAGGGAGCTGCACGTCCACCCATAGGAAACAACACTCGTAGCGCTCCCGGAACGCGCGGCGGTCGCCCTCGATGAGCTCCTCGACGTACGAGTTGGAGCCGCCCGCGATGATGGGGATGCGGCCCTGGGCTCCAGCGATTCCAGAGACTCCATAGCTCAGCTATTGCCGCCCCGGCCTCATCCAGGTCCCTTGCGAACACCGCCGCCACTGCGGCGGATGAGATAAGGCCGAGGAAGAAGACGAGGGTAGTTTGGTCCAAATAAACTGAAAAACATATCAAAGGGGTATGTAATGGTATATTTCTGACTCTGAGCGAATTGTAATGGTATGAATACAAATAGATGAATTGTAATGGCATTTCTCCGAAGTCGGAAATTTCCAATGGCATATATCTAATTAACCCTTACTTTTATGGTACATGCGTTTCACAAGGTACAAATTGAGTACCATGACCACAAACTATAAGCTTATCCTCCCATTTGTTGTTCAAAACTATGTGCATACACTTGATAGTGATTCAAACACTAAACACACACTTTTAGGGGGAGCTTAGCTTATGGATTGTGATTTTGGAGACTAACTTGATTATTGTGCTTATTCTTATTGTCTCCTTGTGCCTGCAATATCATGCTTAGAGAATATGCTTCACTCACGATATGATCCTACAACTCTATATGTATGATTATAAAAATTTTGTGCTTTCATGCATATTGAGCCATGTCCTATCGAGTTTATGATCTTCATATCTAAGTTCATAGGCTATGTGCTCATACATTTCCCTTTGATCAAGTATCACTCATGCTCCTTATTTGGCATATTCTTTCAAGTGATACTTGGCTAACTCCCATGGCTACTAACCCCTTCTATGAGCTATGTTGTTTTGATAGGTCTTTTTAGGTGATTTGATTCCAAAGGGGGAGAAGTTTGGATCAAAGAAAGCTTAATGTACAAGATCTCATGAGATATGGGGAGAAGCCATGAGAAAGGGGGAGAATACATGTAGAGGGAGAAGTCATGAAGGAGATTACTTAGGGGGAGGCCACACCCATGTTGCTACATCAAATAATATGGGGGAGATTGTAAGGAAGTTGGCTCCCTAATCCAATGAGAAGAGTGGTAAGCATTCAAGCAAGTGTAAGTGCTCAAACTTGGTCAATTTTCACATATTTCATACTTGTTTTGATTGTATTGTCATCAATCACCAAAAAGGGGAAAACTGTAAGGAAAATGGCCCTATGTGCCATTTACATTGTGATTTTGGTGATTGAATGACAACATAGTCTTTGGAACTAACATGTTTATTGAGTGATATATATAGGAAATTATGTCCCAAGCATGATTCCAAAGCATAGCAAAAAACCAGAGATAGTCTTATTTTCAAGTATCCAAGACATGGTATTGGCATACTAAACCGTGGAAAGCGTTTGAGTTGATTGAATAGGATGAGCCTGCAGAGTTTGTACACGGCGTACAATCCGCCGACCTACGACGTACAAACAAGAAGCATACGGCGTGTAGTGATTGGTCAAACAGAACAGTGAAGACACTACATGGCGTATGATACGGCGATGCACGGCGTACAAGTTAGAAGCATATGGCGTTCGAAGAATTTAGATACGGCGATGCACGGCGTACAAGTTAGAAGCATATGGCGTTCGAAGAATTTAGATGAAGGGCGTCGGCGTATGGTCCGGTGTTACTGTGCGCATGAAGGACGGATGATACGGCATTTAAGGCATGTTTAAGTTCAAGTTAGGGTCAGCAATACCCTACACGGCGTATCATACACCGACCCTCAGTGGACTAACGGCGTACAAGTTACACAGGGACGATGTCAAGAGGTGATGAAGAAAAAGGTACGGTGTATGATACGCCGACCATCGGCGTATATGTTCAAAAGCATACGACGTGTGCAAAGAGCCGTTGGAAAAGTGAATTCGACCGTTGGAAGAGCACATGGTGTATGATCCGCCAATGGGGATGAAGTGCACGGTGGAACATACAGTGTTCACAGTTTTCGTGCAGCTTTTGAGCAACGGCTAGTTGAGCTCCTTGGGCTATATATAC
>CM014272.1:47838096-47877714 GCA_004135705.1 Alloteropsis semialata
CCCCGCCCAGAGCGGTGCTATCAATGTTGAAGAGGAGGGAGATCAGCATGTTGATCAAGGCACCGGGGCCCCGACCAGCGAACAACCTGAATCATCACCTGGTTTGGAGAAAGAGGTCCCGAGCAGCCCCCAGGCGATTATCCCCCGAACCCGGAAACGCTCTCGCAGTGTGGAGGGGACAGTTCTGGATTCGGGAGTCCTTGGATCACCTGGGCCCGCCAATCTGCAGCCCAGTCGTGATCCGCCTCGTCCTGTTGCCCAGGTATCGAGCATGATCGTATTCGGGCGTTTATTCGCAGCTTTTGATCGCATAACCAAAGCTAAACGTGATCGGGAGATTTCTCGACAGGAAAACCGTCCGACCAGACAGTCATCAAAGCTTATTCCTGGTGCCAAGAGATTTAAAGTCAAAATCCCGACGGCCGAGTAAGAGCTTTGACAATCTTTGATTATGTATGAGCATTTTTCTTAAATGTTGTTTTTACTGTATTTGATTGTTCGGGAATTCAGGCATCCCGATCCCACAGCTTCTCCTCCTGTCAAATCATCTGCCAAAGAGAAAACTCCCGAGCCAGACTCGACAGCACAACTTGACAGCTTAGAGAAGACTGCAGAGATCGTGGGACCCATCCCGACGCCCCTGGGCCCGATCATTAGCGCGCTCTCGACAGCTGAAGAGCAATGGCGTTCGCTAGACGCTCATGCCTCTGCTACAGAAGCGTCTGTGATTAGACTGGGAGCCCAGGTGACTGTTCTCCAGTCCGAGAAAGAAGGTACACGCTTTAAATCTCATGCTTCGCTTATTGAGTTTTTATCTTCGAACTTTTGCTCACATGCTGCCTTTGACCCTGTAGCTGACTCCAAGAGCATTGAGGTGCTCAAGAAGAAAAACTCGGATCTGGAAGGGAGACTGGCTGTTCGGGATAAAGACGTGGCTGATCTGACCGCCCGTCTTGAAGCATCAGAGAAGCGCAGTTCGTCCTTGGAGTCCAGGCTGATGGAAGGTGCCTGCGTTGCTGCAACTCACACCATCGGGGCTTTGAAAAGCCACCTCCCTGATCTGGATGTTTCTCTGCTCTCAAAAGGCTTCAAGTGCTCGGAGTCAGAAGCTGAGGTAATGTTTAATAGCTTTACCCCACTGGTGGAACCGTTTGTCAGAAAACTTGATCTCCATCTGAGTGATTCGGAGGAATCACCCTGAACACTGTGCAAAATTCCTGTAATAGGGCAAAACTTTAACAGTTTAGAATATGGTTACATTTTGCTAAACATATGCTTGCATGTTTTTGCGTAAATCTTAGAGCTGATCGGTATTTTCATGGATCTTTTTAACTGATAGCTTTGTCATAGCCAAAAAGTCCCGTTACCATAAGCTATTCTGGAATTGTTTAGTTGCTGAGACACGGGCGGCCTTCTGAACTGTGTAATTCCTTGTAGTCATGGTGTTCGGTAATTTTAGCGTAGCCTAGCTTTCTTGAATTAAAAAGCATGTTTCTTGCATGGTAGTAGTACCGTAGTAGCCCCCGGGCTCTTTTACAGCCATGCTGGCATGGTGAAAAAGAGTCTAGAAGTACAAACAGCAAGAAACTTCCCGATCAAATGGGGAGCCCCCGAGCATAGAGCTCGGGACGCATAGAATAGGTCTGAAAAGAAAATTTTCAGCATGGTAGTCCCCGGCTCTTTGTTAGTGTATGCAATATGGTAACAAAGAGTAGAAACAGAATAGAAAATAGAAAACCCAGCCCCCAAGCATAAAAGCGAGGGTGAGTAGAGTATATAGAACTTATCTTTTTGTTTTGTTGGCGCTGTAGGCGACACAGACGACGGTTTATACCTGCCAAACCTGATGGTTGGTCTAGAACTGTGCACGATCTTCATTGTTTAGGCGTAGAACCTGCGTAGTTGATCCATATTCCACGTGTTTGGCAGTACGTCCCCATCTATCTCTGCGATCCTGTAGGCTCCTGATCGGGCGATATCTACTACAATGTACGGTCCTTGCCATGGAGAAGACAATTTAGTTTTGTCCTTGGTGCGTTGATCCAGTTTGAGCACCATGTCCCCAATGCATAGGCTTCGTTGTCGAACCTACGACCTTCTGCTTAGGAAACAGAAAGACAAGGACCTTCTTGGGATCCCAAGTTCGTCAAAGGCGTTGACAAACAGGAGGTTGAGGGCGCTCCCACTGTCGATCAGGGTTCGCCCGATCTTGCGGGGCCCGATCCATGGCTTGATGCACAGTGGGAGTAGCGGCCCGTCGTAAAGCGTCTCAGGGTGATCCCTTTGATCGAATGTGATCGGGATTTCTGACCACCTCAAGAGTTTCTTGCAGGGCTCGGCGCTGTTTATCTGCCTCTCGACCATCTTGAGCTAGGACTTGGAGGTTCGGGTTGAACAGCCACCGAAAATTGTGGCGACCTCCAGATCTTCGGGGAGATCTGGCTCATCATCACAATCCATGTAGTTTGCCGTGCGAGGGTTGTGAACTGCCTGATCACGTGGAGCCCCATGCTGCTGGCTCTCCTCCTCCTGCTTCTGCTTCTTGTACACCGTGCAGTCCACGAAGTGATGCTTTGTAGATCGGTGAATCGGGCAGTACATCGGGAGGTTATCCGGTTTGCCTTGACGCCTGTACGGGGGCTTGTTGTCCACGGCCATGACTTTGTCACCCTCGGTCTTTTGTTTTTGTGTTTATTCTTCTTCTTGCCTTCCCCGGCTGGCTGGCTTTGTTCGGGCTTTCCGTGAACCCGTGCTCGGGCATCCGCCATCTTGGCGGTTTCTTCCAGGATCCCGTATAGCTCTGCCACCATCTTCGGGTTTTTCTTGGCAAGTTCCTCCGCCGTTCGCTCGTCTTTGCAACCTTGATTGAAGGCCACAATCACCCGATCATCCACCATGTCGGAGATGGTGTTACGGGTGTCGCTGAACCTGCGGATGTAGTCCCGGAGTGATTCTCCAGGCTTCTGCACACAGTTGAGCAGATCTCCCTCATGTCCGGGGCGTTTATAGGTGCCTTGGAAATTGGCTTCAAACGTCTCCCGGAGATGAGTCCATGACTTGATGCTGGCCTCGGGCAGGTTCATGAGCCACGTACGGGCTGATCCCTGCAGAGCAGTCGGCAAGTAGTTGGCTTTGACATAGTCGTCACCCCCGGTGGCATCGATGATCGTGGAATAGATCTGAATCCACTCGCGGGGGTTGGTTGTTCCGTCATACTTCTCGATGTTAGTAGGACGAAACTTTTCGGGCCACCTGACCTTGCGCAGGGTTGGGGAGTACGCAAGGCATCCCCCCGTGCCTGGTCGGGAGTCACGTGGCGGCGAATCTTCATGGGACCGATAGTAGCCCTCACGTGCTCGGTAATCTCGATTGTAGTTGAGAGTTTCCCGAGCGTCGCGAGTGCGACGATTGCGTTCGAGCTGTGTCCTCATGTCGCGCCCCTCGTGTGGGCGATAGTATGGTCGTCCGTTAACAGATCGAGACCGAACCGGTTGTGGTTCACGTGGTCTGTTTGACGGAGCTGGTGGTACGGCAGCGGCGGCTTCGATGCGCTCTTTGGCCTTGTCCGCTGCTTCCCGAGCCTTCTTGGCTATGGTGGCCATCGGAGTCCCTTCGGCCATTGCTTCCATGGTCTCCAAGAGGGTTCGGATCTGCAGATTGTCCTGTTCGACGGCCCGGAAATCGTTGTTGAGATCTCGGGGAGCCAATGAGGATGCAACCTGCTGTGTACAGGTTTTAGCCGTTTGAAGTGTCGGTGCGTTGCTCAAACGTGGAGGAGGCACGGGTCGACGCGAGCTAGATGACTCGGCAACGGCCTCTGTCCCGTTTGCGTTTAGCACATGGATGCGGCGGTCTTCGGACTGTTCTGACCCATTGCTAGATCCACTGTAGTCGAGATCCAACTGCGCAGTGCGATCTGCAATGTCTTCAAGAGTTGGCTCCGTGAAGGTGGCGAAAACTTCCCGACCGGCGCATGTGAGATCGGGATCATGGATCCCTGTCATCTTGAGCTCGTAGTCGCCTTGGTGCTCGAACACGAGATCTCCGAAGCGGATCTCCCGTGCAGGCACTAGATGGCGGTGAGCGTAGAGATCGGAAGCGAAAGCAGAACTCCCGATCGCTTCCGACTTGACAGAACTGGGCATGTAGGGCATCGAGGAACTCGACGCGTCGGCGATCCAGACTCCGTTGACGATCGGCATGATCTTTCTTCACGCAAGGGCCCCTACCTGGCGCGCCTCTGTCGAGGTTGTACTCGGCAGATATTTGTTCGGCAAGCACCCCGCTTCGTGCGAAGATTGATCACGGTGACGAACAGAGAGACACGGGATTTTTATACTGGTTTGGGCCCTCGAGATCGAGTAATAACCCTACGTCCAGTTACTGCTTGTATTATTTCGTCGAGTACAAATTACAATGCGTAACAAGTACCCTCGGGTGGATTGTCTAAGATTGTAGATCAATGGGCATACCCCCTACGTACAGGACCCCCGCTATTTATATCCAGGGAGACGTGCCTTACAAGATAAAACAAACCTAAACCTAGTAGGACTCTAGCTGTCTTCGGGCTTTCCTTCTGCGATCTGGCCATCGTGTCTTGTTCGGAGTCTTGATAGTTTGGAGTCGGTAGTCGGTAATCCTCGTGATCGGGTACCCTGGTATTATGGCCTCAACAATTTGGATTAGCCAAGTCTATCTCTATTGCTTGTTCTAACTGAAAACTTTGACTAGCTTCCCCACGAGATCCTAAACCCTTAGGAAAACCTCTCACACCTATAGCCATCCTAAAACCCATAGGTTTTGTTTTTCACCCGATAAAACAACCTTTGTTTTTCTTTTTGTTTTCAACCACCTTAGGTAGGTTTTCTAAACTTGACTCATCTCTTCAAAATTTTTGTTTTAAGCCAAAATGTAGGATATCCATGAACCTTCCCCTAAACCTCGTTAGCTAGGTTGTTCGGTTCTTTTCAATGAATAATTTTCTTGTCGACAATGCTTCACTTTTTATGAAGTGGCCGGCCAAGCTTTGTCACTCTAAGCAATTACTTTTTGAATGAATTGATTGTGGAACAACATTGAAAGACCTTTTAAATCTTGCTAACTCTTGTTTTTGCTAACTCTTTGCATTGGCATTTTGCATCCATTACATCGTTCCATCATGCATTTGTTAGCTTGGCTCTCACACAAAACTTAATGATGAATGCTTTCTTATCCATGTCAATGCTTTGCAAGGCATTTTCCAATTGCAATCTTGTGTAAACATGGTGTTTAGACATGATCGCGGACCATCATCATTTAGTTTTGAGAACCTTGTTAGCATTTACATTGCATTGGTTGGTTTATAAGCTTTGCAATGCGTCTTATTTTTCTTGAGCTATAAGGAATTATTGACCTTGGGATAGACATGGTGTTTTAACCTTGGTTAATAGATCTTTGTGACTATGGAAAGATAAGGCAACCTAGTTGTAAACATGGTGTTTAGAATTAGGTGTAAACATTTTGGTTTATATGTCTTCCTCTCATTTGCATTCACTTCGCACACACGCACACCCATTAGGTTTTTACTTTTCTCTTTTACTAGGTCAATTATGCCACAAATTAAGGTCTTAAGGATGTCATTGGTTGTTGGCATTAGCTTATACTCTCGGCCGTCACCCCAGGGGTAGTGTGTGCGTCTCAATTGTTTTGCAGGCATGAAGAAGGAATCCCATGAATTCGTGATCAAAGTTACAACCAAGACCATTGACATCTCCAAAGATTGAAAGGGACGCTGCTGTTTCCATCAAAAATCTGCACAAGTTCAGAGATGTACAAGGAACAAAAAGTTGATATTCAGAAGCTGCATCGAATTCTCGTTCCAACGCATCCAAGATCAATGAATTTGAAGATCCATACAAGGAGATACGACAAAAACATTGGACGCTGCGCGTTCTGAAATCAGTTCGGGACAGATTATAGTGCTGGACTAAAAAAAGGCATAACTCTTTTGTTCGGAATCCTTTGTGGGCAAATGATGATGCGTTGGAAAGAAAAATTTGTGCACTTTGCAATGGAGCAATGGTTCAGTACATGTTCTATTCTGAAAATAAAATAAAAATTCATGGAAGATGAAGCAGCAATGAAGACAACAAGCAAGGAAATGATAACGGTACGAAGGCTTGATGACAAGAAGAGGTTGAAGAAAGTTAAGGCAACAAAGGTGAAGAAGCATAAAGATAATCTCCAAACACATGGCGGAAGGACTTCAAGAATCACATGACGGTTCACTATCTTTTTCCACACTTAGCAACATGCTAAGCATGGGGGAGAACTTGTTGGACGAGACGGAAAAGGTCATATGGAGTACAATGATCGTGTTCACCACAAGATGGTCAAGATTCCTTTTCCATGCTAAGTACAATGCTTAAGTATGGAGGAAGCCGCGCTACACTTCATTGCAAGCATCGAAAAGGATGGTAACTCTTCCTCAACCTTCTCTTTGTTCATCTACTTTTAAATGCTTGTATATATGTATGCCATCGACCATAGGTTAGAAACCTTTGTATATCTCTCTTGTTAATAACATGGCTACTAGGAGGACAACCTAGTTTTGTTTTTGTTTTCTATAAATAATGATCACCATCACTTTGTGCTCACCACGATGACATAATTTGAATGCTTTGCTTATGGAAAAGTGATGAAAGTTGCCGCCTTGTTCTACCTACATGATGTTGTATATGACTTGACTATTTGCTCTCTATAAAATGATATTAAATTAATTAAATACCAGCTCTTTTATTTGTGGAGGTTAAATGACTAAATTCTAGACCCACATATTCTTTATGTTGCTCTTTGATTTAAGTTTACCGATGACCTTACGCCTTATATTGTTTTATTTAAAACTTGATTCTTATGCTATCTACATTCGTGAATCTCTTGCAAAGTTCTACCTACCAAAGCCTTTACATATACATGATCTTTCATGATGAAACCCTTAGATTTGCAAACTTATATTTTGATGAGTTGGATTAAGATTGATTTCTATGGTTCGAGACTAAGAAGCTGGCCATTCCATTTTGCGTACCTTATTTTTGCTAGCCTTTCTATCCATGCATTGTGAGTTTCTATACCGAAAACTTCACAAACTTCGTTGGATATCCACTCTAAATCCAAATATCTTTTTATGATTACCTTCTTGACCACAACCCACAATTGAGTATGGATCATTTTCTCGATGGAAATCCACAAGAATCGAGAGCTTAATTTAGAGAACATCAATTTGGGATGCATCAAAGAAACTCCCTGAAGATTCAAGTATTTTTCTAGAAGATCAAGATGGACTTTGTGTACTTACTTCAAACAATTATCAACCCTCACTTCTATGCTCAAGGACGAGCAATCGTTTAAGCATGGGGGGAGGATGCTGAGTAAGTACTATGTTGCCAAAGGTTCTAAGGAGCAAAAAGAAAGAAAAATGTAGAAAAAAAATAAAGAAAAGAAACAATGAAAGGAAAAAAAGAAAGAAAGAAAGAAAGAAAAAAAGAGAAATAATGCTCCTTAGTTCTTTTAGCTTTATTAAATTTCAAGTGCTTTGAAGACAATTCCATACTCAATTTTCCAACCATGTGCAATCTGATAATGAGGACTTCATTTGTGCCTCGGGATCATCCACTTGCCATTTGCACATGTCCACCTATCTAAATGTGTGTGTTCCATCCCTCTCTCTTTCCAATATTTATTCTCCATAGCCTTTTTGACTGGTCTTGGTAATTTCAATAGATCTCTCTCTTAGTTCGACAATACATTGAATATAATGTTTTGCTAAGATTGTTTTTACCTACCAAGCTCCACATAAGCCTTCCACTTTCATATATGAGTAGAATAGGTTGAAAATAATCTAGTATAGGTTTGAGCGACTTGATGAGATGAGTGTTTCCATGAGCTTTTGCAAGAGAGTCTCATTTATGTTGGATATGCATCTTTTTGAAAACTCTTCATGATGGAACAAGGTAAAGGTTTAAAGTTTGCTTAAGTTCAAGAGCATTGCATTTATTATTGTGGCTTGTTCTTTATTGCTAGTCTATCTTCCATAATGAAAAGTAGCCGGTCACAACTTGAACTTTAAATGCTAAACACTTGAGAGCAATGTGTCTTGTTGTGTATAACTAAGTGTAGGGATGACATTGAAGGGCAACGCTGATTTTCTTGTTAAGCAAAGATCTTAGACTTACTCGAGGACGAGCAAGGTTCAAACATGGGGGAATGTTGACGCTCGTTATACGTACACTTTTAGTGCTAATTAAGTGGTGTTTTGGGACCAATTCTTATACTAACTAGCCACTTGGCACTTGAAATAAACCCATTTTAGCATATGCATGTATTTTTGGAGGATTTTGGTTTACGCAGGTTTTTGAGCTATAAATGAGCACTTTTGGACAAAGGACAAGATCATGCGTAGTGCGGAGGAATGAAGGCCATGCGACTCGGATTTCGTTCGCTCTCATCTATGGTGAACCAACCTCCAAGAATGTGGAAGGGCAAAGACTTGAAGATAAGGTCGGATTACTTTGGGATCAAGGCGAATCAGGCAGACATATGGAAAGCTATCAAGACCCAACTTATCCCGAAACATCCGACGTCAAATACCCACATGCATTGGCAAATCAACTCCTAGAGGATCTAGAAGCTTGCACGCGAAAGATGGGACCGAGGGGCCACAAAAAAGCCCTGGGCCGGCCGGCCCAGGGGGGCCAGGCCGGCCGGCCTGGCTTGTTTCTGCGCCGCCTCGACCTCCCCTTCGAGCTAGGGTTTCCTCGGACTATTTATAGCCCCGATGCCAGGAGCCACGCATATCCATCCACCAGAACTCGGCGAAACCTAGGGCATACACCAAAAGGAGACGACGGCCGCCGCAAGTCCTCGAAGTTGTCTAGGGGATGGCTTAGGCTAACCCTAGCCACCATGGCCTTTCTGCGTGGTTGTGCCATGGTGGAGTTCATGAGCTAGTTGGAGTCATCAATGGTATGTACTTGGTGGTGATGATCCAAACACATCTATTATATGAGTATTGTTCTTCATGTCATCCGATCTTTTAGCGACTTGATGACTCTTTCTATGCCTTCTACCTATCATGAATACGATTGTTCCCTAGTCTACTTCATATGTTTAGACTATATAGCATATTTTATATAATCATGGTGATTAGATCTAGCATGTCGACCCTTCATGATATCTAGACAGGTTCACTCGTGAACGTGCCCTTGTACTAACCACACTGATAGGGAGCATCGTGACAGGGTGTGAACCCGTGTAAGGTGGTGTTCTCGGGAGATTGACCGGAGGTAAGGGTTTAAAGATTATTTTGGATGAGATGCATGATGTGCTTGCTATATTTGGCTAGAACTACAACTAGACGACGATAGGCCCATTTATTCTTTGGTCGCTCTACCTTTGCCTATGTTATGGATGTGATCAACCCATACACATCACTCACATCTTATAGGTTTTACCCTCTATATGCAATCTATGCTTAATGGTAGGAATAGATCCGTTAGATTAGATGGAAAACCCTAGGTAGTTCATTGTCGATCCACGGATTGATAAACCTTGGATGAATACTCTAAGGGAAAGCTACGATGATCCGTGCGCTTGCGGTTCACAATTGGCGCGTCTATGGACCGTCAATAATATACCACCCCCATTCGGCCATTCTGAGTTACTGGAGTGCAGAAAAGTTTATCTACACCTATAAGACATCCAAGCCACCATTTGTGCTACATAGATCATCCATAGTGTGTGAAAGAGAGCTAGGATAGGCCTAGTGAGAGAGTTGGCAAGGTATTGAGCCTTGTGTTTGGTTCTAGAGTGAACCAACACTGTAATCTCGGTGTGCCGGCCCTTTGGAGTCTTGATGACTGGCCAGCAAGTCTTCGACCCTCCGATTTGGTGTGGAGCGGCAACGACAACGTTGTGCGGGGAAGAATAGACCCCCTTCCTTGGTGGAGAAGCTCCGTAGTGGAGGCGACGTCAAGATCTCCGGCAGAGTTGATTGATGAGAGCAAGGTCTTGGTGACTTGCTCATCTTCCCTCTTGGGGAGCATTTGTGGCGAGCTCAAAGCCTTGACCGGGAACAAGACTTGGTGACTGGGAGCATATCTTTTGCGTGGAGCTCCAACGTAGAGTAGGCATTAGCCGAACCACATGATAAATCTTCGTGTCAAGTTTGCATCCTTCTAACCCTCTTAAGTTTCCGCATTTCATACTTGCAACTTATGTGCCTTTACCTTTTTATATCTTGATAGGATTGGCTCTAGGTTGCAAAACACTTTGGATGGGTGTAAACAATAGAAGATAACTTTAGTTGCACATCTAGATAGCATGTCTTAGTTTATATTTGTACAATTAAAGACAAGTGGTAAGTTAAATTTTTGAAAAACCTAAATCACCCTCCCCTCTTAGGCTATCACGAGCATCCATTCCTTTCAAATTTCGCCGTCACTCCCGCGGTTGAGCAAGGAAGGCGGCCCAAGGAAAGGACCGACGGCCGGCGGACACGTGGGCGCGCGCCGCCGACTCGTCGGTCGGCTCCACCCGGCGTCCGTGGCGCGCGCGTGCTGGCGCTGGTTGAAGCACACGGCGCACCTCGCCCTGGTCGCGTGGGCGCTCTGCGTGGCTCCATGCTGGGCCTGCTCCTCCTCGGCGCCCTCGACGGCGCTTTCCCGCCCAGGTCCCTCCCCAACCAGTGGGTCGAGATCATCAACCAGGTGCTCAACACGCTATTCACGCTCATGAGCATCTACCAGCACCCCGGCTCTCTTCCACCACGCCGTCCTGCTGCTCCTGTGGCGCCCTGGGGACGCCGTGGAGCTCACGGAGGCCTACTGCCGAAAGGGCGCCGGCGTCGGCCGAGCGGGCTCATATGTCTGTGGTGGTCGTTGACACCGGCCACCCTGTTCGGCTGGCGAATTACTCGCCGTGCCGAGGCGACGAGTCGCCGTTGCTGCGGCAGGAGCAGTGGAGTAGTTCTTCTGGAGAAATGACGCCACCTGTGCCGCCATCGATGATTGATGCCGGATCAAGAAAAGTCGACGAGTTCAGTGACAGTCTGACAGAGTAGTGATCTAGCGATCATGCATATTTCTGCCCTCCCGAAATGCAAATATGTGTGTACAGACTTGTCCTCCTTTTCCTTTACTTTTTCTCTCTCGACCCATTTCTCTCGGAATTCAGATGCTTCCTCAAATCTTAGAAGTGTGGTAGTTTTCAGTTTTGAAATGATGCACAAGGTCACGGTCTGAACTAAGACAGGGCACTAATTGGAGGCGGCGGACCTTCATGACATACATATCCCCAATTGCTGATGTAAGAACTGGCCGTGTACGGGGACAGGTCAGAAATTATTTACATTTAAAAAAGTCTCCATTCGTGAGTTGCTTTCGTTTGTGACCTAGCCATAGCTAGCATGCATGTAGGCTGCGCAGCTGGTGTCAGTGTCACCCCTTGTTTCTTGTTTACGTCAAACGGTTCAGAAAAATATATTACGGTCCAAAAAGCTTTTGAACAAAACAATACGTGGATCCGGCATATCACACAGCCGAAGAACTGCACTAATATAACCACCAAATACACAAATCAATAAGAGATGAGCAGGGAGAAGATGACATAACTTGGAAGTAGACCACACACGCAAATTACACGGCGAAAATTAAAGCATCTATACGACATAAAGCTGAACTTCTCACCAATTTGGAGAGCTAGCCAAGCCTGAACCCGGGCCCGGACACCTCAAATCTATGTAACACCAAAGAAGTATAGAACTTGATCACATCCTGATCCTGCTGGACCAGTCAGCATTACGAAACTCAGAGCTGTCGAATTCTCTTTACGCTTGGTGGATCGAGGAAATGCAGGAGAAAGTTGGATAAGGAAGACTAACATTTTAACAACATCATCTTCTTTTGGTGGAATGCGTGGAAAGAGAGAAATCAACAAACTTTCCAACACAGGTCCTTGCCAGCCCTACAACTAGCTCTTCCCATCAAGGAAATATACATGACTGATGACTCAATCAATACGAGCTCGATCGCCTTCAAGTCTTCGACCGTCGATCGAGATGCTGTTGCAGATAACCACCTTAGTTGATGCTGCTCATTGCTTGGTTGTATGCCGTGGTTGTCTTTTGTCATGCCATGGAGAGGCTTGGAGTCCCTTTCTTTCTTTTTATTTTCCCTAGTGTTCTCAAGGTTGGCGTCGTAGTAGTTTTTCTTCTAGTTGCAGTTGCTTTTTCTTGGCTTCTCCACCGCCACCTCCTTTCTTTGCTTTTCTCTATTATTGTTTTTTCTCTGTATTAATATATTGTGGCAAAACTCTAGCCGTCTTTTTGGAAAAAAAAGTTAGCACCCATGGAGGAAATGAAACAAAATTTGGATGTTGAAGTGGCCCCCTAATAACACCTGATTGATTTAGTTATTAAATTGCATGCGAGTTTTATTGATTTTTTTTGTAATTTCTAAGTCGATTTGGCATAGCTAAAGATTTATTAGGTATATAATCCCTCACAATAATACCTTTTTTCTAAGAGAAAGCTGCATGTATGCCACAAAATTCATGTGTTAGAAGTCAATACCCAGGCGTGTGAAGTAGACAGCTAAAAAGTATACTAGTGGCTGGCTTTTGATGATGACATGAGGTTGTTAACTTACCACGTGAAATATAGTACACGTTAGACTCTTCAGATTGTTTGGTAGGTGCTTAAGTATATTTTCATCTTTCCTCGACAGTTCAAGGTTATGGATGCGGATCATCTTCTTCTAAATCGGCTGAATTATCTCCACACCAAGACTCATATCACACAAATATCACTTGATTTCTTTTACTTTTTTTGAGGCATTTGATACATTCATGTCCCTGTAACCACATTGGAAACATGGGCGGAGAGCCAGTTGAGAAGCATATATGCCACTGATGATTCGCATCTGATCACATCAGATAGCAAGCACGAGGCCAGGGAGGTTCCTGCGAGCCCGGTCGGGCAGCCGGCTCTGCCAGACCTGCTTCGATGGCGAGCACGCCGCCGCCACCTCCTCCGCCGCGGCGCCGGCGCCGGCCCCGTCGCCGCCGAGCCTCGTCACGACTAGCGCGGTGTTGCAGTACTCGCGCACCTCGGTGACGCGGCCGCCGGACCCCACAGTCCACGCGTGCACCCAGTAGAGCGCCCCCGTCGCGTCGGTGCCCTCGGCCAGCACGGTCGTCCCGAACGCGTCCAACGACCGGATCTTGAAAGGGAGGCCGCCGCCGCCGGCGCCGGAGCCAGTAAGCAGGCGCATGAGCACCAGGTGCTGGTGTGCGCGCGGGCCGTGGAACCACCAGTCCACGTCCGGGTTCAGCAGCCGGCGCACGGCGTCCACGTCGCCGCGCTCTAGCGCGCGGTACAGCTCCTCCACCACCGCCTTGCTGCTCACGGCCGCCTCGCCGTCGTCGAGGCACAGGCCGGCATCGCCGACGACGAGCTCGTCGCTAGCCAGCTCGGTGGAGTGAGCAAAGAGGCTCCCGATCGGAGCAGGGTGAAAGAAGTGTAGTAGCCTGGTAATGGAGTGCCGTAGAGCAGAGCTCGGTAGCTCCTTATATAGAGGAACTTGGGGTAGTTGCTCGCTGGCTTGGCTTGTGAGGTGGGTATGATTCCAATAGCATAGGATTTCTTTTTTGTGGCATAAGCAAGTGGTAATGGGATTCAGTTGCAGGTATATGCCTTGTTGCTGCAAGTTAAGAATTCCATCAACTGCTTTTTTTTGACAAATGGATTGAGCAACTTACGTGGTCTCAACGACCTGGATACCTATGCTATATTCCGGCATGGAATTTTATTGGTTCATATGTATGTTAGTGGAAGACACCTTGGCAACTTTGAATACAACATGAGTATTTGGATCTTGATGTAATATTTCAGAAAAGCGACTTAATAGTAACAAATTTTCGATTGGATTCTTCACTAGTTCATCAACGCACTCTCTTCAACAAACAAATATGACTTCGTCAATCTCAAGATCGGAACGACCCAGTCTCTCAGAGGTGCTCATAGAGGTAGGGTTTGCGTGCGTGTATTCATAGAGGTGAGTGTACGTGCGTGTGTGAGCGTCTGCGTCTATACTGGTCTTTCGCAAAAAAAAAAGGTTATTTTTGACCATGGCAAGGAGAAATTTAGATGTAGATATAAAAGGTTACTGATTATTTCATAATACTATAGGTGAGTAATCTATGTCAGGCTGTTTTTTCATGAAGGTACGGCTGATGTGGTTAGTTTATATAAATATTTAGGTGGTTAACTAGTTTTGATAATAGTAACAATGTGTAATGTTCTAGAAAGAAATGGACCCCACATCGATCTAGTATTTTCAATAATTATTAGTGCCTATCGAATTGATTGGGGTTGTATGTGTTAATGTCTTTTTGAGACTTTGTAGTACTCATTTGTGCTTTCTAGGAAGTCTCGAGGTGGTTAACATGGAGGATCCAAAATAATTTGTAATATTGACAAGATGCTATTATAATACGTACACTATCTACTTAAGAAAAATCAGATTGGTAACGCCAGCTATCAAAATTCAAAATTAAATGCATTTATGGAGCAAAGTACTATTAATTTCAGCCAACATGGAGACACAGTCTAATTTCGTGTGGCACAAACTTGTGGAGCCTATCTTTGATGCCTTGGTTTAACAAACTTGTGGAGCATATTATAAAGTGGTAAGGCAAAAACCATGTAAACCCCATGGATCCAAATGTAGTGCGCCGGACAGAGCATATATACTAGGCTGGTGTTCGTACTAGTAACAGTGACAGGTTTAATTTCACACCAGAAATTAAAAACAAAATACTAAAATGCTAACAACCAGCACTGACAGTGAAGAGAGCTTATGGCCTTATGTCGATTCCCAACTGCATTTCCTATTGATTCACGGCATTACCCAAGCGCGGATCCTCGAATTCGGACGCTGGCTAAAATCTCAAATTGACCGGATTACCCTAGGAATCTGCAAGCTGCTGGGAGAAAGTGTGAAGAACTTGTTAATTAATTCACAAGTGAAAACTTTCTTTTGGCGACCGCTGTCATGTCGTTTGCATGTATCCGATCGCATCGCAATCTGCCAAAGAATATGACATTACGGTCCAAAGGAGAGAGAGAAAAAGAAAAAAAAAAGGGTCCTATCTTATTGCTTTCGGCAAAGGTTTAAGGATCGGAGTGCATCACTCGGAGGAAGATCAATTGGTGAAGGCTCTGTTTGGTGATGAAGACCGACACGGAAAGCCAATATCGTCCATCACCGAGTGGTGTCAGTTAGCCTGTGGCGCACTGGTGTTCCCTGCACGGCTGCATCCATGGATGATGGATCACTCGTCGGTTTCTGCAATGCTTTATACGAGTCAGTGCGTTTCAGGTGCTGAGGCAACTAGGGGAGGAGAGGGGTTGGTGTGTGGGCTATGTGGGCTGAACGAATGCTCATCACTGTTCGGTGCAGTTCCATGGAATGGCACGACACGAGATGGTTCCAGTGATGCTGGGGTTCTTCGTTCTTGGACTATCTGTAAAAAAAATTAAGTTGTTGCGGATCGAAAGGGCCTTTATGTATTGATTCCTGGAAACGCTAGGTTGGATGCCTTGTTATTGTAACGTCCCGACCCCCCGGGTCTGGGCCCGCTTACGCCTGGCAGCTCTCTAGGACCTCGAGAATGCCCTCACAGACCAACACGAGTCTTTTCTGCGCACTTTGTCCTCACTCATGCGCACCCGGGAAGAACTTCCCGGTCGGTCACCCATCCCGAAATTGCTCCAGGCCAAGCACGCTTAACCTCACAGACCAACACAAGTCTTTTCTGCACACTTTGTCCTCACTCATGCGCACCCGGAAAGGACTTCCCGGTCGGTCACCCATCCCGAAATTGCTCCAGGCCAAGCACGCTTAACCTCGGAGTTCTTTCGAGATGAGCTCCCGAAAAAGAAGTTGCAACTTGTTGGTATGAGTATTCTATCAATCCTATTAAGCCTTGGGCCAGGATGTCACATCCTCCCCCTCTTAGAAGACCGACGTCCTCGTCGGTCAACCCCAAGCCAGGAACGTCCTCTCTTGGCCACGTCCGTGTGTCCAGTGCCAGCGCATGTGCCATGCTGTATGACCACTCCGGGCCCACACCAGCCATACGCACCATGCCTGCGCAACTGCGACCCCACGCGCCCGTGAAACCGCGAGAGTCGGCTCTGATACCAATTGTAACGTCCCGACCCCCCGGGTCCGGGCCCGCTTACGCCTGGCAGCTCTCTAGGACCTCGAGAATGCCCTCACAGACCAACACGAGTCTTTTCTGCGCACTTTGTCCTCACTCATGCGCACCCGGAAAGGACTTCCTGGTCGGTCACCCATCCCGAAATTGCTCCAGGCCAAGCACGCTTAACCTCGGAGTTCTTTCGAGATGAGCTCCCGAAAAAGAAGTTGCAACTTGTTGGTATGAGTATTCTATCAATCCTATTAAGCCTTGGGCCAGGATGTCACAGTTATGCCATGCATTGCCAACACTCTGTTGGAAATCTTGTGATTGTGAGGTTTTGGCAGGGTCCGAATTAAGGAAAATGTGGAAATCTTACATGGAATGTGGTGGCAACAACCTGCAAATGAGATTGCCTACGTACTTGCCTTGTCCAGGAAACCCGGGCGCAACAATGAACACGTTCAAAGGAACCACACTCGTAGCTACTTTATATCTCCGTTTTCCCTCAAAAAAAAAACTCTATAAGTCCGTGTTTGTATAGCTTTGAGTTTAGTCTTGAAGTTTAAACTGATGAATGAAAGTGAGAAATTCCCACAAGCTAGTTCGCTAAAAATAGGTAACATATAAGGCACTTGTGTGTGCCGCTTTTCCTGCGTTTCAAACAGGGCCTTAAGTCTGTTCTACTTCTAGTCTAGAATGGTAAATTACAAGTGTGTTACTTATGCTTCTTAAAATACTAAATTCATACCTTTTGTATCCTAAAGTTAAGATGCAGAATTGGAGACCAATCAACATAACGCAGCAAAAGAACAGCAGCCATGCTGCTCAGGTGCCCATTACTACAGCAGGTGGCGTATGTGATTGTCGGGCGAGTGGACAACCTCATCTGTTGAAGTTCCATGTCTGGAAATAATTGGAATGCAATGAGCACCATGGAGTCCCTGCCAAGAAGCGGTATAGGAATTCAAATTATCAGGATGTAAAATCGAACATGTACGTTGCTTAGATTAGATTTAGGGTTTTAGGATTTATAGATCCAGTGGCTATTCTTGCCAACGATAACTCCACTATAGGTTATCAATTACGTGTTATTGCTTATCTGTACGTGTCGGAAATGTTGGAGCGTATCTATAACTCTAATTGAATCTCTCAACCACCAGTGTTTTGAACTCTTTGCTTTCATATGAAGACCCTCCTACTCAAATTAGCGTTGTGTGGAGCTGCAATAAAAACTGAATGAAAGCTACCCGACTAACCAATGCAAGAAAACATAGGTGCCACATAAGTTGAACTGTCCACGTTTAACTTGCTCGCTATTCTTGGAATGATTTATGATAGAGCCCTTTTACGGTGGTTGTTCGTGCCTCTCGGTGCCTCCTAATGCCTCCCCCAAATATTATCTTTAGCTAATTTTAACAGTTTAAGGGTAGTATAGTCATTGTGTGGCTCCACCCCTCCCCCCTACCCACGCCTGAACCCCACGCCAAAGGAGGTTTCTCGGGATCACGGCCGTCGCTCCTTCGCCCGCAACGTCCTCCCTTGTGCAGCGCCGTTGCGCCATCGCTGCCTCGCTCGCCTACGTCGCCTGCTGCTTGTCGTCACGCTCACGCCCGCTTATCAGCCGTTGCCGCCTCGCATCTCCCGCGTCGCGCCGCCACCCACCAACCCTAGTGTGTTGTTGCCCCAAGTTGCCGCCGCCGCCCAGCTCTCTGACGCCGCCGTCATGTCCTCGTCATCGCTCACCGTGGCAGCCACCTTTCCCTCGCACCAGCCAACACCGCTGCCACACCTTGCTGCACTCGGTCGTTGACTCCGCCTCGCCTCTCCCGCGTCGCGCAGCCACCCACCAACCCTAGTGCGTCACTACCCTAGGTCGCCGCGGCCGTCCTAAACTCAGACGCCACCGTCCTGTCCTCGTCGTCGCTAGCTGTGGCAGCCACCTTTCCCTCACCCCAGCCAACACCGCTGCCACACCTCGCTGCACTCAGCCGTCGACTCCCTCAACTAGGAGGAAGAAGAAGGAGTGGCTGGTGCCGGTGCACAGGTTTGGATCATCTTCCTTTGATCTCAGTGCGTATTTAGTACTGGCGAGAGCACATTTGTAGAATGAAAAGGATAGTTGATATGTTCAAATTTCTCTAATTTGTTCTTTGGATTTTTAATTTGCTTAATGTTGTCAATGGATGCAGGAGGCAACGACAGATCTTGAGTCATTGCTGGAGTATAATGAGATTGTTAGGAAGATGTTCGCTAATGAAGGAGAAGGATTTCAGTTTTATAACTAATACGGTCTTGTTAAAGGATTTAGTGTGAGGAGAAGATATGTCGAGTGGGACAGTGGCCACAATGAGAAGACCCTTTGGAAGCTTTGTTTGTAGTCGTGAAGGTTACCGTGAAGAGAAGCACATGAAGAGGGAGATTAAGAAGCAGATGCCACAAAATATAACTCGTGTTGGATGCCGTGCAAAGTTGGTGATTGCACGAGATGGGAACATAGGGCAGTGGTATGTGAAGGATTTAAATGATGAACACAACCATCCCCTGGTGGCAGCTGACCTCCCTTGTCTTCTAAGTTCACATAGAAGAATCACCAATGAGCAGAAAGTTGATATTGTTGAGATGGAGATTTCTGGGATCCGCAAACACCAGATAATAGATATTATGGAAATGCAGTACGGTGGGTATGATAAGCTTGGCTATAAAAAGAGGGACCTATATAATTTCTGCCATCGCAACAAGCAGGAGTCAATAGCTGCTGGTGATGCTCAAACAGTCATCAGTCACCTGATGGAATGTCGAAATAGAGACCCTGATTTCTTTTTCAGATAAATGGTTGATATGGAAGGACACCTGCAGGGACTTTTCTGGTGTAATTCTCAATGTCTGCTTTATAATGCAGCATTTGGTGATGTCGTCGTATTTGATAGCACCTACAAAACAAATAGGTACAATATGCCCCTTGTTCCTTTTGTTGGGTTGAATCATCATCGAAACACAATGGTTTTTGAATGTGGAATTATTATTCATGAGAATATTGAGTCATATGTGTGGCTGCTGAGAACTCTGGGATGAATGAATTTTTGTTATATCTCAGTCCAAAGTGGTGATTTTGGACAACTATATATGTATCTTCTCATTTGGACAGCTATATATCTATGTAACTAGTGACCTGACCTATATATATATGGGCAACTATCTTTGGTCCCCTTTGTCCCTATATATGCATGTGGTCACACTTGTGAAATCTAGCACTCAGTACCTCAAATATATCAAAGAAGTTGAATAAATTTTAGTTGGAACTCAAGTTTTCAGCCGTCACCGGACAGGATGATGGTTACACAGGACAGACTCACCGGACTAGTTTTCATGGACTTGGCATATTTGCATATGATAATGTTCTATCCATTAATCACGATCCAGTGCTACACCGGGCTATATGTACAGTCCGATGCACGAAACCATAAGTTTATTCAGATGTCTAACAAAGCCGAGACGTAATCTCCGGTGTAGTCTGTCCGGTGATTTACCATGGCATCCAGCGAACGGAGTGCAGTCTCACTTGGGTCCAGAGGACAGCAACAAAACATAAACCGGTCAATCGAACTAGAATGCACTTAATATCTTACACTAGTTCGATTTACTTCAAAAAAAACTCTATTAATCAGAAGCATTCCTGTTTGAATCATTCTAAAAAAATTCCTTGACCATCATAGCAAATGAGTGACTTGAGAAAAGCTCATCACATAGCACTACTACAGCAGGAGCATCACAGGCGGTTCGGTTGCCCACATCACAGGCGGTTTTCAAAAGTGGCGCTGGTTAAGTGGCGCTGATAATCGCATTTTCACAGTCGGTTTTTAACCGGCTGTGAAAACTGATTTTCACAGCCGGTTTACGTCATGAACCGGCTGTGAAAATAGTTTCACAGCCGGTTTTGGACCTTCAAAACCCGCTGCGTCAGGCGCTATCACAGCCGGTTTTCATCCAAAAAACCGGCTGTGAAAGTGTATTTTCACAGCCGGTTTTCTTCTAAACAAAAACCGGCTGTGACGCCCTTTTCACAGCCGGTTTAAACCGGCTGTGATATGTTTTTTCGAATTAAAAAAATAATTACAATATCTCAATTTTCACAACAATAATTCACAAATATATAATGCATCCACATTTCATCACCAGCATAGTACATTTGTAATCCATACATGGTTGTCCAAGTTGCTGCTCCACTAAATACATGGTATATCAAGCACAACTTCGAGAAAGTGCTCAACAGAACCAAGTTTCATTAAGTCACCATTACTAAATTCAAGATGCACCTCTGTGAAGGATTGTCCAATGCCAAGATCAAATTACCCTATTCACTATTGGAAAATAAATTTTGCAAGCCAACTAACCATAAAACTTCTTGCAACCACCATTTGTCCAGGAAACTTCTTAATTGCTACTTCTTTTTCCATGTTAGACAACATCTGCAAATGCTTCCCAATATATAGAGCGGCAGTAAGTTGAACAATGTTATTCTAGTAAGCAAGTTATGCATCTAGAAAAGTAGTAGTTGCTAAAAAAGGAAAAATATTTCTGATGATATTAGCATGGAAAAGAAATTAACAAAGTAGAAGTTATGTGTCTATATCACAACAGCGATTAACTTGCACATTGTGATGTTTCCTCAGCTCAATAAAGCATATAACATGACTCTTTCTCTGCTATTTAAATCATAACTCTATGTGAGCAGAATGAAGCATTTGAGAACAAAGAATTCATCTGGCAAAGTGAGGGAGATGCACACCTTCTAATTTCATTGTTTTTGTTATTTGACAACCCTGTGTCATCCATTGGTTACATCTTTCGTGTTCTAAAAATGACAACAGTTTGCATCAGAGTTCAAGAAAATCAGTAACCAGTTTTCTTACTAATCATGCTATAAAAAATTTAAATTTAAATGGATCAATGCATAAAGCATTCCAATATCAGTGTTCATCTTGGAAAATGCCAACAACATTGTAGATGTTGCTGGCTCTGCCATTTGAGTCATCATCGCTAGATGCCGATGCCATGGGAGCATGGCTGGTTCACCATCGACAGCAACGCCATGGATGCTGGCATCATGATCAAGGAGAAAGGAAGAGGCAAAGCACAGGTGGACCTTACCTGGTCAGGAGGATTCATCGCTTTCCTTCCTGCTTTGCCAAAACACAGAGATGCATCCAATTCCACTATGGCTACCTGAGAATTGCGAATAGTCGATTGAATTCTAAAGATGGCAGATGTTTCACCAAGTAGCATATACTGAATATTTAATCTGCTCACCTTTCAGGGCTGCCCATTATTCACATCCTGTACATCCTGAGACTTGGATCGGCAATAATGTCACCATGGACATTTTCTCAACCAAACAGAACACTGAAATAGAAACATGAAGTCACTTTAACATGTGAACTGAAAGTTTGCAGAAACACTGAACTTCCAATTTCAGAAACCTGCATGATATCAATGCTACAAGGATCTGTAACATATCTATACTACACAGAATTTTCACTTACCAGAAACATCTCAAAGTAGTTTTTGGTTACCTTTGTTCGTACTGGAATTGGGTGGTACTTTATAGGAATTAGTAGTTTCGGAGCTAACCAAAAGGGCAATGTGCTAGATATAGCATTTTTAAGAAGTAGCTAAATTGAAATGTAATCCAAGCAAAAATAGCGAGAAACTACTCGAGATTAAGCATGCAAAAACCTGTCATAAGGGCACATTACCTATTAAGAGGCAAACTGGGGACATAGCAACAGTACAAGGGGCGGGCATCCGATTTATGTTAAGAGAAAAAACATACATGAGAAAAGCTTATCTGAAGATTGAATTCTTTGGGCGCTTAATCTTGTAAAAATCATACAAGAGAAAAGCAATGGCGCGGAGGAGGGGCACGCGGAGGGGGGGCCGCGGCGGAGGAGGGGCACCGGCGCGGAGGGGGCGCGGCNGGACGGTGGGGCGCGGGCGGTGGGGGGCGGCGGTGCGGCCGGACGGCAGCAAGGCGAGGCGCGGACGAACGGTTTTGGATGGTGAACAGCGACCGCGGGGTTTTATCCACAACCAGCAGAGCCGGTTCAAAAAACCGGCTGTGATTTTCAAGTGCAATTTTTCAAGTAAAAAATTAAAGAAAATCTTTGTGCGATGGAGCATGTTTAGGCATTTTCAAAATGCATTGAAATAATGGCTCATGAAAAAAAAATCTAACAATTTTCGGAGCATGTTTAGGCATTTTCGTATTTTTTTCAAAAAAATGGCGAGTAATTCAATTAAAGCATGGAAAATCATTAACGTTGTCGAAAAAAGCCAAAACTCCTCCGGGGCAACTTATATGCGTCCTAACACCTATGAAAAATGATAGACCTTGTATATGAGCACACAAAGTTGTCTCGGTGCAGAAACGTGAAAGAATACGCTAAGTCCTATAGAAGTGTGTCTCGTAGGTTCGAGATTGAAGATCTTTGTGCGATGGAGTCATGCATTGAAATAATGGCTCATGGAAAAAATCCAACAATTTTCGGAGAAGGTTTAGGCATTTCCGTATTTTTTCTCAAAAAAATCCCCAGAAATTCAAATAAAGCATGGAAAATCATTAACGTTGTCGAAAAAAGCCGAAACTCCTCCGGGGCAACTTATATGCGTCCTAACACCTATGAAAAATGATAGACCTTGTATATGAGCACACAAAGTTGTCTCGGTGCAGAAACGTGAAAGAATACGCTAAGTCCTATAGAAGTGTGTCGAGTAGGTTCGAGATTGTGAACGATGTGCAGTACCGGGTTCTCAAAATGTGAAGATCTTTGTGCGATGGAGTCATGCATTGAAATAATGGCTCATGGAAAAAATCCAACAATTTTCGGAGAAGGTTTAGGCATTTCCGTATTTTTTTCTCAAAAAAATACCCAGAAATTCAAATAAAGCATGAAAATCATTAACGTTGTCGAAAAAAGCCGAAACTCCTCCGGGGCAACTTATATGCGTCCTAACACCTATGAAAAAATGATAGACCTTGTATATGAGCACACAAAGTTGTCTCGGTGCAGAAACGTGAAAGAATACGCTAAGTCCTATAGAAGTGTGTCTCGTAGGTTTGAGATTGTGAACGATGTGCAGTACCGGGTTCTCAAAATGTGAAGATCTTTGTGCGATGGAGTCATGCATTGAAATAATGGCTCATGGAAAAAATCCAACAATTTTCGGAGAAGGTTTAGGCATTTCCGTATTTTTTTCTCAAAAAAATCCCAGAAATTCAAATAAAGCATGAAAAATCATTAACGTTGTCGAAAAAAGCCGAAACTCCTCCGGGGCAACTTATATGCGTCCTAACACCTATGACAAATGATAGACCTTGTATATGAGCACACAAAGTTGTCTCGGCGCAGAAACGTGAAAGAATACGCTAAGTCCTATAGAAGTGTGTCGAGTAGGTTCGAGATTGAGAACAATGTGCAGTATCGGCTTCTCAAAATGGCAAGATCTCTGTGCGATGGAGTCATGCATTGAAATAATGGCTTATGGAAAAAATCCAACATTTTCAGGAGCAGGTTTAGGTATTTCCGTATTGTTTTGGCAAAAAAATACCCAGAAATTCATTTAAAGCATGGAAAATCATTAACGTTGTCGAAAAAAGCCGAAACTCGTCCGGGGCAACTTCTGTGCGTCCTAACACCTATGAAAAATGATAGACCTTGTATATGAGCACACAAAGTTTTCTCGGTGCAGAAACGTGAAAAAATACGCTAAGTCCTATAGAAGTGTGTTGAGTATGTTCGAGATTGTGAACAATGTGCAGTATCGGCTTCTCAAAATGGCAAGATCTCTGTGCGATGGAGTCATGCATTGAAATAATGGCTCATGGAAAAAATCCAACATTTTCAGGAGCAGGTTTAGGTATTTCCGTATTTTTTTTGCAAAAAAATACCCAGAAATTCATTTAAAGCACGGAAAATCATTAACGTTGTCGAAAAAAGCCGAAACTCTTCCGGGGCTCCTTATATGCGTCCTAACACCTATGAAAAATGATAAACCTTGTATATGAGCACACAAAGTTGTATCGGTGCAGAAACGTGAAAGAATACGCTAAGTCCTATAGAAGTGTGTCGAGTAGGTTCGAGATTGTGAACGATGTGCAGTACCGGGTTCTCAAAATATGAAGATCTTTGTGCGATGGAGTCATGCATTGAAATAATGGCTCATGGAAAAAATCCAACAATTTTCGGAGAAGGTTTAGGCATTTCCGTATTTTTTCTCAAAAAAATGCCCAGAAATTCAAATAAAGCATGGAAAATCATTAACGTTGTCGAAAAAAGCCAAAACTCCTCCGAGGCAACTTATATGCGTCCTAACACCTATGAAAAATGATATACCTTGTATATGAGCATACAAAGTTGTCTCGGCGCAGAAACGTGAAAGAATACGCTAAGTCCTATAGAAGTGTGTCGAGTAGGTTCGAGATTGTGAAAATGCATTATAGGTGGTTTTCACAGCCGAATGGCTATTTATAGATGCAAGAATTGAAATAAAAACAAATCATGCATTCCTTCCCTACAAGCACAATTTGCCCATGTCAAAGAAAAAAGATGAATGAAGCTGCAGTATACTATTTTGTAGCCACCAACTATAGAAAAACTTATCAGAAAAATACCTACACCTTTGTTTCATCCAAGATGACTCGACAGCAACATTAAATCAGCCTTTTTAGTATCTACAAAATTATGCATATGTATTGCATCAGGGGAAAATGTGTAGCAGTAATCATGACAAGAGATTAATGCAAAATATAAAATGCCGCAAAAGTAGAATGTGTTAGCTCACCATATGCATCAATAGGAGCATCATAGTCGTAGCTAGTTGCTATGAAATGGACCACTAGCCATGCGCCCAAAATTTGTCCCTCCGTGATACTGGAAGATGATGTCAAAACTATATTCAATCAATAATTTAGTAATAAGCCTCATTTGCAAAGCATAAACCATGAGAGTTACCATGTAATAATTAACAAAAGAGTGGAAACACCTTGTTGAGGCTGCTGATGCAAGCGTCATGTTGGTCCCAGCGAGCATTCTTCCACCTATATCCAGATCAGGGCCGCGGAGCGCAAAAGACTACAGAAACCATTTTTCAAGTCACTATTTTCACAGCCGGTTTTTTGAAAGTGGCGCAGAAAATATTTTCACAGTCGGTTTTTCTAGTGCTGCGGCTGGGAAAGGAAAAACCGGCTGTGATAGGTGGTTTTCACAGCCGGTTTTTTAGCCGAACCGGCTGTGAAAACCTAGCCCTTTTCACAGCCGGTTCGGCTAAAAAACCGGCTGTGAAAACCACCTATCACAGCCGGTTTTTCCTTTCCCAGCCGCAGCACTAGAAAAACCGACTGTGAAAATATTTTCTGCGCCACTTTCAAAAACCGGCTGTGAAAATAGTGACTTGAAAAATGGTTTCTGTAGTAGTGTAGGTTCATAGGACCACTGAAGTTACGGTCAAGTACTATATGCAACATTGTGCTACTATACATGGCGTGTCGAAACACATGCTATTGTGACTTCAGATCATTGCTGGCTCTACTTTCTAAAAGTCTCTAGCTCCTTCACTATCTGCCAGTGCTCCATAGAAAGACTCTTGCTTTAGGCCATTATTTGCACCATTGTTAGACATCTACAGAAAGACTCAAGTTCTAACTATGTTTGAAAAAGATTCCAAGAATGGAGTTGTGGGGGGAGGGGGGCTCACCTCTGGGAAGTAGGAGAAGGCTGGCGGATTGCCGGGGTCGAGGAAGACGACAGTGGCAACGATGGGACGCATGCCGAGTTCGGAGAGGACGAGGGCGGCGGTGAGGGGGAGGACCTCGGCGAGGCTCACGGGGAGTTCACCGGGGAAGGCAGCGGCGGAGGCCTTGTGACCTCCGGCAATCGAACGAGCCCTCCCATGGCGCCCGCCGACCGCCGGCGAGGATGCTGCGAGGCGGCGGCGGGGGCCTCGTGACCTCCTGCAATCGAACGAGCCCTCCCATGGCGCCCGCCGACCGCCGGCAATCATGAGGGGGAAGAAACCGCCGGCAATCGAACGAGCCCTCGCATGGTGGTAGCCGCCCGCCAACAAACTAACAAAGAACAGATTGAGGGGGAAGAAACATTACTCATCAAACTATAGTCCACGCAATCATCCCCTACAACTATATTACTCAAAACATTACTCGTACCATTATAGATTTACTATTTTACCCTTGATCAAACAAAATTTTTGAAAAGGCAATTATACCACCTATTATTTTAGGGGCAGGTCCCACCAATTTTAGTGTCTCTATTTTCAGGACCTCTCAGTGCTTATCACTTACCCCTCCATTGTAAAATTTCTGAAGAATTTTATTCCATCATTAGCTGCCCTTTGGAACCAGGGTATTCCTGTGACTTTCCACATCTTCCCATTTTTTATCAAATTGTTTCTTAGTCATAAGTTATGTATTACTAGTTTAAATCATATACATGACTATGCCCCGATACTTACAAAAATGTCAGCAGAGCTGGATGCCACAAATTTGCATCATTAACAAAAGCTGCACAATTAATCTCCACTAATCATCACTTTTTATAAAATAATCTAATCTCATCTACTTTTTCATTAATTTTTTAAATGCATGATGGAATCATAAAAAGCCAAAGCTTCATAGATTGCTCTACTTTCATCCATGGACATTTTTTCTCATAAAATTTCAGTCGCTTTCGGTTAGCAACCATCGAATGTATGCTTGCACAATCAAGAAATGGGGCACGCACCACAGATAAATGTTGTTCATTCATATCAGTAATCAATTCTTTGTAGATTTACTATTTTAAATTATTAGGATAATTCAGCTGAAATCGCCTGCATTAAAATCATATTGCTCTCAGCTGGTGCATGGAACGACATCTTTGAGTGGAACCAAAATCTGTGAATTTACTAACTTAATATTAATATATATTTTTCACGGCCACATCCTTCTTTTAAGAAAAATCCTCGCACGATGTTGTTGATACGAAGTAAACACCATGCAAATAGCCCTCAGCGATGTTAAAAGAAAAGCAGTTCAGGTGACGTATGATACCAACAACAATTAGGAATGCAATAGCAGGTTTAACAGACAGCAGCAAATATCTATCAATCAATCAGGCAACCCACCAAACAATTCGTGCAATACTAATATGTGATCTCCATCTGTGCCACTCAGGCGCATCAAAAGTCTATGGTGTCTCTTGGCACCAGCAATGATCAAAGATCACGCAACTCTTTTGGTTGCAGATTTCATAGCAAAGGTTTATATATATATAAACGAGGTAAGCTTTAGCACCAGTTATGTTGGAAATCAACCCTTAATTTGTATGCATTTGCAAGAAACTACTTTGAAACCATGTGCCCTTGGCACAATATGGATCATGGAGATAAGTGTGTTAGACCACCACATGCATGCACAGATTTTTCCTAAAATGACAGAATTAACATTTACCAATGAGTTTTCCTCAAGAAAACATTTCTCAAAGAATCGACAAACTCTAATAGATATATATGACTTCTATTGACTCTTACAGTGTTGTTTTCGGAGAAGGATATATGTTTTAGGGTCAAGTTATGCTTTGGGAGATCACCAATCATATTAGGCTTAATGAGACTTCTTTCTTCAATCAATAGGCCTCACGTGACTTTTTATTTCAATAAATCTTATTTATTAATTAAGATGAAAATTCATGTTGATATTTTGTGACTAACTCTCGACCTTCAAGCTTACAAGGCAATTTTTTCAGCCAGTCTTTGAATTATGCTTTCATACGACATCGAGATAGTGCGAAATAAATTTGATTTTTTTGGCAAGGGAAATTTCATTAAATTCAAGATTTTACATCAAGTTGATACAAACACCTTGAACTATTTCTGACCTATGCATTACCAGGATACACACAGCTATAAAAAAACAAAATGATGAACAAGAAACTAATGATTATCAATCTGTAGACTAGACGGCCAACCATGCACCCTGGTAAAAAATTTCATGGCCACCTGAGCCAAGTGCTGTGTCGCCAGTGCAACCAAATCCTGTAAAACTGGTTTTGGTAATAATCCATGAACAGAGCCATTGGATAACCGAGAAGATAACCTACAAAGGAGAAGGGTTAAGTTTTCTTTTAAAAACACAATAGTTCCATAATTTTCATAGGTATAGACATAATAAACAATTGACCTTTGCAAAATCGATTCGAGTCTCTGAACAAAAAACCCATGAACCCAGGAGTCAAAACTCGAAAGCCAGACAAAAGATTGCAGGACATGGTCGTGTTCCAAACTAAGTTTGAGCCCTGCAACCACTGAAGAAGCTAGCGCCTCTGAGTTCAAGCACTACCGGGCCGGCACATTGCAACATGGCATTTTTGCACTGTCCCTCATCGAGCAGTAGTGCGTTCGTGATTATGCCCTATGAATCAAGTCAATCAACCCCTTCAAACTGAAGATCAAAGACGGACTGGTCACACTCAGCTGTTCACACATGTCGGCTTCAATGATTCATTCAGAGGTAGGATCTGCCACTACGCCAGAAACAGATAAAGGAGACACACATATTAGTGACATGGATAAAAAACGTGTCACTAATATAAGATTAGTGACGGACGGATTTAAAACGTGTCACCAAATTCTTTCGCCAAGGCTTTGTGCACATATAATAGTGACGCGTGTAGATAAAGCGTGTCACCGCTAAATTACCAGTGACGGCTCTATTTTTGGTGTGTCATTATTGATGCACAAAATAGTGACACGCATTTATAAGGCCGTCACTACTGATGCACAAAATAGTGACGTGTATTTATAATAGTGACGTGCGTATATATGACTGTCACTATTGTTGCACAAATTAGTGATATTTTTTTATAGCACATCACAAATTTGCTCGTTATAGATGCTCATGGTATACACAAATTTCTCTCCCTTCTCAGAACCTGGGCCTGGGCCGCAACGGCCTTTGAGCCGGCCCAGCAAGCACCTCCCGCGCATAAAAGGCTTATGCCTAGGGTTCCTCTTCCTCCACGGCGCCTCCCTCTCCCGATGCGCCTCCCCCTTCCTCTCGCCGATGCGCCGCCGCCCCTTCCTCTCTCTTCACTGACCCCCTTTGCTCGCCGATACACCACCGCTGCCGCCTCTCTCTTGCCGCGCGCCTCCGGGGCCTACTGCCGGTGCCAGGCCCGTCATCGTCCTCCGGTCCTCCCCGCTCGAGGCGCTCGCGGGGCTCACCGACCTCCTCGCGCTCATGCTTGTGGAGGCGGCTGCCGCTCTCGCCGGCGAGGGGGACGCGGCTGCCGTCGCCGCGCATCTGGACGCTGGTGTCGCGCTACTCAATGCTTGCAACGCCATCACTACGCGCCTCGAGCGCCTCCGCCTCCGCCGCGTCCCCTGTCCTCCGCCGCCACCGTTGGTATCTCCAGGTAACCACAGCTGATGCCTCTGTCTTGTGCCGCTAGCTTCCTGGTTGTATATGCGTCTCCCCGTTTCATTTGGCTAGGGTTTTAGAGTACCTAGGGTATGGGATAAGGTTAGACTTTATCAGGAAATAGCCATTCGTTGGATTATGGATTACTGGGTGGTACTGTACTGCTGTTGTTGATTGATGTTTGCCTGCTGAAATTGTGAATTACCAGCTGCGAAATGTACCAAATCCGCCCAATTTCCACGATGCTGAACGCAACTTAATGTTAGGACTTGGACCACTCATTGGTTGATATATTGGGTTTACCCAGCTTTCAGGGTAAGGATCGACCTGACTGATTGGGATATCCGAAAGTTCCTTTCCATTTGTGTAACCAGTTAAATATGCTCTCAACCGATAAGTGATTAATAGGAAAAAGATTATTCCAGCATTCTTTCAGAAGGATTTGGATTAGATGTTGCTGGGTTCGCTTCCTGCTTAATTATCTACCTATCAATTTCGAAGCTGTAAAACTATGATCCATTAGAGTTGTAGATCAGTTATGATGAGGGATTTGGGGATATTCCATCCTCAAGTCTGCTTGCTTCTTGATTAGTTTGACAGGTGGAGAGAGTTTTACAGAATTAATTTCAATGGAAATTATGGGTTGTTGTAGGTTGAATTGGTGCAAGATTAAACATTGTTTTGTCATTATTGCCGGATGGATTTTGTGTTGGGTGGTTGGGCTGTTCCAATTAGAGTTAAAAGAAATTTACATCACTTGAATTCAAATCTCTGTGTACTAATGTTTGTTTTGTTTTACTGCTTGACTGCTAAAAGCCCATGTCAGGACTACTTATGCCAGGTAGAAACTGATGTCTCATCTTGAGGGTGCAATCTAAGTATCCTCCAACAACGTATAGGATAACCCCCCCAATATGATACAACCTATCTCTGTTTTTATTTTTCTGCTCTGATTAAGCTCCAAGCTAAGTGCTCTCTTTTTAATGCTAGCCCCTCAGATAGTCTATACTGATTAAACTCTATATGCAATTGAGATTGTCTATACTGTTTGAGCAACTACATTGTACTCTATTATTCTTTTCCACTGATTAACTATTTGCCTTTTCTATGCAGGTAGTCTGTATGACTGGTGCACCACATCCACATGTAACAAAAAATATACCATTGTTACATGGTTTCGCGCAATTATGGTAGCTTCATATTTGTGCAACCTGAAATTGAATCAAGTGCAAGTAGCCGGCGGCGATGGTGTGGCAGGTTTGCCTGTGCCGCTGCCAGGTTGTCACCATCCTCTCCTACCCCATGGCCCAATCTCTTCCCATCAGATTCTATCTCGAGAATACCTTTACCTCATGTGTTTGTGTTGCCGATGTCGCCTGCAGGGAGTTTCTAAGGTTACAGGGATAACAAGGCCCTCCGTCCACCAGCAACAAGAAGAAGCTATCAGGTATTTGATGCTATGTTGTGTATTTTACTACTTGCCCCATGCCTCCCTCCTCCCGCCTGGATGGTGGAAGCTAGTTTGTTTAGAATTGCTTTGCTCAGATGATCAATGCTCCATGCCCCTTGAAGTGTTCGATAGAATGCCACTAATATGAATTTGTATGAGAATAAAAAATGTGGTGGCTCTCAGTTGCTGCTGATAATATTGAGTGAATAATTTTACCTTGTTTCAGAACTCAACTTGTAGATAGTTAGTGATGGTGTGATTCAGTCTGTGCAATATTTGCTTAATTCATGTTCCAGTGCTTGTGCTTGGGCCAGGAGTGATTGATGCCACAATTAGTTTTCAGCAGTTATCACTGCTGCACCTAATTTGGTGATGTTTTTCTCATTCCTAGTTCACTCTCAGTTAAGAACTTTGCATTTATGTTTGCCTATATCTCAGGTCACGGTTTTCCTAAGCTTTCTCAGTTCACTCTTGCTATCCCCAATCATTCTGTTAGTCTTGCCTCTTATTATTTCTTTTGGATGCAAGAAAAAGTAGTCAAACAAATGGTCGAACTAAATTGGATATCATTTTATTTATTTGAGGTTACCCAAAATGGATAGTGATCACTGCTATGGGCTGTTTCTGGTGAATTTGGTGGTGGTGAAGTTTGTCTAACATGTTTCCTGTTTGCAGTGCTGTCAGCAGAGAGCTGCTTCTTCCACATATCGCCACCAATCAAGGTACTACCACTCTACCACCCTTGTGCCAACACTAGTACTGCCACCCTTGTGCCAGCTATGTGAATTACTTGCAATGTTCAAAATTCAAAACTGTGTTTCTGTTTTGCATCATATTATTGTGAATAGACTACTGATCGGTCAAATATGATAAAGAGCAATTTCTGGCAATTCATCAGTAGCCACTAATTATGATTTGCTTGCTTGTAAATTCAAAACTGTTTATGATAACATGTGAATTCAGAATTATAAGCCAATAAAAACCAATATTTGCATTGCATCACATTCGTTTGATCTTCTAGGCGCTGATCATAAATCAGTAATCTAATTCGTTTGGCATTACTTTGTGTGCTCTATGCGATCTGGATAGGCCATTTTTTATCTTCATTTCTTTTACTATCATTGATTAGCAATATAATTAGTTTTGTACACATTATAGGGCTACGACAGGTGATGTTAGAATCTGCAGGTGACAATGCTAATGCTGGGCTTGAAGCGGCGCATGTCAAGGAGATAATAGGGGTGGCTAATAATTGATTTGTGACTTGAATTGAAAGTTTGTGTAAGATGACTCGTGTATAGTTGAAAAAAACATGTGCATTTCTAATGTATGTAATGGAAAAAACCTGTATGTGCTCACATGTACTGATTTTGTAATGATATAAAAATGGTGCAGCTATTTTGTATAATTTCAGTATAGAAATGTATTTTTTAAATGTCAAAGAGTTATTAGATATGGATCTTAAGAAACGCATCACTGGTGTAAACTGTTTCACTCACATGTTTTGCATTCAGTGACACATTTCTATAATTAACATGTCACTATTTCTCACTTCAGTGACATGTTTCTATAATTAACGCGTCACTATTATCTCACTTTAGTGACACGTTACTATAGTTAACGTGTCACTATTATCTCACATCAGTGAGACGGGAATAGTAACACTCGACACTGCTAACACATACTAGTGACACGGGTATAATACGTGTCACTATTGTGTTATAAACAGTGACATGGTTTTTATAAGACGTGTCACTGCTAAGTGTCTTTAGTGACGTGGATATTAAAGGACCGTCGCTACTAAATACATATTAGTGACGGACATTATACGTAATTAGTGACGGATCCATATTAGTGACGCAAAATTAGTGACACAAGGGTTGTCCGTCACTAAATTACATTTACGCGTCTCACTAATATCGTTTTCTGGCGTAGTGTGCATGCATCTCGCTACTACCATGCAACCGTGCTGGGGGATCAGATCGTCATCGAATCATTGACCATGGAGCTGCAGCGCCACTGGTGGCCTGCCGACACGAAGCGCGCAGCACTGCAGCAGGCCGGTTCACTGTCAGCTCCACACGCGCGCACCGGAAGAAGCAGCGCTCTCATCTCTGACGCCCCATCATCTGATCGATCCTACTCGTGATTGATCGAGATCATACCAACCGATGCAATGCATGACAGCTGGCTCAATCATCTTCTGGGTTTGCATTGTTCGTGTACCAAACGGAACAGAGGCAGGGTAGAGATCAATCTATGTCACGCTCAGGCTGACACTCGTTGTTATATCCTACTATAACAACTAGATTATTCTAGTTCCCTGCTGTGTACTCTATGTAAGGAAAATGGGCCATGTGCCATTTATATTGTGATTTTAGTGATTGAATGACAACATAGTCACTGGGACTAACAAGTTTGTTAAGTAATTTACATAGAAAATTACGTTCCAAGAATGATTCCAAAGCATAGCAAAAAACTAGAATCTTATTTTCAAGTATCCAAGACATAGTATTGGCATATGAAACTATAGAAAGGGCCTAAGTTGATTGAATAGGATGAGCCCGCAGAGATTACACACGGCGTATGATACGCCGACCAACGGCGTACATATTGGGAAGCATACGGCGTGTGAAGCTCCCTGAAGAATCTAGAAAACACCACACGGCGTACTATATGCCGTGCATCGGTGTACATATTTGGAGCATTCGTCGTGTGGAAGGTCTTGAAGATAAGGAACGGCGTATGATCCGCTATCACGGTTCACATGAAGGGTGGAACATACGACATGTTGGATCAAGCAGAAACTGAAGATTTTCTATATGGCGTATTATACATCGACCATAGGCGGAGTATCGGCGTACAAACTACACAAGGATGATATCAAGGGAAGATGGAGAAAAGGCCACAACGTATGAAATGCCGACCATCGATGTACTAGTTCAAAAGCATACGGCATGTGCAAAGAGCTGTTGAAAAAGTGAATTCGACCATTGGAAAAGCACATGGTGTATTATACGCCGATGGGGGTGAAGTGCACGACGGAATATATGGTGTTCACGATTTCTGTGCAGCTTTTGAGCAACGGCTAGTTAAACCCCTTGGGCTATATATACCACCCCCATTCAGCCATTTAGAGTTGCTGGAGTCAAGAGAAAATCATTTACAACCACAAGACATCCAAGCCACCATGTGTGCTCATACTTCATCCATAGTGAGTGAAAGAGCTAGGATAGGGCTAGTGAGTGTGTTTGCAAGATGTTGAGCCTTGTGCTTGGTTCTAGAGTGAACCAACATTTGTGATCTCGGTGTGCCGACCCCTTGGAGTCTTGGTGACTCGTTGGCAAGTCTTCGACCCTCCGGCTTGGTGTGGAGCGGCGACGACATTGTGCGGGGGAAGAGGAGTCCCCATTCTTGGTGGAGAAGCTCTGTAGTGAAGGCGGCGTTAAGATCTTTGGGAGAGTAGGTTGATAAGAGCAAGGTCTTGGCAACTTGCTCATCATCCCTCTTGAGGAGCCTTTGTGGCGAGCTCAAGGCCTTGACCGGGAACGAGACTTGGCTACCGGGAGCACATCCTTTATGGAGCTCCAACGTGGAGTAGGCATTAGCCGAACCACGGGATAAATCTTCGTGTAAAGTTTGCATCCTTCTAACCCTCTTAAGCTTTCGCATTTCATACTTGCAACTTGTGTGCCTTTATTTTTCTAGAGTATCTTGATAGGATTAGATGTAGGTTACAAAACTCCTTTGGGTGGATGCAAATACTAGAATAACCTTAGTTGCACATCTAGATAGAATGTCTTAAATTTATATTTATGCAATTAGAGGCAAGTGGTAGGTTAAGTTTTTAAAAAGCCTAATTCACCCCACTTCTCCTCTTCGGCTATCACGAGCATCGATTACTTCCACTCTAACATCCCCAAGTCGTAGCATGAGTAAAACAGACGCTACATATGACCGGAGTCAAAGCCAATGAGTTCCTTCAAGTAGATGATAGCTCTTTGGTTGTCGATTTAGCCGAGAGGGCGTGTTGTGGACATTGTCGATTAAGCATGTTGGTAGGACGACGCAAACCGATGATCGAGAAAGATTCGAATGACCAAGAGGACACAACACTGCAATGTACAGGTAAGCAGCCCCTAGCGAAGATCATGATGATTGATCTCACAGGAAGCAAACACGATGTAAAAGCATGGATGTGGTGACTCGAGCAGTGCCGGCTCTATACGATCAATATGAAAATATGAAGTACTGTACTCTCTATGGATTGATCTGTGTATCAAGTCTCATGAACTGGTTATATAGGGTGCTGAGTACATGATGAAAATTTTAAGCAATGCTAAACATAGAGAAAACCATTAATCTTATCCTACCACAACGGATCATTGTGGATCTTCTAACAGGTGAACTTTCTTTCCTTGGTCTGAATTATACTACTTTCCCTTCACAAAGTGGACTATGATATTTAGTTGTTTTCACTTTCAGGTGCAGGATCGAAGACAGGCCCGTATAATAGCAGGGGCGAGGTGGGCGTCTGCACCTCCAAATTTTTGGGCTATTAGAATTTAATACCTCTCATAATGCGTAGCAGCCTTCGGATCTAGAAAGAATATTGCGAGTACGACATGAGCTTGCACTGTATCAAGAACAAAATAGACGAATCTCTTAAAAAATCCTAAATGATGACGTTGAAACAACCACGACAAGAGAATAGGATTTTGGCGAAGCTGACCGCAAATTCTTTAAGCAAAACTCCAAAAGAGTACAAGTGATTGTCGCTCCCTCAAAACTCTATTTGACCATCTAGGACCTTCTCTGATTCTCGCCCTATACAAGAATCTAGTGCTATAGAACTGTTTAACCTATCCCTCTTGAGCGCTCTTAATTACTCCTCTCAAGTCTTGAATGAGACCTTGCGTTTTCTCTTTGGCTTGATTTACACCTTGAGCCTCCACCCCCTTTGTTTATATAGTCCCTCCAAGGGCCTCATACATGCAAGTAGGAGTCCTACACCTAGTAGGATTATACACTCAAGTCCTAGTAGAACTAAAAGTCCTAATAGCACGTACCTATTGAGTCCTAATCCAAGTAGGATTTGAGTTACTATACAACAATCTCCACCTTGACTCTAATCCTTTGAAGTCACTGTGCTCCTCCAAGAATTTGCTCCAAATCGGCTCCTTTTTTATTTTTTTATACTCCCACCATAGGATTACCCCCACCACAAGGGCTCATGCACATCACCGCGACAAGCATGTTAGTGTCCGGGCTGGAGCGCTTGGATCCTCCACCTGAGAGCTCCTTCGTTGTGTAGTTTGGTTAACCACACCGCCTTCTCCTATGACTCTCCATGCCATAGGTTTGTACCGTCTCCGAGCTCCACCTGCTCGTTGGTACTGCGCGGTCAGTTGCACCACGTCTTTCTCCTTCCGACAGCTCGTAGCTTTGCATCTACGACTGTTAGGTTTTCCAACCGCCTTTGCAGTCTTGCACTTGACAACAACTGAGATTTGAGTACTTGTCGTTGACGAGACGACTTTCTTCTCCTGATCAGGATTTTTACCAAATCTCCCATTGGTTGGACCACTTTTAAGATTTCCTATCACTCGGTATCCTCCATTAATTCAGATGCTTTTCTTAATTACTTGCTCTTTGCAAGTAACTCGCATGACTCTACCTTGAAGCGATAAGCCACAACCTTGGACTTCTAGCAACCTCACAGATATTAGATTCTTTTTTAACACTAGGATACACCAAACTCCCATCAGTGCGCAATGTGTTCTATTATGCATCTCCAATGTAACCGTTCCCACCTCTGCGACTGCATGCTCCATGCAATCTGCCAAGTGAACAGTTCCATTCGCCGGACGTAGAGATCCTTCGTCAAACGTCTCCCTCGCCGAACTTATATGGAAGCAACTCCCTGGATCTAATATCCATTCATGAATAGCACCTGGTTGGCTAACGATAAGTACATCACTTTCATCCTCACTTGTCACTGAGCATACTCCTCTCATAGTCTTCAAATTTGGACAGTCCTTTATCATGTGACCCTCTTTGTCACAAAGATAGCATGTGCAGCTACCATTGCTCTTGCCCTTCTTCTTGCCGTGATTCTTGAATTTGCCTGCTCCACTTGAAACAGTTAATGCTTGATCAACCGAGGATGAAGATTCCTGTGGATTCTTTAAGGACTCCGCCTCCAATAGATTTGCAACTTTCGCATTGACGTTGAGAGTGGTTTTTCCGACGAGAACATTCATCACCAACTGCTCCCAGGATGACGGCAAGGATGAAGCCAGTATGACGACCTTATCGTTCTCCTCGATGTTCTCATCCATACTAATCAGTTGTGTGACAAGCTTATTGAAGACATTTAGATGGTCGATGAATTGTATGCCTTCCTCCATGCGCAACCTGAATAGTTGACGCTTCGGCACCCACCGATTTGTCAGCGATTTTGCCAACTCTTCCATAATTTCTTCGGTGAATACTCTTTGATTACCGAGTACTTTACCTCATCGAAGAGACATAGTCAAATTGTACTGACAGACTTCCGCTCCATCACCTTCCATTCTTCAGCATATGTGCTACCCGGTTTGTTCCCCTCAAGAGCATCAATCAACCCTTGCTGAACAAACACATCTTTCACCACGCACTGCCACACGCTGAAATTTTCTTTGCCATCAAATTTCTCTACTTGATTCCACATCCCTGACCTTCTCACCTAGTAGGATTACACGCTCAATTCCTAGTAGAACTACACATAGTCACTACTGAAAGTCCCCAGTTACTCTACAGATTTTTTTCCTTAGGAAAATTTGGAGTATCGTAAGAAACACGTCTCCCTAGAGTAAGATTTCATAATCGTAGGGAAACTCCGACTTTCCCTACGAATCTTGAATTTTTCTAGGGACAGTTCGTGGAGAGGGTCCTACTTCACGGCACAGCGGCATATATCCTATGAAAACTTTATCAAACCGCAGGGAAGAACAATTGTGACACCAAACGAAAATTTCAATGGCCGCCAAAACGCTAACTCTCATTTCAAAATAAAGCAACAAGCCAACAAATCATAAATACTGAACCACTCTCCCTGCTTCTCTCAGATTCAGACGGAGTGCTTGTGCGGGTCATGGGCGATGCTTGCTAGGTGGAGCGCATACTGGCTGTGGCGCATGTGGCTCGGTCGGAGCGCATCCCCCCTGCTCCACGTGGGCGCCTCCGTGCCAGGCGGAGCGACGGATGCGTCTCCGGCGAGCTCCCACACGCAGCCGTGGCCAGTCGGAGCGATGCGTGGAGCAGATGTGGTTCCGGCGAGCTCCCACACGCATGCGGCAGATGTGGTTCCGGCGAGCTTACTAGGGCAGCGCCGGTGCGTGGGCAGCAGCCGCACGAGGAGGGACTTTGGGGCCCGGGCCGGTCAGATATTTGAGGCCCGGGGCGAAACTAAAAGTTAGGCCCTTTTATCATAATGATGATATTTTACCCTAAACAATCAATGTGTATATATATAACTATTTTTATTAAATATTTTATATATATTATCTTAAAAGTTTTATCTAACATTTGTAGATGTGGAGTCAGATGACGACAATACCAACCTCATCCGGTAACTTCTTGATGCATAAAATTGTTATCTGTTTGACCATCTTGAGACATTAGGAACCATAAATGGTCCTTCAACAATCAGTATAAAGTCATCAGCTTGTTTCTTCCCTCTTCCTTCTGTCATTGACAGATGAACACTTTATAGTAGACCACATGACTATGCTAAATTTTTTTTAAAAAAATTGGTAAACTATCACAAAGCTAGAAAGACATTAGATAAACTCACAGAATGTGGCAATGCCACGATCCCTCACCAACATGGCAATGGACTAATGCAAATTTGTAAATCAAACAAAAAAAATATGAAATCATTATTTCATCTAATCAATATTCTAATCTTATATTTGCCGCTTAGGGCAATTGAGATCTGTGAAATTTTTTTTACCTCTTCTAGAGTTTTGGTTCCGATGCCCACTTACGTGCTGCGATGCGGCCAGCCATGCCTTGCCGGCGACTCGAGCACACAGAGCCACGACACAGGGACACGGCGGCGCAATCACCCTCGCGCGCTGGACAAACGTGTGCGCGATTCCGGCATGCCGCCAGGCCCGGCCAGGCTTGGCCGCCGTCCGTCGAGTCGTCGTCTCGACGATGGCGCTTGCAAACATCTCGGTCAGGCTGGCTCTCAGATTCCATAAATGCCAAACGCACCGGCGGCGGCGCCTTGTTTCGTTCGCGACTCATGTATAGTACGATGGAAAGACGAAAAAAAGACGAGGAGTTGAGGAGACGTGCGGCGCCGAGTCCGGGATGATTCGTTCGCGGGAGGTTTCAGTTCGTGTTAGAAATAATTAGTTTATGATCAATTAGTTAATCACGTCGGTTAGCAAAGACGTCCGTTCAGGAGGGG
>CM014272.1:47878714-47905790 GCA_004135705.1 Alloteropsis semialata
GAGGCATGGCTAATTTCTTCATCTTCACGAGGATAGATCTTAGACGGGGATTTGATCGATTTGCTTCCAATGGACTAAGAGATAAGTCCCACCAACATGTAAAGCATATCACCCCATCTACTTTACACGGTCGGTTCGGACCCCTCCAAATACCGAATTCATATGTGATAAGCAATATAGTCCTCTCAGACTTCTATATATTATACACGGTCTGTCATCTTAACAGTTTGATCTTGTATATGATGTTTTACCTTTGTGTTAATATCAACCTCTAGGTCTGGCGATCCCCCGAATTATTTACCACCTTGGGTATACCCCTCAGTGGACTGTAGGTACAAACAATGACACTAGTGGTTGGTTTCCCTCTGTATGCTCACCTGAGTGGTTGTGTTACCATCAATGATCTGTGTTTCGCTGGAATACCTTGATCCTTTGCAATTTAAATTGTTCATATCCATCACTGCCACGGTGCTTCTTCCTCGTCCAATAATCAACAACCTAAGAGATAAAGTTACCGTGCTATTTAGTTCATCACGCTAGAATAAGTATGCCAAAGGTAACAAAATAATGTAAGAAAGCATGTCAATTATATATAAAATAATATGAGACAAAGGCTGAAAATCTGAAAACTGTCAATGATGCTAGTCGGCCTAAAAATTCCAAGCAATCAAAATCACCTTCAATACAACAATGCCATGATAAAAATCTGCGATGAAATAATTTTCCTACATCGTCAATGCCGTTTCCATCACATGAATCACGTGTCTATGCCATGGGGACCTTATTTTTACATGCCTTATTCTTGTCCACCATGGTCTTATAATTCATGGGTGCCGGCTTATCCTAGTTATTTATGTTCAAACTATGTTACTTATAGAGAGCCAGTAGTTAATGGATCATCACCTATAAACAATGACCATTTTGATAAAAAAAACCGGTCTATACAGAAAAACAAGCATAAGGTGGTCAGGCAAGTTTACCATGTCAAAAAAGATGGTCATTTATGTAAAAATTTAGCTTTGGCACTAGATAAAGAAAAGCCGACCACTGAAGAAATATCGGTTAGCTCTATTGATCAAATTGTTCTCAATGGTAAATATGTTTCTAGTAATATAGCTGAACCACGATCAAATTCGGTTGGGTGGCAAGATGACATTAAAGTGGTTGGTTCTAAAAAACCCGGCCTAACCGGTTTTGAAACTGTTCCAATTGGTATTGCTCTAAGTTCTAGCAAAACTGAAAATCTCAGATCGAGGAACAAGATGATGAGGAGAAAACTAAGCTTCGAAGATGAGCTTCTACATAAATATCATAATATAATAGCACAAAAACAAAACAATCGACTAGAAGACCATCGAAGGAGGCGTTCTTCACTACTAAGAGCAAAGAAGCATCAATAGTCATCTCATTGGTCTTCATCATTCATTCCGCTAATGCATGTGCCATGGATAGCATATTCAGGTATATTTAGTACTAATCCATGGTTTTGGTATAATCCTTGGTTGCCATTCTATCAATATCCTACTTATGCTTTCCCATGGAGCCATTATTTACAGGATCGGCCGCCATGGCCATATCAAGATTTCTAGCATATGTGCTTATTGCTTTAAAAGTCGAAGTAGTATGCTAATACAGAAGTTACATGTTGCTATGATTGCAAATTTTCTTATTTTGGCTACATTGGCATGAATTATGACCTAGAAGACTATACATATGGAAGATGCTTTGTTTATCATCATCCTGAAACAATTTTGGTCCTGATAATGTTTTCTGGTCCATAAGCTTCACCAAAAAACAGGGGGGCATATGTTCGCAACGAAAATTGGCACGACTGGGCAAATTGGTTAAAGTGGTTTTAGAAACTGGTCAGAGTGGATTTATAAATTTTCAAATTAGAAATTAGATTGCACCATTGCGTAGCTCTCGTCGAGATGATCAAGATGCATATGTAGAAAGTCTGATTTGGAGTTCGGATGAGAGAGTTATGGCTTTGGGAAGATCTGCACTGGACAAAACCGGTGAATCTGATTTTCCAAATAGGTAAAACCGGTTTTGGTTACTATGTCCGATCTGGCAACACAAATTGGTGGAACCGGTTTGCCGAAGAGGTGAAAATGGTTTTTGCCGAGTCCGAGTAGAATTGGAGATCCCTATGGATTACCACTTGTAAAAGGGTTTCCTTGTGGAGCAAGACCTCTCCACCCTATAAATATAGCGGACCATGGCTGATTGAGGGTGAATCCATTCGAATCTATCAAATACATTTATCTTTTTACTTTTCTCTTTGCCGTAATCTTTTCCAACCTCATGTACTGTTCTTCTCCTGTCTCGATGGCATGAGGAGGCGCCCTAGTTGGCCTGCCGAGACTAGGAAAACCCAAGATGCGCCTGTCCTCACGGGGTCCCCCCTAGGCGAGCATTCGTTGGTCTTCGTCTGGCTGCCCCGGCGAAAAGCGGCAAAACTGTTTGGCAAACTGATGGAACTGGTTTGGGTGCACAGGCGCTGCAAGGTGCGTCTCCGCGTGTTGCACGTTCGAGTGCTTGAGTATTTGGCGCGGTGTGTTTTCTCGTCAACAGATACCTTGATCCTCGATTAGAAACTGGTCCCAGTGGTGTGAAAGAAACATTATGGAATAACATTATGGAATAAACTTGCTGGCACATTCACCCTACCACTACGAACAAGGGACTTCGTCAAGCATCATGCTCTGAAGATCCTTGGTGAAAGTTTCCACCACTAGAAGCTTGAGCTGAATAATGAATTTGTCAAGCATGGGTTGATACCCTTTGAGAGTCGAGAGATATGGGAACATATCACAAGCCTTAGGCAAAAAATTTATACGCGAGCGCACGCTGCTATTGGTAGCAGTGAACGAGGTGACGTGGCGTAACTGTGTCCATGCATCCCTCGTCTTCAACCTTCGGTTGAGTAGAGGGAAGAAATGAAACTGAAGAAGAATGAGAGAGAGAGAGAGAGAGGACGGGGAGGTATGGGGCGCCGAAGAGCGACGATTAGTGGGCGGAGCGGCCAGCCGACAGGTCGCCGCCGGCCGGGGGTGGCGGTCGAGGCGGCGGCCTTATTAATTTTGGTTTCTGGGTGGGGGCGAGAGGATTCCATGACCGACGGAGGAGGCGGGTTGTGGGCCGCAGAGGCCGGGCGGTGGAGAATGGCTGCTGGGTGGAGCTGGTGGCGGGGGCAGACGACGAATTCGTTAGGAAGGGCGGGGGTGCACGACGGAGGTTGGAGGCGGGCGGTGCGGCACGGCAGCGAGGTAGCCGCCGGCCGTGGTGGCAGTGGAGGCGGTGGCGGTAGGGTGGTCAGGTTCCTTCAATAAAGGAGGAGGAAGAAGATGAACAATACCTGTTCATCCTTCGGTCGCCGCGACCGGTAACAAGGAACAAGCGCTGAATAGAACCCTTGCCTAGTAGGACTAGTTTGTAGGACAAAAGACCACTGAGGCCTTTCTAGCCCTGAGTCAGAAAATGTGCTAGAAAGAGAAGGAGATCAAACACCCAGTTCACCTCAGTGCCAGGTGGGTACAAGGTGGCATCCAAGAAAGGGCGGGCAGCAAGGGAAGTAGCTACTACATCAAGGGAACAAGACCGGTGCTAAGCCTTAGACGAGCGGGGCTATAATTGGCTAGAGGAAAATAATCCTAAGCTAGGTAGGTGGGAAGTTGGTCAATTGAAATTCCCATCACAACCCCAAATCGCGAGGGAGTAGCAGCAAAGATGCTATAGAATATGCCCAACTCGATCAAGAGACAGGACAATATCAAGCCAGCCAAAGGATAGGGATGCGCTCTCCCTTAGCATTGGCACTAAGGAGCATGGAGGATGTGTTCGAGGTGTGTACTCGAAGATTTCCATTAAAGAGGGGTTCCAACATGATAGGGCTGGCTACAAGCGGCACGATCGATATAAGGAAATTACAGAGGCAGCTGAGAAAGCACTAGGAATCACGGCTTGAAAGATTATTTCTATACGGCTTTTTAGCGGAGAACAAGCATAATGGGTCAGCAAAATAATCAGAATGAGATACTGGCCGTCCAACACCCAAATGTTTCTGCTTGGAGGACAATAAAACACAGCTCTTCCGAGCAGTGTAGGCTCTACGACACTAGAGTCAGATATCTGGTGCTTCCTCCGTTTCAAATTATAATTTGTTTGACTTTTTTGATCCCAAGTTTATAGCCGCTTGTCTTATTCAAAAAAATTGCGCAAATATAGTCATATTTAAGTCATTGTTGAAGAAATTTTATTAATAAACAAGCCACAACATAAGATGTGATATGTTGCAAGATTTTTTGAATAAGGCGAGCGGTCAAACTTAGGATCCAAAAAGTCAAACGAATTATAATTTAGAACGGAGGGAATGGATGCTATCACTGTTGTTACTCCTTGCTTCTCGCATGTTTTGTTTGGCAGAGCCGGAAAGACGAGTAGTTTCTGTTAGAATAGGATAATTAGTGATCAATTAGCAATTAGTTATGTCATTAGTAAAAGACACCCATTCACGAAGAGGCACCTATTCGGTAGGGGTGTGTCCCTCCGAAAGGACATGTTCATGCCTCTTCCCCATATATAAATATGTAAACCAACACTTCATTCATTCAATCAATACAATCACAGATTCATTCTCTCAATCAGTTCTCATTTACATTGAAGCATAGATTATTCTCAACACGTTATCAGCACCTTTCGCTCTCCACTGAGCAGTTCACGACGAGAAGAACAGAGGCACAATGTCCTCTGTACCGCGAGAAACAGCGGATTCATCACAAATTCACGCCGTTCTTACCTCCGGCAGCGGCGCCCGCACGTCCGCGCCCAGCGGCAACGACGGCGACGCTTGTCAATGCTACAGAACGGCGGCATGCTCGAAGAGGACACCTGCCTACGGTGGCGTCGCTTCTGTGGCGAGCGGCTGCAACATCAGCCCGGCCTAATGCGGCCACACGCTGCTGGGCGGCGGCCCCGCGCGCCGCTGCTGGCTGGTGTCCCCATGCGCCGCTGCAGACGGCAGCCCGTGCCGTTGGCCGACGGCCCCGCGCTACCACGCCACCGGCCGCGGGAGACGACCCGGCCATCCGCGCGCCAAGCCAAGACGATGCGCCCATGGGGCCCCCCACTGCAGCGAACCCGGTGGCGAGTTTCTTCTCACAGCCGCACGCGACCATCAATGGCGCAGGGGCTCCTTGGACAGCGGCGGAGCAGCAGCCAGGCCAAGCTCCACGGAACTCGGCCTCCCGTGCACCTCTCACCATCTACGACGACATCTCCTCCTCCATGGAGGAGTACTCGCCGGTCTAGGCCGGCCCTGCTGTGCTGTGGAGCGACAGCCGAGGAAGGAGCAGAGCGTCTCGTGGTGGAGGATGCGGCAGGATGACCTTATCCTTTCCTTGCCGTTTATTTTATTCTCCATCTCGCCTAGAACCCTCGGTTGGACTGGAATGAGTGGATACGGCCCATTTATTCTTTTGATTTTAGCTTGCTCCACATGCCGCACACTCCCGCTTGCTGATCAGAATGCATGTGCGAGTGATTAAGTTAAGATATTATTAGGATATCTATATATTTGAATAAGTCCTCAAGATTTTCTATAATTGCAGTTTAATCCTTCAACAGAGAATAGCAGTGTGATTTATCTAGTTCTAGGCATTTTACTTCAATGTAATTGTAACGCACTTTGTGCATCTCTGTACTTGTAAACTGCCCCCTGAATTGAAGGGATAATGAAATGTCAACGTGTTTGTTCTTATACATTCTGATTTCCATTACTGTTTATGGCATTTTATTACTTGCAATTTCTTTTAGTTATTTACTTATCGTAAGCTATATTATTTTCCAATGCTTAAATGAAACAAATAACTAAACTAATAATCTAACGCAAGGATCATCTAAAGGAAAATACAAAATTAACAATGTGTGTACATTGCAAAGGTCTACATCTTTTTAGATGATTATCTAATCCACTTTTACTGTTGGCCACTCCACAAGGTAGTGACATATACTACTGTGAGGTCTATGCTATGCTTTCGACATAGTTATAACCTTCAAAGTGCGTACCCAACACTAATATTTGGATGATTACACATATGAAAGGTCTACACCTATCAGGTGATTACCTAATCTATTTTTGTTGTTGGTCACTCCACAAGGTAGTGATACATACTACTGCAAGGTATATGCTAGTTATAACCTTCAAAGTGCATACCCAACAATAACTTTAGATATTTACAGAATCGATGTTTCATACACATCACTTTTAATTTTCCAAAAAAAATGAGGTCCACACTACAAATGCAAGTCTCAACTTGTCTAAAATATTTTGCATCATTATTATTACATGTTGCCATGATGATTTTGATTTACACAAAGTGTAAAATAATCAAATCTATGGTTTATACCATGCAAGAACAATGGCCACCAAAACGTTAACAGAACTAGCACTTGATGGACACAACTATCCCGCATGGTCATCAGACATGAAAATCAATTTAAAATCCCGTGCATTAATTCAAGTTTTAGATGAACCTCCAGCGGGTGACCCTAATATTATGGATCAACAAAGATTAGGAACTTTACTTTTTCTATGATATTTCCTACACCCCGATCTTAAGGCACAGTACATAAATGAGGAAAATCCACGTTTATTGTGGAATGCACTGAAAGCTCGGTATGAAAAGCATAAGCAAATAATTTATCCTGAAGTAAGTTATGAATGGAATAATCTACGTCTTCAAGATTTTAAAACCATTGAAGAATATAATCGAGCCATTCATCAAATTTGCTCCAAACTAATTTTTTGCGAAAAAGAACCTACTGAAGCGAAAAAGATTGAGAAGACTTTGTCTACCATGCTTTCCGCTGATAGGGTCTTACAACACCAATACCGTGCAATGAATTTCCAAGTTTATTCTGAACTTATTCACATATTAACTCAGGCAGAAAAACATGATGAACTTCTTTTGAAGAACCATCACAAGCTTCCAACAGGAGCAAAGCCTCTACTTGAAGTACATTACAATGCTCAGAATAACAAAAAGTTCAGTGGCTCATCTCGCCCATTCATGGACTTTAAAGGCAAAGGGAAATTCAACAAGAATAAGTACAATGCCAATAATCAGGGTAATGGCAAGTTCAAATCTAAATTTGATAGATCAAAGATACGCCAAAAATGTGGTTGTTTTAAACACTCCACAAAGAAATGTCGAACTCCAAAGCATTTAGTAAACCTCTATCTACAATCCGTGGGTCGTGGAAGAAAGATCAAGGAATCAAGATATGAAGCTCACTTCAGTCATCAACCTTCTTTCAACAAGGAGATAGGATGCTCCATGCAAATTCCACAAGCACAAAGTCCAAGCGACGACAAGACTAACGATATGTCGGCAATAGAGAACACCGACAACACAATGATAGATTTTGCTTCAAACGATATGTTTGGAGACATGGATTAAATTCCTAGATAGTCTAGAATAATTACTATTCTATGTCCTCAAGATTGATGTAATAATAATAAATTGTCACATTTATAAATAATGTCCATTGTAATAATTATATCAAGCACATTTGATATTCAATAAAGTATGTATTTTATATATCTCAAAGATTTGCTTATTTCAAATTCTTTATTTAATATATAGTCTCACGGGAGTTAATCCAATGGAAGAAGAATTATGCCTAGTGGACAGTGGCACCAAAAACACTATACTTAGGGAATTAAAATATTTTCATAATCTTACTAAAAGAGAAGGAAATGTTTTAACAATCGCTGGACGCGATGCAATGATAGTAGGTTCTGCACAAGCCACTATCACTCTCCCTATGGGTACACAATTAGTAATCGAGGAAGCTTTATTGTATCCTGATTCAACTCGTACCTTAATTAGTTATAAAGATATCCGGAAAAACGGGTTTCATATTGAAACACATGAAGAAAATAATGAAGAAAATCTTATTTTCACCAAAGATACAGGATATGGCAAACAAATTCTTGAAAAAATTCCTTCTCTACCATCTGGATTGTACTATACATACATCAAACCCGTAAAGCATGTTGCATATAAAGTAATTTTCCATAATGTTGATACATTTAAAATATGGCATGCTCGCCTTGGTCATCCCGGTGTTGGGATGATGAGGAAAATTATTAATAATTCTATTGGTCATAATTTAAACAAAGCAAAATTCCCTCAAACTTCAGATTTCCTATGCACCGCATGTGCAACAGGAAAATTAATTATAAGGCCTTCATATCTGAAGATAAAAATAGAACCACTAAAATTCCTTAAACGCATTCAAGGTGATATATGTGGTCCTATCCTACCATTATCTGGACCATTCAGGTATTTCATGGTTTGATGCATCTACACGATGGCCACATGTGTGTCTTTTATCCACACGGAACCATGCATTTGCTAAGATAATTGCTCAAATTATCAAATTACAAGCACATCATCCTGAACATCAGATTCAATCCATTTACATGGATAATGCTACTGAATTTAGTTCAAGAGCTTTTAATGATTATTGCATGGCTCTAGGCAAAGAAGTTCAGCACTCAGTCCCATATGTCCATACTCAAAATGGTTTAGCAGAATCGCTAATTAAAAGGATAAAACTTATTGCTAGACCAATGCTAATGAATTGTTAAATTACCAACTTCGTGTTGGGGTCATGCAGTCTTACACGCTGCTGATCTTATTCAATTGCGTTCAACTGCTTATCATACTAATTCCCCCTTAGAATTAGTACGTGGGAATCCACCAAGCATTTCCCATCTGCGTAAATTCGGTTGCGCTACGTACGTACCGATATCACCACTATAGCGTACATCCATGGGCCCTCACAGGAAAATAGGGATCTATGTGAGATACCAAACTCCGTCGATCATCAAATATCTCGAGCCCCTTACAGGGGATTTATTTACAGCTCGGTACGCTGATTGTATTTTTGACGAGAACCATTTCCCGGCATTAGGGGGAGACTTCAAGTACCAAAATGACCGCCAGGAAATCAATTGGAGTGTCGAAGGCATTCCGGCCTCTGATCCACGTACTCAAGAAACTGAATCTCAAGTTCAGAAAATTATTGGTTTGCAACACATAGCAACCAAATTGCCAGATGCATTTACTGTTTATAAAGGTGTTACTAAATCATATAATCCTGCTCGCAATGTACCGGAAAGAGTAGAAATACCAACCAAAACTACTCAACCTCCGAAACAAAACAAGAGGGAGAGGAGTACGGTTACAAGTCAGGACAAAGCTTCTTGCAAGCGTCCCCGGAGACAGAAGAATAAATCTTCAAAAATAGTAAATGCAATTTAACCTCATGTTGACCAACACCTAAGGGATGTTTCAAATCCCGTGGATGGGACACATTCACAACCTAGTTTATAGGTGCACCCAAATACTGAAACTAGGACATCGGACTATCCAGATTCTATTGTGACGGGAAACCACGATGAGTCATCAAGGATAGAAGAGATTTCAACAAACTATATTGATTCTGGAGAAACTTTTGATAGAAAGACTACAGTTATCGACACATATTTTTCCGAACAAATTGGTAACAACCTCAACAATGATCCAGATCCAAAGACCATGGCACAGTGTCGTAAACGATCGGACTGGAATAAATGGGAGGAAGCAATTCAATTGAAAATAGCCTCGCTCACTAAGAGGGAAGTATTTACACCAGTAATGACTACACCTTCAAGTATCTTTCCTGTTGGATACAAATGGGTTTTCGTTCGCAAACGAAATGAAAATAATGAAGTGGTGAGATATAAAGTGAGACTAGTAGCACAAGGGTTCACCAGAGGCCCGGCATTGATTTCAATGAAATTTACTCTCCAGTTATGAGTGGAATCACATTCCGATATTTAATTTCATTGGCAATACAAAATCATCTATCTATGCAGTTGATGGATGTAGTGACAGCCTACTTGTATGGGTCACTGGATTCTGACATATATATGATGGTTCCTGAAGGAATCCCAATACCGAATCCAAACGCAAATCGCAACATGTACTGTGTAAAACTCAAAAAGTCACTATATGGCTTAAAACAATCGGGTCGAATGTGGTACAATCGACTAAGTGAATTCCTTCTTAAGAAAGGATACATCACAAGTGATGATTCACCATGTGTTTTCATAAAGAAATCCGACACGGGATTTTGTATTATTTCAGTTTATGTTGATGACTTAAATATAATTGGTCATATGCAAGACATAAATGAAGCACGGAATCATCTAACGGCGGAATTCGAGATGAAAGATTTAGGTCAAACCAAATTTTGTTTGGGTTTACAACTCGAACATCTTCCCACAGGAATTTTAGCACATCAATCTGCTTATATCCAGAAAATATTGGAAAAATTCAATATGGACAAATCATATCCATCAAAAACTCCTATGGTTGTGCGATCACTAGATATGAAGAAAGATCCATTTCGACCAAGGGATGATGGAGAAGAATTATTGGGACCCGAGGTTCCATATCTAAGTGCCATTGGAGCATTAATGTATCTTGCAAATAGCACTCATATCTAAGTGCCATTGGAGCATTAATGTATCTTGCAAATAGCACCCGGCCGGATATTGCTTTTGCAGTGAACTTACTAGCTAGACACAGCTCTGCTCCTACAAAATGACACTGGACAAGAGTTAAGAATATCTTTCGATATCTCAATGGTACAAGATATCTTGGTCTTTTCTTTAAGAAAAATCAAGAATTAAATATGATTGGATATACTGATGCTAGCTACTTATCTGATCCCCACAATGCCAGATCACAAACAGGTTATGTTTTTCTACATGGTGGTACAGCCATATCATAGAAATCTTCCAAACAAACATTAGTGGCTACCTCCACCAATCATTCTGAAATAATTGCTTTGTATGAAGCTTCATGTGAATGTGTGTGGCTATGTAGAATGATAAACCACATACAACAATCTTGTGGTATTGGTGCTATCGACTCACCAACAATTATCTATGAAGATAATACAGCTTGTGTTGCACAGATGGAAACAGGTTACATAAAGAGCAATATTACAAAGCATATTGCACCTAAATTATTCTACCCTCATCAATTAAAACAAAGTGGAGAAATTGATATTTTGCAAATTAAATCTTGTGATAATCTTGCTGATTTATTCACAAAGTCCTTACCATCATCAATATTTCAGAAATTGGTATATGGAATTGGAATGAGACGACTTCGAGATTTGCAAAGTTCAGGGGGAGAATTACCTTAAATTTAACCTAAACAAACATCATATTGCACTCTTTTCCTATATGAGTTTTAATAGAATTTCTCATAAAGGTTTTTAATGAGACAATATCAATACAAGTATATATATCTATCTCTAATTTTCCCCGCAGGGGTTTTTAAGGAGTTATCAAAGATATATTAATCCTTCTCATATTTTTTCCCAAAGGGTTTTTAGGGGGAGGATATCACATACATGCTCTATCATTTTTCTCCTTATTTTCTTACAAGGTTTACAGGAGTTTTTCAAGGCATATCATTATACACAAGGGTTTCTCCTCAATTCCCATAGGGTTTTTGGAGGAGTTTTTCCCACATTTTGGATAAACAACATGGTTTCTCCTCAAAATTTTCCAACAAGGTTTTTAGAGGAGATTTCACCATATTTTGGAATGAAGGATATATTTTCAACAATGAAGTACATATTTCAAGAACGAAGGACGGGCGTACATGAAGATTACATGGAACAAATTGATCAAGGGGGAGAGTTAGAAATAATTAGTTTATGATCAATTAGTTAATCACATCGGTTAGCAAAGGCGTATGTTCAGGACGGGGCGTGTCCCTCCGAACAGGCACATCCATGCCCTTTTAGGGTTGTATATATATGTGAATCCTTCATCCAATCAATACAACAGAGAATCATTTATCCAATCACAGTTTCATTTTCATCATTTCGGACGCTAGGCCTGGTGCGCGTTGCTATTTTCATTCTCTCAGTATAAACCACCTATACGCATACTCATGCGCATGTATCATATACTAGTGCAGTATCTGGGATGGGGCCCCATGATTTTGGGGCCCGGGGCGACCGCCCCGCTCGACCCCCCTCAGGGCCGGGCATGTTTGGGACGGCCTCGCCGGCGTACATCTGCGCAAGGAGGTGGAGGTGGTGTTGCTATATGGCTTCCGGTAGCCAATTTCTTACTTAGCTTCTGGTGTCTAAGATTCGTGTGGGTATGTGTCATCCGTTGGATTTGTTATGTATTGTCTGGACTTTTTTCTTTTGCCTAGTTTATCCGGTGGTCCCCTTTCTGGAGACATCGAGCAATGTCGTTCGTCTTCTCGCATCGCCATGGCCGAGCGACCGGAGCTCGGACTGTTGCCTCAAGGAGTGGAGTGGGTGGCTGGGGAGTAACGGAGTCAGGTCCTCATGCTCCTGCGGATCCATAGGTGGTGTTCAGTGGTGAAGTGTGGGACTTAGGAGGTCAGCCATGGATGCGAGTTTGGAAGCTCGTGGGGAGCTCTGTACAGGCGGGATTCAAAGGGGCGAGGGTTGGGGAAGATATACGAGGGTGTGGAGGTGCCCACCATGGAACCAATCATGCTATGATGCCCAACCGTTGGAGATTGATGAGGCTCGCTCATTCCGTCTCGACGAAGAAGAAGAAACAGTCTGGATTTTTTTTCTCTGAAATGTTGATCTTTCCTTTGCAAATTGTTGAATTTATTTGGAGATGTTGAAATTAACAATGTTGAATGTAGTAACTGTATGATAACCGAATATATTTTTCTATCAGTTTGATAAATTAGTCGAATTTCAAGTGTAACCGGCTATTACCAGTAGATAATCTCAACACCTTGATATATGCAACTTCAGGTGGAACTTGTGATTACCGGAATATGTTTTTTACATTCTTGTAAAACTTAGGATAATGGAATTGGTAATTGCCATGTTGCCCTGTTATACATGGTTTGTGTTTATTAGGGTTTAGGATTTTGGGTTTTTGGGTTTTTCAACTTTCACGAACATTCTAGTATTATTCCTTCAGCTTTTCAAAATTGTTTTCTCAACATTCCCATATTGTTATTTGAACATTTCTAAATTGTTTTATCAACATTCCCATATGGTTAGTTAAACATTTCACTCACATTCACATATTGTTTCTTCAACATTTTCATATGTTTTTTCAATATTTCACCAATATTTTTATATTGTTGCTTCAACATTTTAAAATTTTCTTTCTCAACATTTCCCCCGCCATAGCAGGTTGTACTGGTTAGGGTTTTGGGCTGTTGGAGGTGACTCCGTCCTACTGGGTTCAGAAGCATGTTCGGGGTTTGGGGCGGTCATGTACTCCCTACCATAGAAGGCTAAATTTCTTCGGCTTTGCCCCCCTACCATAGAAGGTTATACTGGTTAGGGTTCAGGGTTGTTGGGGCGACTCCATCCTATCGGGTTCAGAAGGTTGTACGGTTTAGGGGGCGACCATGTACCCCCTGCCATACAAGGCTAAATTGCTTCGACTTCGGTCCCCCTGCCATAGAAGGGTGTACTGGTTTGGGTTTAGGGTTGTTGGGGGTGACTTCATCCTATCGGGTTCAGAAGGTTGTATGGTTTAGGGGACGACCATGTGCGCCCTGCCATAGAAGGCTAAATTGCTTCGGCTTCGGGGCCCTGCTATAGAAGGCTAAAATGCTTAGGGTTCGTGCCACCTGCCATAGAAGGCCATACTGGTTAGGGTTCAGGGTTGTTGGGGGGCGACTCTTTCCTATCGGATTCAGAAGAGTGTTTGGGGTTTGGGGCGGCCACGTGCCCCCTGCCATAGAAGGCTAAAATGCTTCGGCTTCGTCCCCCCTGCTATAGAAATCTAAATTGCTTAGGGTTCAGGGTTGTTGGGGGTGACTCCGTCCTATCGGGTTCAGAAGGGTGTTTGGGTTTTGGGGCGCCACATGCCCCCTGCCATAGAATGCTAAAAGTCTTCGGCTTTGGTCCCCATGCCATAGAAGGCTAAAATGCTTCGGTTTCAGCTATACTGGTTAGGGTTCTGGGTTGTTGGGGGGCGACTCCGTCCTATTGGGTTCAGAATCATGTTCGGGGTTTGGGGTGGCCATGTACCCCCTGCCATCGAAGGCTAAATTGCTTCGGCTTCGGCTCCCCTGCCTTGGAAGGCTAAACTATATCAACATCTTGTTTTAGTTATGTGAATATTTAAGAAAAACTATATCAACATTTTCTCTAAAATGGTTCAATCTACCTATAAAATGTTTAAACATATGTTTTAAGCTATGTCAACATTTAAATGAAACTATGTCAACATTTTCTGTAGAATGGTTCAATATTTATTTCTGTTAAGCTATGTCAACATTTGAATGAAACTATGTCAACATTATCTATACAATGGTTCAATATTTATGAAAAACAGTTTCAACATTTATGTTAAGCTTATTCATAGTGCTCTACCAATTGAGCTACATCCCTTGAGTAGCACCCAGCAGCCCCTGGTTCGACTCCTTGTGGGAGCGAATTAAACGGGTGTGGAATAAAAATTATAAAAAAATAGGTACGGGCTTCCCCTGCTGACTTCGGTCAAAAAACATTTATGTTAAGCCATGTGAACATTTCAATGAAATTCTACCAACATTATCTGTACAATGGTTCAATATTTATGTAAAACAATTTCAACATTTCTGTTAAGCAATGTCAACATTTCAATTAAATTATATCCACATTATATGTACAATCGTTCAATATTTATGTAAAATAGTTTGAACTTTTCTTTTAAGCTATATCAACATTTATGTTAAGTAATTATTCTATTAACTTATTTTTTATATTTCATAGGTGTAATTGACAGAAATTTCAAAGATTGGCTACTGATCTACAACTATACAATATGTTAAGAGTGTTTCAGGATATTTCTGTATTGAAAATACTTGATATTTATGTCTAATATACGCATAGTTTACTATAAATTAAGCCTTTTGCTATTACTCTTTTGTAATAATATTGTTTATTTAAAAACTGCAACTACAAATTTGTAGTTTGGAGTTCCCACCCGCACTTTCCCCTTCGAACCACGTGGCCTGCAAAAATTATCGACAAATGCGCGTGAAAAAAAGTCATGCGTGTGGAAAAAATGAAACGCGCGTGATTCTAAAAAAGTCTGGCACGCCGGAAACCAGAAATGAAGTGACGGTCCAGGATCCATGGGAGTCCTCATGGGCCATAGTCCCGTTAGGAAATTGGGCCGGCAACCCTGACTGATACAAGGAAGGACTGTACAGCTTAAAGAAACTAGTCGGGTGCTGGGAAACAACCCGGCCTACTCATGTTAGGACTCTGTGTATTGTATCCGACTAGGAGTTTGTATTTCTTGCCTTGTAGACCCTGTCTCCCGAGTATATAAGGTGAGGCAGGGACCCCTTGTAAAATCATACCCATCAATACGAGAAGATCCACCATACAGGATGTAAGGTATTACGCTCTCTACTCGAGGCAGCCTGAACCTGTCTAAATTGTCTCGTGTTCACCATCGTGCTTCTGGTTCCGGCGAGGCCCCCACGAACAACTCGACTACTTAGGGACCCCCCATAGTAGGCTAGCCGGTATAAAAAACCGACAGCTGGTGCGCCAGGTAGGGGATCTCGTCGAGCATCGTTCAGCAAGCTTGATGGCACCAGTCATCATCAACTGCGACGGCGACATGGCGTTCGAGAAGGGCGCCACCTTCGTTTTCGGCTCCTGGGTCTGCACGGTGGACGGCGCGGGCAACTTCGACCGCGCCCTCAAATCGCCGACTCCGGAGCAACTCGCCGACAAGCTCGACGAGATCGCGCCCCCGGGACCGAATACAACTCGGGCTCGGGGAACCTCGAGTTCGAACTCAACTCGGGCTCAAGAAATCACTCTTCCTGACCCGATTTCAACTCGGGCTAGGAAATTTCCGAAGCGGACCAAGCAACCCGAGTCGGTTTCTGAACCATCGGCTATGCCAAAATCCGCCAATTCAAAAATCCAGAAGAAAAGGAGTCCAGCCACTGTTAAGCACGAGGCCGACACCCCGAGCCAATATCCTTTTGGACTCGTGGGCCCCACCTCTGCTTTCCAGGCGGCGTCCTCAAAACAACTCCGATCTCTGGTCGAATTTGACGAATTTCCCCTGAACGGGAAACAAGTCGGACTCGTCATTACTTCAACCCCCGAAGGATGATTTGTTCACTGGCCGGGACGCAAGCCAGCACTTGGAGCAACACCACAGGAGGACCTGGACATGTCTCGCATCATCGCGTGCATCGATCCACTCCCGTTTCAACACGGGCAACCCCTGAATTCTTCAAGCAGCCGCGGCTCAACTGTCCCAGTAACTTCAAGCACAGGGAGCTACTCACCAGGGCGCCAAGCCATGGTGATCATCGCCCAGGAACAAGAAGTCTCCAACGACGAGCCAACTGTGGAGAACGAAGCTGAAGCTGACCGTAACCGACGCAGGGAGCGAAATGTCGCTCGCGCAGAACGACGTCGCCGCCTCGGCCGAAGGCTACCTCCACAGGACCTCAACGCCAAGTTCCGGCAAGTTGCCGGCCAAGACGTCTACTCCAACGCTGCAGCCAACATCATGGCTGTCGTCACAGAGCTGGGACAGATGCCTGAAACTCCTGAGATCCTCAGGATGAAGACAATGCTCGAGACAGCGGCCATCCAGCATGACGCAGTCAACCCGGCGAAGACTATCACTCGAGCACCAAGCCGCCAGGCAAGCAGCGCACACCCTGAAGTTGAAACCGAGGCAACCAGTCCCACCACCCGAGCAGAGAACAACGCCAACGCCAAAATGAGGGAGGCATAGTACTCGGCGGCGGAGGTCGTGACCACGGCGCCGGACCAAGCAACCGCGAAGTTCAGTAGAGCCACGTCGGCGGGCGTGATGGCAACCGAAACAGGGACAGACGCCCTGGGAATCACGATAACAACAGAGATCTGCGACAACAATTGCCACCCAGAGACGCGCGCACCATCATCTCGTCACGGGCGCGCGATCACGAAGAACAAGAACGCCGCAGACGCCAGGAGTACGACCAAGTCTACGGGGCGCCGGGTCAGGATCACCACAACCTCCACAAGTACGAAGGGTTCCCGGTCTTCTCAGACCGCATCCGCGCTACTTCCTGGCCCGACAAGTTCAAACCAGCTCATATCGATAGATATGACGGGAAACGCGATCCCGAGCAGTGGATTCGCATCTACTACTCGGCAATCAAGGCGGCAAGGGGCAACACCGACACCATGTGCACCTATCTCCCAGTAGTCCTCGATCAGGCCCCACTGACCTGGTTAGAAGGGCTCAAGCCAGGCTCCATCGACTCCTGGGATGAACTCTGCAAGGCTTTCATCAACAACTTCCAAGGTTCATGGCAAAAGCCGGGTACTCGTTTTGACCTAGCCCAGTGCAAACAGGGCCAGAATGAGTACTTGCGCAGTTACAACCGGCGATTTTGGGAGAAACGCTCAACCTATGCTGGCCTATCCGACCAAGATGTCATTGATTGCTTCCACGGTGGCCTTACAGACCCTGTGCTGCACCAAGGCGGCAAGGGGCAACACCGACACCATGTGCACCTATCTCCCAGTAGTCCTCGATCAGGCCCCACTGACCTGGTTAGAAGGGCTCAAGCCAGGCTCCATCGACTCCTGGGATGAACTCTGCAAGGCTTTCATCAACAACTTCCAAGGTTCATGGCAAAAGCCAGGTACTCGTTTTGACCTAGCCCAGTGAAAACAGGGCCAGAATGAGTACTTGCGCAGTTACAACCGGCGATTTTGGGAGAAACGCTCAACCTGTGCTGGCCTATCTGACCAAGATGTCATTGATTGCTTCCACGGTGGCCTTACAGACCCCGTGCTACACCTCGATTTCGGAAGGAACAGGCCAAAGACACTAGAGCAGATGCGAGAACTCATCAGCCGCTGGTCAGATGCTGAAGACATGCAGCGTGAGAGATTCAACCGTAACAAGTCGGGAGGAGATCGCAACAACAACAACGACCGTAACAAGGGCAAGCAAGTTGAGAACAACAGCAAACGCGACTTCAGCGATAAGAAGCGCAAACCTGAAGACACGGTCAACGTTGCTGAGAAGAACTCTTCCCGCAGGAAATTTGAAAAACTACTCGACAAGCAATGCCCTTTCCACCCAAAGGATAAGTACTCAAGCAGGGACTGCTGGTCGCTCAAGAAGGCGTTCTCAGCAGAGGGCGCTCCCAAACCAAATAACCCTGACAACAAAGGAGACAAGGGTGACAAAGACGCCGGCTACCAACAAGCCGACAAGGTTGTCAACGTCATCTTTGGGGGAATCACTCAGTCAGAATCAAAGCGCAAGCAAAAGCTTATCCACCGCGAGATTGCCTGCATTGAGCCTGCCATCCCCACCTTCCTGAAGTGGTCCGAAGTCCCCATCAGCTTCTCTCATGACGATCAATGGACCAACATCAAGAACCCGGGGCGATACCCTCCAGTGCTCGACCCTGTGGTAGCTGGTGCGCGACTCACAAGAACATTGATCGACGGAGGAAGCAGACTCAACATCCTATTCGCCAAGACTTTGAAGAAGATGGGCTTAGACATCACCAACCTGCTCAAGCCCACTGATTCACCCTTCTACGGCATTGTTCCAGGCAACGCTGCCGTGCCCCTTGGCCAGGTATCACTTCCAGTTACATTTGGTACCGAGGCCAACTACAGGACCGAGTACATAACATTCGAGGTCGCCGACTTCGAATCATCGTACCATGCAATCCTGGGAAGACCCGCTCTGGCGAAATTCATGGCGATCCCACATTACATCTACCTCGTCCTGAAGATGCCAGGCCCTAAGGGGATCTTATCCCTAAAGGGCGACATAATGACCTCCTACGATTGTGACACCGAGGCAGTGACGATTGCTGCAAGCATGCAGCAACCAAGCCAGGCAGCAATCGTAGCAGCTATGGCAAAACAACTCGGCGAGGCTGAGTTGGAAATCCCAACGAAAAAGCCAGCCGTGCCAAACATGAAGCCCTCCCAGGAAGTTCCAATCAAGGCAATCGACCTGGGGACGGGCGACCCCTCCAAGACGGCGCTGACCTGCCTATCAAATAGGAAAGCGCGCTCACCAGCTTCTTACGGGACAACCGCGACATCTTCGCATGGAAGCCGTCTGACATGCCGGGAGTCCCAAGGGAGTTGGCTGAGCACAAACTCAACGTTGATCCTGCCGCCAAGCCGAAGAAACAACGTCTACGACGCTTTGCCCAGGACAAGAAAGAAGCCATCCGTTCGGAGCTGGCGAAACTCTTAGCAGCCGGGTTCATTAAAGAGGTGTTCCACCCAGACTGGCTCGCTAATCCTGTCCTGGTCCGCAAGAAGAACAACAACGAGTGGAGAATGTGTGTCGATTACACTGACCTGAACAAGCATTGCCCAAAGGATCCCTTCGGGCTACCTCGCATTGATCAGGTGGTGGATTCTACAGCTGGCTGCTCTCTACTCTGTTTCCTGGATTGCTACTCGGGCTATCATCAGATAAGCCTCCACAAAGACGACCAGATCAAGACGGTGTTCATCACTCCGTTCGGCGCCTACTGCTACACTACAATGTCCTTTGGACTCAAGAACACGGGGCCACATACCAGCGTGCAATTCAGAGTTGTCTCAAGGCTCAGATTGGCCGCAATGTAGAAGCCTATGTTTATGACGTCGTCGTCAAGACAAAGAACCCGGATAGTCTCATCGATGACCTATCTGAGACCTTTGCACATCTCAGGGAATTCCAATGGAAGCTCAATCCTACCAAATGTGTGTTTGGCGTGCCCGCGGGAAAACTGCTGGGCTTCATAGTCAGCCACCGGGGAATTGAAGCTAATCCCGAGAAAGTTACCGCTATCACATCCATGGCGCCTCCAAAATCCCTCAAGGACGTTCAGAAGCTGACTGGATGCATGGCGGCCCTCAACCGATTCATTTCAAGGTTGGGTGACAGAGGATTACCTTTCTTCAAGCTCCTCAAGAAGCAAGACAAGTTCGTATGGACTCCAGAAGCTGATGCGGCGTTTGAAGACCTCAAGAAATTTCTCCAGTCACCACCAGTATTGACTGCACCAGCTGTTGATCAGTTATCAAGAAGCAAGAAGGTGTATATCATAATTGATATTCGGGTTGTTTTCAAGCTTACCAATGATGACGGACGACTTGCCGAGTACTCGGGTACCCGGCGTGGCTGAAAGTGCATCTAGGCCCCCATGTGGGTTTTGGTGAATTTGATGACAAATCGATTAAAGATCTAACTTGTTTGCTTGAGATGATGAGCAGAGAATTATTCTTATGATTCATTGTATTAATGTGCTCATCAAAACATATGGTTATTCATTGATGCAAGCAAGCAAATGTGTGAAGAAATAATACTCATTGCAAAGGTTGAAGTGAAGCGAACCCGGCTCAGCCGACCCTAACCTGGCTCACCCAGGTTGGGTTCACTGTCTCTAGATAAATATTATCCGGCTCAGCCAGGTGGCACCCAGGTCAGCCAGGTGGAATTAAATTCAGAACAGAAAGGTTAACCCGGCTCAGCCAGGTCCAACCCAGGTGACCCAGGTGTCAAGTCAAAACAAGCAATGATGAAGCAATGACTTGGGGATATGCTATGTGGGTCTCCAAGAATATAAGAAGACTTATTTGACAAAGGAAAATGACATTGCAAGGCTTCATGTATCTACACCAAAGGGACATATACTTATGTAACATATATTGGTCTCATTGTTGGAAGCTTGCAATGGTTTGGATATTCTTTGTCAATCAAGAACAAGCATTTGAAGAATCTTTCAAGTGGAGTTCATTTTATGGCATAGCAAAGCCAACTTGATGATGCAAGGGTAAGTGGTTGTTGACGCGGAAAATCGGCGGTCGTATTCCCCGCGGTCAGCACACGAAGACCAGGGAGATCAGCTTCGCTCCAGTGCCAGTCTACACTCCAGTTCAGGTTCGCGGCGTGCCAGTCAATTTGACCTGAAATTGACAAGGGAATAAAACAGTTAAATTGCTCTTTGATTGTGCCGGCTCTATTTCAGACGATGGAGTAACGTCGAATTTTAGCCAAGACCCAATCAGACACGTATCGGCCGATACTGATCGGACCTCAGAATCGGACCTCATTGATGACGTCAATCGGACCGAGTGATCGGACCTCAATCAGACATCAAATCGGACCTCAGAATCGGACCAATCAGGATCGGACCTTGATTGATATAATAGATCAGCCTTTGAATAATGAAATAAAGTGTAAAACAAGGCCAATATGTAAAATAATGGATCAGCTATGTCTTGAAACAAGATATTAAATAATCAAAGTGTAAGCCGATACATTGTCCACCTTGTCTAGTTGCCAGTTTGACTCGTCTTATCGGACCATCTAACCAACCAATCGGACTATAGCCTTTTCAGAGAAATCTAGCTCCGATGTAGGGAATCTAGATTTCTCCAACTATGATCAGATCAGATAGCTAGATAATCAGACTCGATTCATCAACGAGAAAGGGCGATGCGCCTCAATTCAAAGCCTATACTAGTTCGATAAATTGACTAACTTACTGGTAAGCCGGAGATCAGAACTGATGCAGCCCGTCCACCAATGAGCTTCGTCGGTAACTACTACTAGGTTGGCGTGAAGCCGGGTTGTATTGATTGTGAGAATAGTTCTTTACAATGGACAAGGGTTCAAATTTATACCCTGGTCATGGAGAGTCCTGATCGGACCAGACTAACTAAATAAGATAAACTAAGCTTAAGATAGAACGGGACTCTCATACGCCTTCTGAAAAGGAAATAGTCCCTGAATCTGATACGCTTCCTTCTTAGCCGACGCGCCTTCCCTCTTGAACTCGTCACCGGGTCGGACTCTTGCTTCATCAGACCCCTCTTCAGCATCGGCTTCCTTCTCTGTCACCTTCGGCCTTGACCAGTCAATGGGTCCACTGCGCAGTCTCAACCTCACCACGTCATCATCTGACTCAGCATGTCAGGTGCGAAAATCCGGTGTCAACACATGCCCCCAATTTTGGAATAAAATATCATTTTGTTCCAAAATTCGTATCTGCCATCATAACTCCTCCACCGATTTTCGTGCCGAAACTTTCCATCCCTGTACTGCGCGGCTCCTCGATCTTCGGGCCATGACCGCTTTTTTCTTCATCAACAACCCGTGGAGCTTATCTTCTTCTCTCTCTCCAAGCAATAGTATCTTTGACAATGAATAGCATACAGAACCCTGCATTTACCTCACGGGTATCCATGCATCTATTGACTCAGGCGAAACGATTCTTCAATGCAATTCCTCAAAAGAAGCCCCTCCTTCAATTACAGCAGCTCTGAATCAATGCCACATCTCCACGAGAATACTGTTCTTCATTTGGACGGTTTCCACGAGCGCCCCTTGGATTCCATTTCTCTTTTAATGCGTCCATCGACCGCCGGCTATAAATACTTGCCTCACGTCCTCTTCTTCCACCATCCCTTAGCCATGGCGCAGCTAATATTCATGGTAGAGCACAAACTCCTGCTGTTTGATATAGGATCCGACTCCTTCCTCCTCTTCTGCTAGAAGAATTCTCGTGAAGAAGTATAGGGTACTCCCCCCCTTTCCAAATCCTGCAGTGAATCCAGGTGGAACTTCTGCTAGAAGAATCCTCGTGAGGTTCCTCCATGATTCACCAAAGGGAAGGTTTTTCAGAGGGGTGTAATAGAGTGCCCTTTACAGGCTAGGGCGAAGCGTCCACCGGCGCGCTCTTCAAGGGACTGCATCCAGAGCGGATTTCTTCGACTCAAGGAAGAAGATATCTCCTCAAACTTGCGCTTCCTTTTGCCCTTCCTTTTCTAGTCTTGTTCTGGCAATGATGAACAAAGTACATCGGCGCCTACTAGATCCTTTTATCTTCTGAAATCCTTCTGTATGAGAAATATATGAATATATATGCAATCCCCTTTTAAACAGCCTGATCCGTCATCGAGCGGCTTGATGATGTAATGTATTTTTCTCTGTTTGTATATAGCCCTTAAGGCGATGCATATCGCATCGGCTCTTATTTTTTGTTCTTGAGGCGATTTTCCATCGGCTTTTAAGCCTGACGCATAGCATCGGCTCTTATGAGTTTACCCAAATGCTAGGGTAGTACTTCTTCAAATATTTCCCGTTTAATGCTTTAGGAAACACTTCTCCTTCAAGTGTTTGTTGAATATAAGCATTTCCAGGAACACATCGGACGACTTGATAAGGTCCCTCCCAGTTCGGCGACCACTTGCTGTACTTGGGATCTTTAGAACCAATTGGCAGAATAACCTTCCAGACAAGATCGCCCTCCTTGAACTCTTTCCCTTTAACTTTCTTATCATAATGCCTCGCTACTCTAAGCTTATTAGCCTCAATATTTTCAAGAGCGCGCAGCCGACGAACAGCCAAGTCATCGGACTCACTATTCATGAGCTCCATGTATTCGCCGGCCTTCAATTTATCCTGAAGCTCGATACGTCTTGATCCAGTACGAATTTTCCATGGAAGAACGGCTTCATGTCCATAAACTAGTTCATACGGAGAAACTTTGATCGATCCATGACAAGCCATTCGATAGGCCCATAGAGCTTCAGGAAGCACAATATGCCATTTTCTTGGATACTCCTCAATCTTTCTATCAATCAACTTGATCAAACTTTTATTGGAGGCTTCAGCTTGACCATTGGCTTGCGCATAATATGGCGATGAATTAAGAAGCTTGATACCCATATCAGCAGCAAAATTTTTGAACTCGTCCGATGTAAACATCGTACCTTGATCTGTCGTGATCGTTTGTGGAATTCCAAATCGGTAAATAATGTGTTCTCTAACGAATTCAATAACATTCTGTGTCTTCACCTCCCTCAAAGGAATAGCTTCAACCCACTTGGTGAAATAATCTGTTGCCGCTAATATGAATTTGTGCCCCTTACTTGAATGTGGAAAAATTTGGCCGATTAAGTCAATTCCCCATCCTCTAAACGGCCATGGCTTAATAACAGGGTTCATGGCCGATGCTGGAGCCCTTTGAATATTTCCATATCTTTGACACTCTTGACATCCTTTATAATATTCAAAGCAATCTTCCAAAATCGTCGGCCAATAATACCCATTTTTTCTTATCATCCATTTCATCTTGAACGCCGATTGATGAGCCCCGCAAACACCTTCATGAATTTCTCCCATCAAAACCTTGGCTTCTTCAGGTCCGATACATCTCAACAGGACTCCATCAATCGAGCGAAAATAAAGCACTCCCTCAACCAAGACATGTCTGATCGATTTATAGCGTACTTTTCTAGAAGTCTTGACAGAAGGATCCTTCAAATATTCAACGATTTCTTTCCTCCAATCTCCTTCTGGTATCTCCTGTACCATCACATCGGACGTAGGCCGATAGCCAGACGCCTTTTGCGCCAGCCGATTTGCTTCTTCATTATGATGTCTTGGAACATGCTTAAGAGTTACCAAGGCGAACTGACTAATCAAATCTCAGCACTTTTCAAAATAAGATAACAAAGCATCCATCTTGCAATCATATTTGCCGAGTAACTGATTGATAATCAGCAAAGAATCTCCAAATACCTCAACAAACTGAGCACCGATTTCTTTAAGAATCTGGAGACCTTTCATCAGTGCTTCATATTCCGCCTGATTATTTGTGCATTTCTCAATCGGAAAAGCAAATTCAAACCTTGCCCCCCGAGGCGAAATAATAACCAGACCGATTCCGCAACCATCATTACAAGAAGAACCATCAAAGAATATAGTCCAAGGAACCGCGTCAACCACACCGACCCCTTTCATCGGACCAGATACATCAAGCTCCATAGTGCATTGTTCACCAGCATCAACACTAGGCCCACAATGATCAGCAACCAAATCAGCCATTATTTGCCCTTTCACCGCTTTGGCCGATTCGTATCTGAGATCAAATTCTGTCAGAGCAAAAACCCATTTGCCAATTCTTCCTTTCATGATTGGCATTGATAACATATATTTGATCACATCTTCTCTACAGATCACAGTACACTCGGCCGATAGCAAATAATGCCTTAATTTCGTACAAGAAAAATACAAACAAAGGCAAAGCTTCTCCACATATGAGTACCGAGTTTCAGGATCTAGCAATCTTCGGCTCAAATAGAATATAACTCGTTCTTTCCCATCAACCTCTTGAATCAAGACAGAGCCGATTGCATGATCAAAAGCCGATAAATAAAGTTTGTACGGCTTACCCTTCTGTGGTGGAATAAGAACTGGCGGATATGCTAAATATTGCTTGATTTCATCCAATGCCTTTTGATGCTTAGGCTCCCAAATCAATTCTTCCTCATTTTTCAGTTTCAGCAAAGGAGTAAATGCCTCCAATCGGACCGACAAATTTGATATAAACCTCCTCAGAAAATTAATCTTTCCAATCAAACTCTGCAATTCCTTCTTGTTTGTTGGAGGTTCAATATCATCAATCGCCTTGCGGTTTCGATCATTCACCTCAATTCCTCTCTCATGTACCAAGAAACCGAGAAATTGGCCGGCCGATACGCCAAAAGCACACTTGAGCGGATTCATCTTCAATCCATGTTGTCTTGTACACTCCAGTGTTTTCTTCAAATCGGCCAAATGATCTCGATAACCTTTTGATTTGACTACCACATCATCAATGTAGATTTCGACTATCCTGCCGATCAACCTATGAAAAATATAATTCATAGCACGTTGATAAGTAGCACCGGTATTTTTCAAACCAAAAGTCATAACAACCCACTCATATAAACCGAGAGCACCTGGACATTGGAATGCAGTCTTGGGAATATCTTCTTCCGCCATAAAAATCTGATTATAACCAGCATTACCATCCAGGAAACTCATCACTTTATGGCCTGATGCTGCATCAACAAGCATATCGGCCACCGGCATCGGATACTCATCCTTCGGGGTTGCCTTGTTCAAGTTCCTGTAATCAATGCAAACACGTAGCTTTCCATTCTTCTTATAAACAGGAACTATATTTGATACCCACTCAGCATATCGATATGGCCTGATAAACTTAGCTTCAAATAGCTTCGTTATTTCGGCCTTAATTGGCTCATGCATCTCAGTCTTGAACCTCCTTGGATACTGCTTATGTGGTCGATACCCTGGTTTGATAGGTAGCCGATGTTCAACAATATCACGGCTTAAACCTGGCATTTCATAATATTCCCAAGCAAAACAATCAGAATACTCTTTCAAAAGTTTTATTAACTCCTGTTTATACTCGGGATCCAACTTAGCACTGATATACGTCGGCCTTGGTCTATCACCAGATCCTATATCTATTTCTTCTAATTCATCGGCCGACGTAAATCCAAATCCTAATTTACCGAATTCACTTCGGTCTTCAAGATCTTCTATATAATCATCCATTTAAAACAAAGTCTCAGAGCCGACTGCTTGGATCGGCTGTAGTCCTTGATCGGACACCTTGAGGAAGTCACCATCCCATGCTTTCCCTGACAGGCATTCAACTCCTTCAAACTCCCAAATTGTTGACTCAGCTGTAGCAATGCTAACCGAATCATCAGTTGGGACAATCTCCACTTTATTGCCCTGCCATTGGATCAAACACTGATGCATTGTGGATGGTATGCAGCAATTGGCATGGATCCAATCACGTCCGAGGAGCATGCTGTAAGAACCTTGGCCATCAATCACAAAGAAAGTAGTCGGCAATGTCTTGCTGCCGATGGTCAATTCCACATGAATTGCCCCCCGAGGCTCTGAAACATTTCCGCCAAAGTCCTTGAAGGTCATATTGGTCTTAATCAGATCATCAATCCCTTTACCCAGCTTGCGGAATGTGGAATAGGGCATGAGATTGACAGCAGCTCCTCCATCAACCAGCATCTTGGTCATCGGCTTCCCATCAACGTATCCCTTGATGTACAGAGGCTTCAGGTGCCGATACCCATTTGCATTTGGTTTCTCAAAGATAGCTTTCTCTGAATC
>CM014272.1:47906790-47929180 GCA_004135705.1 Alloteropsis semialata
GTTGTCAACGTCATCTTTGGGGGAATCACTCAGTCAGAATCAAAGCGCAAGCAAAAGCTTATCCACCGCGAGATTGCCTGCATTGAGCCTGCCATCCCCACCTTCCTGAAGTGGTCCGAAGTCCCCATCAGCTTCTCTCGTGACGATCAATGGACCAACATCAAGAACCCGGGGCGATACCCTCCAGTGCTCGACCCTGTGGTAGCTGGTGCGCGACTCACAAGAACATTGATCGACGGAGGAAGCGGACTCAACATCCTATTCGCCAAGACTTTGAAGAAGATGGGCTTAGACATCACCAACCTGCTCAAGCCCACTGATTCACCCTTCTACGGCATTGTTCCAGGCAACGCTGCCGTGCCCCTTGGCCAAGTATCACTTCCAGTTACATTTGGTACCGAGGCCAACTACAGGACCGAGTACATTACATTCGAGGTCGCCGACTTCGAATCATCGTACCATGCGATCCTGGGAAGACCCGCTCTGGCGAAATTCATGGCGATCCCACATTACATCTACCTCGTCCTGAAGATGCCAGGCCCTAAGGGGATCTTATCCCTAAAGGGCGACCTAAAGACCTCCTACGATTGTGACACCGAGGCAGTGACGATTGCTGCAAGCATGCAGCAACCAAGCCAGGCAGCAATCGTAGCAGCTATGGCAAAACAACTCGGCGAGGCTGAGTTGGAAATCCCAACAAAAAAGCCAGCCGTGCCAAACATGAAGCCCTCCCAGGAAGTTCCAATCAAGGCAATCGACCTGGGGATGGGCGACCCCTCCAAGACGGCGCTGACCTGCCTATCAAATAGGAAAGCGCGCTCACCGGCTTCTTACGGGACAACCGCGACATCTTCGCATGGAAGCCGTCTGACATGCCGAGAGTCCCAAGGGAGTTGGCTGAGCACAAACTCAACGTTGATCCTGCCGCCAAGCCGAAGAAACAACGTCTACGATGCTTTGCCCAGGACCAGAAAGAAGCCATCCGTTCGGAGCTGGCGAAACTCTTAGCAGCCGGGTTCATTAAAGAGGTGTTCCACCCAGACTGGCTCGCTAATCCTGTCCTGGTCTGCAAGAAGAACAACAACGAGTGGAGAATGTGTGTCGATTACACTGACCTGAACAAGCATTGCCCAAAGGATCCCTTCGGGCTACCTCGCATTGATCAGGTGGTGGATTCTACAGCTGGCTGCTCTCTACTCTGTTTCCTGGATTGCTACTCGGGCTATCATCAGATAAGCCTCCACAAAGACGACCAGATCAAGACGGCGTTCATCACTCCGTTCGGCGCCTACTGCTACACTACAATGTCCTTTGGACTCAAGAACGCGGGGGCCACATACCAGCGTGCAATTCAGAGTTGTCTCAAGGCTCAGATTGGCCGCAATGTGGAAGCCTATGTTGATGACGTCGTCGTCAAGACAAAGAACCCGGATAGTCTCATCGATGACCTATCTGAGACCTTTGCACATCTCAGGGAATTCCAATGGAAGCTCAATCCTACCAAATGTGCGTTTGGCGTGCCCGCGGGAAAACTGCTGGGCTTCATAGTCAGCCACCGGGGAATTGAAGCTAATCCCGAGAAAGTTACCGCTATCACATCCATGGCGCCTCCAAAATCCCTCAAGGACGTTCAGAAGCTGACTGGATGCATGGCGGCCCTCAACCGATTCATTTCAAGGTTGGGTGACAGAGGATTACCTTTCTTCAAGCTCCTCCAGAAGCTGATGCGGCGTTTGAAGACCTCAAGAAATTTCTCCAGTCACCACCAGTATTGACTGCACCAGCTGTTGATCAGTTATCAAGAAGCAAGAAGGTGTATATCATAATTGATATTCGGGTTGTTTTCAAGCTTACCAATGATGACGGACGACTTGCCGAGTACTCGGGTACCCGGCGTGGCTGAAAGTGCATCTAGGCCCCCATGTGGGTTTTGGTGAATTTGATGACAAATCGATTAAAGATCTAACTTGTTTGCTTGAGATGATGAGCAGGGAATTATTCTTATGATTCATTGTATTAATGTGCTCATCAAAACATATGGTTATTCATTGATGCAAGCAAGCAAATGTGTGAAGAAATAATACTCATTGCAAAGGTTGAAGTGAAGCGAACCCGGCTCAGCCGACCCTAACCTGGCTCACCCAGGTTGGGTTCACTGTCTCTAGATAAATATTATCCGGCTCAGCCAGGTGGCACCCAGGTCAGCCAGGTGGAATTAAATTCAGAACAGAAAGGTTAACCCGGCTCAGCCAGGTCCAACCCAGGTGACCCAGGTGTCAAGTCAAAACAAGCAATGATAAAGCAATGACTTGGGGACATGCTATGTGGGTCTCCAAGAATATAAGAAGACTTATTTGACAAAGGAAAATGACATTGCAAGGCTTCATGTATCTACACCAAAGGGACATATACTTATGTGACATATATTGGTCTCATTGTTGGAAGCTTGCAATGGTTTGGATATTCTTTGTCAATCAAGAACAAGCATTTGAAGAATCTTTCAAGTGGAGTTTATTTTATGGCATAGCAAAGCCAACTTGATGATGCAAGGGTAAGTGGTGAAGAAACAAATCGAGATGACTAGAGCGAGGGACTAAGCAAGCTTTGGCTAAGTGACGACTTATGACCATGTGCGAATGCTAAGGTGAAGTATCTAGTATCCGGGGGGTTTCGAAGTATCATATCCAAGTGTTGTCAAGAGAAGCAATGCAATGCATATATGTTATGGTTGATGAAGAAAGTGGCTTATGGATTAAAGTGAACTCAAACATAAGTTATGGAAAATCCTAAGTCACTAGCTCAAGGTTGATCTGCTCAAGATGATGAACAATGTTGAAAGCCTCAAGTGAAGAATATTCAAGTATTGGCATGATTATCAAAATGGAAGCTCAAGTGGTTGAAATATGTTTATTTATATGTCTTGAGTTTAGGTATGCCGTACTATCAAGAGGGATGCAACATTGGTTGATAGACATTCACTGAAAGTGCTCAAAGTCAAACCCATGAGAGTCTAACCATTAGAATTCTAACTTAGTGGGGTTTTCAGGCAAGAACCGGTCTGACCGGTTCTGGGGACCGGTCGGACCGGTTCATGGCCTCTGAGCGTCTAACGGCTAGTTCAGTTTGAAAACCGGTCTGACCGGTTTGGAAAACCGGTCTGACCGATTTTGTCTGACAGAATAACGGCTAGTTTTGAAAGGGTTGGGTATTTATACCCAAGAGCTCCTCTTTGAGGGGCTGCTGGTTCTGTGCGTCCCTTATACCTTCTTGAGGCCAGCTGAGCTCTCCCCAACCTCTCTTTGTGAGATTTGAGCAATCTTTGTGAGATTTTTGAGTTGGGTTGAGAGAGAATATTGTGTGTGAGCTAATTGTGAGCAATCTGATCTTGAGCACTCCTGGTGGCGTCCAGCAACTTGTGAAGCATTTGTTACTCTTGGAGCTTTGCTCCTAGACGGCTAGGCGTCGCCGTTGAGCACACATTCCTTGTGTGGTTGTGCCACGGAAGTTTGTATCACCCATCCTCCTTGTGAGGAATCAGTAAGTAAACTCAATCCCCTTGGTGGTCGATTGGGTGAGGAAAGGGTTAGGTGTGACAACCCGGCTCTTCGTGAGCACCTCAACGGAGACTAGGATTCACCTTGCCTTGGTGGCTGCTTAGTGCATGTGGTGAATCTGAACTTCGGTAAACAAATCCTTGTGTTTATCTCCATTTACTTACATTTGTCAATTCTAGCATTTACTCGTAATTCCGCATATCTCTACTTTGGTAAACTTGTGCTGTGTGCAGGAGCTTCATAAATATACTTGGAAACACCTGGTGAAGCTTGTTGTCCAAAGTGGTTTGTGCTAGAATTGTTAGGGGGTTGTTCTTCATTATTGTTCCCTGTCTGTCAGAGGAAACCGGTCTGACCGGTTTCATGAACCGGTCTGACCGGTTCCAGTGCTGACAGCTGGGTTTCAGTTTTGTAATTTGTAGAAATTCGAAGAAACGCCTATTCACCCCCCCTCTAGGCGACATCAAGGTCCTTTCAGTGGCAGATCCTGGGCATCCATGTAGAGTGCCTGGACGCGGACGGCGACTTCATCTGACGATAAATCGCTGGTCGAGATCCTGGTCGGGTCTTCGGGGCCAGTATACTCATAGCTAGCGTGCACCCGCTTCTGGCAGGGTTGTACGCGCCGGCGCAAAAACGAGCTGGCGATCCCGATGGCGGTTAAGCCTTGATCTTTCAGAGCAACGATCATCTTGATGAGCCTGGAGATTCCGTCGACCTTATCCCTATCGAGGGATTCATTCCATGAATCTTGCGGCCGAGGGCGATGACCAGAGTGCTTGGATAGCCTCGAGGGCTGATTTTCCACATAAAACCACCTGTCATTCCAGTCTTTAATGGAGTCATTCATCTTGAAATCGAAGCAGACGTTCTTCATCCCGTGACGCAACTGAAATCCGGCACCACCGACTACTTTGTCCGGGGTGGACTTCACACGAAAGAGGCAGCGGAACAGATTGAAGTGGGGATCGATTCCCAAGAAGGTTTCGCAGAGATGAATGAAGAGGGAAATTTGAAGAATAGAATTGGGATTGAGATGAACCAATTCTAATTTATAGTAAGAAAGAAGCCCTCGGAGAAAATCATGAGCGGGGAGGGCGAATCCGCGTTCATAAAAGGCAACAAAAACCACGATTTCGTGGATTTCTTCGAAAGGCCAGGCCTTACCAGCATCGGTGCGCCAACAAGAGATTGATTTGTCCAGCAGATAGCCTTGCTCCACAAGACCCTGCACCATCTCGTCCGTTGCCTTGGATGGCTTCCAGGTAAGAGCTGGCGCAGGGGAGTTCTTGAACACTGGCATATCGGTGGTTGGGATCTTGGATTTCTTTTTGCTTGTGGCGGATTTGCTCTCAGTAGGCTTGCTGGAAGCAGGTTTCCGACCCATCTTGCCAGACGAGATTCTCGATTGATTCTCGAACGGGGCTTGAGTGGATTGCAGATTGCGCACGGAGGCGAAAAGAGTTTGAGGATTTCAGTAGTGAAAGCGACGGCGGTGGGGAGGAGAATACGAACGGTTCACCCTCTGTCTTATAAGATTGAAGCGGTAACCCTAAGCGTATTCTCCGTAACCCGTTTTCCAAAAATACGCCAACACTTATGTATTCGCGGTTACAAACCAGATGCATATTTGTGCGGCCATTTCCTAACGAGCTAGGTCATTTTCCGATGAATTTTCATTCTCGGGGACTGATGCTTAATAGGATTTATTTCCACATCAAAGAATATACATATTTCAACAGAAGTCTTTAAGCTTATTGTCATCTGCTTTAAGCTTGGGGGCTGGGGGAAATAGTATATTTCTTTTAGAAAGTTTTTTCAATAAAGACCCTGGAATTGTTTTTAATCCTTGAAAATATTTCTAGGCTCGGGGGCTAGACCCATAATGGGTCCATCGTTTTTCAAAAGCTGGACACCATTATAGTAAATGGGGAAGTTTTTGCATCAATCTTGGTTCATAAACCAAGGCCCGGGGGCTGGCTGCAAAAGAAGTCGGCAAAGGAGCACATCATGTTCACTTCTGAAGGTTTTTCAACAGGCAAGACGACGAGGAAACAACTCGGCTGACGCTGAAATCGTTGAGAAACAACCCGGCAGGTGTGAAGACATGAAGATACTCGGGGGCTTGACGGTCCAGGATCCATGGGAGTCCTCATGGGCCATAGTCCCGTTAGGAAATTGGGCCGGCAACCCTGACTGATACAAGGAAGGACTGTACAGCTTAAGGAAACTAGTCGGGTGCTGGGAAACAACCCGGCCTACTCATGTTAGGACTCTGTGTATTGTATCCGACTAGGAGTTTGTATTTCTTGCCTTGTAGACCCTGTCTCCCGAGTATATAAGGTGAGGCAGGGACCCCTTGTAAAATCATACCCATCAATACGAGAAGATCCACCATACAGGACGTAAGGTATTACGCTCTCTACTCGAGGCGTCCTGAACCTGTCCAAATCGTCTCGTGTTCACCATCGTGCTTCTGGTTCCGGCGAGGCCCCCACGAACAACTCGACTACTTAGGGACCCACCATTGTGCTTCTGGTTCCTATGTATAGGCGCGCGAGAAGAAAACGCGGAACAGAATGAAACGGACCTATTACTGTTAGTTAGACATGGGCTGTGTGTACAGTATACTAGGCTTTGTATTTATGTTGCTTAACTAGCTTCCGCAAGCTATACATAGGAGCCCCCGGTGGAGGTCGGAAAACCTATCTAGCACTCGAAAGCTAGTAACTCAAGTTGGCTTCCACTTATTTGAGATTCGTGCGATCCAGTAGCGTCATTGGATCCGCACGCCCCGCACCCGCTGCTTCCCTCCGCCGGGGGTGTTTTTCTTTTAGCCCACTACAGAGGGAATATAAAGCCCACTACAGAGCAACCATATTGCAGCGCGGGATGTTTTTCTTTTAGCACGCGCAGGTACAGAGCAACCATATTGCAGCGCGGGGTGTTTTTCTTTTAGCATGCGCAGGGGGGATTCGTCTGTTCCGTTCGTAACGGAAAAAAAATATAAACTAGTTTTGACTTTTCTTTTCCGCGCGCGGTGCTTTTCTTTTAGCTATGAGTAACGGAAAAAAATATAAACTAGTTTTGACTACAAATTTGAAGTTGCAATTTCTTAAAGAGACACTATAAACTATGAGTATCATAGAGGAAAATCACGTATTTTGAAATACAAAAATCGAAAAGATTCGTGAAACTGTTTAGTTCTCAACAGCTAGCCAGTCTTTAAATTTGTTATCAACTTCCACCTGTCAAAGTAAAAATGTTGAGATAGGTTAATACAAATGTTAAAACAATTAAGCAGAAGTATTGAGTGATATAAAGAAAATAGTTGTAACATTTGTAGCTAAATGTTGACATAGCTTAAAAATAAGTTCGAAACATATCTTTAGAAATATTGAATCACTCTCTACAAAGTGTTAACATAGTTTTAATTAAATGTTTAAAAATATAATAAGTAATGTTGAATGAGTTTGAACCAGTATTGAGTCATATGAAACAAAATATTGAAGCAGTTCTAAACAAATGTTGACATAGCTCAAGTGTTATGTTGTACTGTCAGAAAATGATTCTCGTTTTCTTTTCAGGAATAGAGCACAATTGTTGAGATCTTGTTTACTGCCTTATTAATGGCAGCATTTCTTTTGTGAGTTTCAGTTTAAATTTGTTTTATTCACTTATTCTTGAATCCCCAAGAGCATCTGTGAATTAGTTCTTGTAATTTGACTGAAGTTGATGCCTCTTTTAGATCTAAATAATGCTGAAAGTTGTAGTTAGGATCTGTGAATTAGTTATACAAAATCTTGCAGTCTTCATTCTTTCTTATAATTATTTTAGATATTAATTATTTCAATATTGACTGACAACTACTTGACCATATGCATGGTACAAGATTGTTTTGCCAATTAGGGCTTTTTTGTAAGAGTGGGACTGCTGCAGGATATTTTAGGATGGTCAAAGTTGATATAAATTCCAAGGAAGGCTAAATTGCTTCGGCTTCGGTTATACCAGTTAGGGTTCAGGGTTTGTTTGGGGGCGATTCCGTCCTATCGGGTTCAGAAGCATGTTCGGGGTTTGGGGCGGCCATGTACCTCCTGCCATAGAAGGCCAAATTGCTTCGCTTCGGCTCCCCTGCCATAGAAGGCTAAATTGTTTTGGCTTCGGTTATACCAGTTAGGGTTCAGGGTTTGTTTGGGGGCGACTCCGTCCTATCGGGGTTCAGAAGCATGTTCGGGGTTTGGGGCGGCCATGTACCCCTACCATAGAAGGCCAAATTGCTTCGGCTTCGGTTCCCCTACCATAGAAGGCTAAATTGCTTCGGCTTCGGTTATACCAGTTAGGGTTCAGGGTTTGTTTGGGGGCGACTCTGACCTATCGGGTTCAGAAGCATGTTCGGGGTTTGGGGCGGCCATGTACCCCTGCCATAGAAGGCCAAATTGCTTCTGCTTCGGCTCCCCTGCTATAGAAGGCTAAATTGCTTCGGCTTCGGTTATACCAGTTAGGGTTCAGGGTTTGTTTGGGGGCAGTCCGTCCTATCGGGTTCAGAAGCATGTTTGGGGTTTGGGGCGGCCATGTACCCCCTGCCATAGAAGGCCAATATTATGTCAACATTTAGATGAAACTATGTCAATATTTTTGGTAGAATGGTTCAATATTTATTTCTGTTAAGTTATGTCAACATTTGAATGAAACTATGTCAACATTATGTATACAATGGTTCAACATTTGTCAAAAACAGTTTCAACATTTCTGTTAGTATGTCAAAATTTCAATGAAATTCTGCCAACATTATCTGTACAAATGTTCAATATTTATGTAAAACAGTTTCAACATTTCTGTTAAGCAATGCCAACATTTCAATGAAATTATATCCACATTATCTGTAAACTGGATCAATATTTATGTGAAACAGTTTGAACTTTTGTTTTAAGGTACATCAACATTTATGTACTAATTATTTTTTAAACATCAAAATATCTAATCAAACTCATTGAACATTACTTATTATATTTTTAAATATTTAAGTAAAACTATGTAAACACTTTTTACAGAATGATTCAATATTTGTAAAGATATGTTTCCAACTTATTTGTAAGCTATGTCAATATTTAGCTACAAATGTTACAACAATTTTCTTTATATCACTCAATACTTCTGCTTAATTGTTTTAACATTTGTATTAACCTATCTCAACATTTTTTACTTTGACAGGTGGAAGTTGATAACAAATTTGAAGACTGGGTAGCTGTTGAGGACTAAACTATTTCATTAATATTTGCGATATTTGTATTTGAAAATATGTGAATTTCGTTATACTCATAGTTTGTAGTATATTTTTATGGAATTGCAACTTCAAATTTGTAGTTTGAAGTTCCCACCCGTTCTTTTTCCCCTTACAACCACGTCGCCCGAAAAAATGATCCAGAAATGCGCGTTAAAAAAGTCTGGCACATGGGAAAAAATGATCCAAAAATGCGCGTTAAAAAAGTCTAGCACGTGGTATTTAAAAAATGAAGCGGCGCGCTAAAAGAAAACCACTCCGCGCGCGCGCAAAAAAAAAGTCAGTACTAGTTTGTATTTTTCCGTTATGAACGGAACGGACGAGCCCAGCGCGCGATAAAATAAAAACCTCCTACGCCGCGCGCTCTAAACAAAGTCAATACTAGTTTTCATTAACGCAAGGCGCGCTGGTTACTGGGCCGTGGGTACACTATACTGGGTTTTATATCTAACTTGAGTTACTGGCACTCGGAAGCTAGATAGGAGCCCCCGGTGGAGGTCGGCTGGGAACGCGGCAGCGCGACGAAGAGCACTACAGGTATTTGTCGCCGGGGGGCAGTCCAGCGTGAAGCTCCTTTTCCGGCTCTCCCAAGTTCTTTTGTTTATTTGTTTACTTGCATGTGGGTGTGTTCGACGAATAGCTTCAATGAATTTGCTGGTTCTCTTAGTTCCTGTAGATGCTTGGATAATTATCTTGGAGACAAGGTGGTGGCGGCGACGACCCGGGGATCACCTGTAGATGTTTGCATATTGCAGAAGCTTAGTGTAGTCATCGTCGTTCATGATGCGCCTGCTGGAGGTTGCTACAGCCTGCAAGTTTCAATGGAGGATGAGAAATTTTTCTTTCTTTCTGTAAAGTATTGCTTTCATATATAATTGATGCGTGTATAACTGATAAGCAAATGAGCCTTGTGTAATATAAATTCAATGAAAATAATTCTTTGGCCATTATTTCTAAATGCAATTTGATAGATAAATGGAAGAGTATTTAATAATAATACAAAAGGTTTTGATTTTTAGAGTTTAATAATAATCACAAAAGGTTTTGATTTTTAGAGTTTAATAATAATCACTATGGAAAGTGCCTTTACACGTAGAATAGATGCTGCCATCTCAACAGATTTCCCTAGAAATCAAAACCCTAGGGAAAGATGGATCCCCTACGGTTTCTCCTTTCACCGTAGGGCACTTTCTTCTTTCCCGTCGAATTCTTCCCTAGGAATCTTTCCCTAGGAAACAATGGTAGGGAAACTGTTTCCCTACTGTTTTCATGTCTTTTCCTAGGAATTTTGGCTCTAGAGAACTTGGAGGATTCTAGTAGTGAGTAGGATTACACGGTCAAGTCCTAGTAGAACTAGGAGTCCTACTAGCACACACCTATTGAGTCCTAATCCAAGTAGGATTTGAGTCACTATACAACAGGGCCCCCAAATCACCTAATTTGGTTAGCTAATTATCTACTTAACTACTTAAGTATAGAAAAAAAAATAAAAAGGCCCACTAAATCCTATACGTACAATGAGCATAGCCAGCTCATATGTGGCTCTTTAGGACTTTTATTAGGCCCATGGATGGCATGAGGTCTGGCTATTTCACAGGAATCGATCATAAGGGTTTGCTTTAGGACATGTTAATCTAGAGGTTGCACTGAAAAGTGGACAACATTCGAGATATTGATGGTAGAGAACTATAAGGGGAGTTCAAATTCATCCAGGGTTATATTAAGGAAGTATTTTTCGTATTAAGGAATCCATGGCCCCTCTTAATATTCAGAAGTATTGGAAACACCATGGTTGTTTCCCTAGTGTCGTTATTGCATACGGAGTTTTGTTAACTCCTGTGACTGTTGCATGTGTGGAAAAGAGATTTTCAAAACTCAAGTTGTTGAAATCCTACATACAAGCTACTACGACTCAAGAAAGACTCAATGCATTGGCAATAATATATAGCACTCCAAAATGATATATTTGATAAGATTAATTATGAGATATAATTGAAGATTTCATTTCACGAAATACTAAAAGTATGATGCTTTTCAGTTGAAGACGAAGTCATTTTATTACTTGTATACTACTTTTTAACCCGTTTCGTATTAATGTTCGATATATTTGTAAACAATGTAAGTAGTAACAAATACAGAAGTTTCATAATAAAAGTTTGTTTTGGTTATGCCGTATTTTAAAATTTTAGAGCCCCTTAGTTTGTTTTGCACCGGGGCCTCCATTTCGCTGGTACGGCCCTGATCGAAGACCAAAGAAAACCAATTGTATAGATTGTATAGAACAGAGATATCTGCAAATCTTTTGTTGGTCCATATCAGTTGGTGTATGGATCAGACCAAAGAAAATGCTTCTCGTTGGTCGGATCAGGCCATAGAATTGTACATTTGATTCGATGAAATATTACTAATTAGAATATAATTTTGCTTACATGGAATTTGCGAGGCTGCAAGCCTTTTGTGGATCACTTATCCATTTGTGCAAATATGTGCATGTGATGTGTTATTGTTATGGTCGGCAATGTATACACGCGCAGGAACATAAGTGGCTGAACGCGAAGTCGAGGACTTGCTCTGGATCGCGCCACGCCGGGAGTAGTTAGGATTTGGCGTTCGGCAGTTCTACTTTGTATTTAAATTGGTACTCTTTATATCTTAGGAAACTGTAAGTAGTAAGACACGTTTGGAGATAATCAAATCTCTTGACGCTCCCGAGCCCTGCAGTTTCTCTCGCGCACGTCCTCCTTCCGTTTGCCACGGCGTTCCAGCCTCGCCGGCGCCGGGATCCCAAGCCTCGTCCACCCACTCATCACCATTACTTCTTACCCAGCGAGAGCTCCAACAGTTATGTGAATTAAGCTGTCATGAACGTTGAATTTGAGAACCGCCTGTGGATATCAATTTCTTTGTCGATTAATCAATGTGTTTTAGCGGTGTGTTCAGCCATATCGGTTACAGATGTAAATTTCCATATCGGTTTCATGTGACAGGCCGGGTTTAAAATCTAAGCCTGACGCACATAAATTTCCCTGTAGGTCAAAATAGACAGAGAAATTAAGTAACCGATGGAGAAACTAAAAGAGTGACACGTAAATTTTATTTCCCTATTGCTCTATCCCTATAGCCTATAGGACGTTTGCCTGTCAGGTTTCGAATTTCCCTGTCAGTTTTTAGCAGTCAGGGAAATTCCGTTTTCGTTTCCAGTAGTGTAGCTAAGAACATTGTGATTAGCTTCTGCTTCTGTTTCTTCTGATAATAATAAAAAGTTAAAATACTGAAACGTTCCATCAACACTCCTCTGAGGACGTTACATCTTGAAACTCGGCTTTCTCTCTTTCTATATATAAAAAAACAAAACCTTTTTCATACTGGACCAAGGCCCGCTTGATCTTTGGAGGCGAACTTTAGGAGAATGCTCTAATAACAATCATCCGTTGTGCTTGTCGAGTATTTTCCTAATAAAATTCTTTTGGACGACGTCGAGCAAATTATTGCTCAAGAATGTAATCTTGTTCATGAGTAATAATAAAAAGCTCCCTTTTTCTCGCGAAAAAGAATCTTTTGGATGACGTTCACTCTCTCCACTTATGTTTTCTGGGGCATTTGATCAATTGTTTGTTCTTATTTTTATGCATTTGATTCATTCATATAGCTGTAACAGCATAAGAATCAAACCATCATGCAGAGCAAGCAGTGTTCTGTACGATTTATATTCCTGTCTTGAAAGCAGAACTCGATCTACAAGGCATAAAGCCAATTTACACATAACGCTAGCTCTCTGAACTGAACAGCTCAGATGGCAAGCACGAGACCAGGAAGGTTCCTCCGAGCCTGGTCCGGCAGCCGGCTCTGCCACACCTGCCGAGTCTTGGAACACACATTCTCGCTCGCCGCTGAAACCGCCCGCGCCGCCTCTCCACCGCCGCCGCCGAGCCTCGTCACGACCAGCGCGGTGTTGCAGTACTCGCGCACCTCGGTGACGCGGCCGCCGGGCCCCACGGTCCACGCGTGCACCCAGTAGAGCGCCCCCGTCGCGTCGGTGCCCTCGGCCAGCACGGTCGTCCCGAACGCGTCCAACGACCGGATCTTGAACGGGAGGCCGCCGGCGCCGGCGCCGGAGCCGGTGAGCAGGCGCATGAGCACCAGGTGCTGGTACGCGCGCGGGCCGTGGAACCACCAGTCCACGTCGGGGTTCAGCAGCCGTCGCACGGCGTCCACGTCGCCGCGCTCCAGCGCGCGGTACAGCGCCTCCACCACCGCCTTGCTGCTGGTGCTGGTCACTACCGCTTCGGCGCCTCCTTCGCCGTCAGGGCACAGGCCGGCATCGCCGGCGAGGATGTCTAGCTTGTCGCTTGCCAGCTCGCTGGAGTGGGTAAACCAGAGGCTAGGAAGAAGAGGGTGAGAGAAGTTGCTTGGAGTTGGAAGCAGAGCGTGTCCAGGAATTGGAGTGGAGGGAGAAGATGTTGCGGGCTCTCCTTATATAGGGGAACTTTGGGTTGCCGCTGGCTTGTCATCCGAGTAGCATTCCAAAAGCATCGAATTTTTCAGTTCTTGCAAAAGCAAGTGGCAGTGCGCGATTCAGTTGCAGGTATATACTATATCTTGTTGGTGCCTTGGTGGCAGATAATAATTCATCACCCTTTTTGACAAATGGATTGAGCAAGTTACTGAAGCTGGAATATGTGTTAGTGGAAGAAAGCTGTATAATTTAAAGACTGTACAGCTTAAAATTGAAATGAAACGTGCATTATCAGGTCTAGATTTTAACGAGTAAGAATGAGTGAAAAGTAGTAAAAACTCAATTGCTTAAAAATCCGATGCGGTTATCACAAATAATAAATGCAGTGGTGGAGCTAGAACTATATTTTAGCAAATGTGGTCTGATTCCTTATCTGACAAAAGCTTGTGGAGCCTACCTTTGATGATTTGATCTAACAAATTTCTTGCCCCTCAATATTCTCCATTTTTTAAACTTGAACAAAGAAAAACCTCTAATCAACACACACAGTGCTCCTCAATATTCTCCATTTTTTAAACTTGAACAAAGAAAAACCTCTAATCAACACACACAGCCAAATCAGCTCTGCCGTCTATACATAGAACATATCTGATCACTAGGACGGCCAACAATGAAATGTTTAATTAGCTTCATTATTGAAAACACAAATAATGTCCCCACGCCAACTAACATTGAACAATTATTTCCTTTTGATTCACGGCATTACCAAAGAGGATCCTCAAGTATGTGGACGCTGGCTGAATTTTTTTCATATGAAATGGATTAATTCCACTAGGAATCTGCCGCCCAGAAAAGGAGCGAACCTGTCTGAGAAGAGTGATCTGTTTTAGTTTTAATCGTTGTCTAGTCTTTTTCAGAATCCGATTGCAATGCAAGCTGCCAAAGGATAAGAACAGTCCAAAGAAGCACAGAAAAATTTATCCATCTTCCTTTTGGCAAAAGTTAGCATCTGCATTACCCGGGGCTAGATCAATTGGTGAAGGCTATCCTTGGTGATCAAGACCGATACGCAAATGGTAGCCAACATTTTGAGTGCCAGTTAGCCTGTAGCGCACTACTGTTCGCTGCAAACTCGGACCATTGGTCAGTTTCTGTCTTTCTGCACTACGTCGTAGGAGCCGTTTGGTACATCTTCCCCCAAAACAGTTTCACGCTATAGTGTCTCATTTTTGCGTGAAACAGGTGAAGCTGAGTAAAAAAAAAAGCTCCACCAAAGTGGCCCGTAGTGTGCCTCAGTGGGTTTTAGGGGCTGCAGCAAATAGGAGATGAAAGGAGACGAGAAGAAGAAACAAAATGGAACAAGGGTTAGTGGTAGGTTTATCTTCCAGGACGACTAAACAAAGTGTTAAATTCATGTCTAGATGCAGGGATTACACAAAAAGAGTCAAGATATACTTCAGATCTTGCAGTGTATAGTTGCAAGTTGCGTTGTCGATCAAAAGAGCCTTTTGATGATGTGGCTACGAGACTTAAGCTTATACCTGTGCTCTTTTGTTATGCAATTATAGTGTCTGTCTTAAAATATGTGGAGATTTTTCTGTGTCTGAAAAGAAATTTTTGAATCTGTAGTACGCTGAAATTGGTGCTAGAGCTAGTTCACCCGGGGCTTCTATACAACCTGTGCTCGCCGGACCGGTACCGGCGACCGAAGAATACTGTTCTTCTTCCTCCTTATCTCTTCCTCTTCCTCAAGTGCGCCAGAGCAGCCCTCCCCACCGCCGGCCACCACCTCTGCCCGCGGCCACCGCCCGCCGCGCCGCTCCGCCCACCTCCCACCCCTGCCGCACCACCCCCCCTTCCTAACGAATTTAACTTGTCGCCCCCGCCGCCGGCACCACCCACCGGTCATCCTCCACCGTCCGGCAGCCGGCGCCCTCGCCGGCTAGCCTCCGCCGCCCTCAACCCGTCTCCTCCGCCGGTCCGGCTGCTGCCCCCGGCCTCCCTTTAGTTTCGCCGCCCATGGAATCCTCCACCTCACCCGAAAACCCAAGTCCCTAAGGCCGTCGCCCGGTCACCGCCGGCTGCTCCGCCCAGCAACCGCCGCTACTCGGCTCCCCCCGTACCTCCCTGTCCTCTGTCTCTCTTTTTTTTCTTTTGTGTTCTTCCTTCTGCTCAAGCTCAACCGGAGGTTGAAGATGAGGATACGTGGACAGCGTTAAGCCATGTCGCCACGTTCACTGCTACCCATAGCAGCGCGTGCTCGTTGTATAAAAGTTTCGTAGTTCACCTCAAATGTTATGCTGATGAAGAACGATGAATACAGTAATATACAAGGAGTTCATCAATGCCACCACATTTATTACTTGCAGCAGGAAGCCAATGCAAGAAGAGCATTGCCGCATTGACCTAATAAATCATGATTAAATAATCAAGTGACCCAATTTGATAAGTTATTCTAGATGTGCTCACTACATATTCTGAACATCAAGAGATATAAGCACCCTGCATCCAATACTTATTCGATAAGGGATCCCTCAAGATAATAAGCAAAAGCGGAATGTTGCTAAAAACCTTGACAGAGTCATACTTGGCACCCAGCATATATTCCCCTCTAGAAAGAAGGCTATTTAAAGAATAAACATAGGTAATATTAGTTTCATATTATGGATGTTCATAGTATGCCTGTTGCTGGGTATCCATCATTCTACCTAAATTCACACCCATCTCAAATGGGGAGGATATGGACAAAAACAATGTTTATCTATTAGAAATGGGGAGGGCACGGTATGTGAAGAAAACTATTTATCCATTAGATATGTATAGTATCTAGTACAAAGTAATTATACATTGGATATGAGAGAGAATGAGGAGGGCGAGGATTGGATAATATATATTTGGATTTAGGTATGAAGAAGAGTGGGTTTGCCCATACCCTCTCTAGTGGCAAGTCTAGTTTATAGATAAATGACGGACCAAGATCCATGGGAGTCCTTATGGGCTGCAGGCCTGCGAGGAGATTGGGCCGCCAACTCTGACAGATAAAAGGAAAAGACGTACAGGTTAAGGGAACTAGTCGGCTGCTAGGAAATAACCCGGCCTAATCATGTTAGGACTCTATGTTTAGTATCCGACTAGGAGTCTGTATTTCGTGCCTTGTAGACCCTGTCTCCCGATTATACAAGATGAGGTAGGGACCCCTTGTAAAATCATAACCATCAATACGAATCGATCCACCATACAGGTCATAGGGTATTACGCTCTCTCTCGAGACGGCCCGAACCTGTCTAAATCGTCTCGTGTTCACCATCGTGCTTCTGGTTCCGGCGAGGCCCTTGCGAACAACTCGACTACTCAGGGACCCCTATAGTAGGCTAGCCGGTATAAAAAACTGACAGCTGGCGCGCCAAGTAGGGGCTCTCGTCGAGAATCGTCAAGAAAGCTCAATGGCACCGGTCATCATCAACTGCGACGGCCCATGGCGTTCGAGAAGGGTGCCACTTTTGTATTCGGCTCCTGGGTCTGCATGGCGGACGGCGCGGGCAATTTCGATCGCGTCCTCAATTCACCGGCTCCAGAGCAACTCGCCAATAAGCTTGACGAGATCGCGCCCCGGGTCCAAATTCAACTCGGGCTTGGGAAACCTCAAGTCCCAGTTCAACTCCAACTCGGACTGAGAAGATTCAAAAGTGGACTAGGCGGTCCGAGCCGATTTCTAAACCATCGGACCCGCCGAAATCTAGCAATTTAAAAATCCAGAAGAAGAGGAGCTCAGCCACTGCTAAGCGTGAGGTCAACACCCCGAGCCAGATTCCTTTTGGTCTCGCGGGAACTGCATCTGTTTACCAGGCGGCGTCTTCAAAGCAGCTCCGATCTCTGGTCGAATTCAACGAACTCCCTCTAAGCGGGAAACAAGTCGGACTCGTCATCACCTCAACTCCAGAGGGAAGGTTTGTCCACTGGCCCGGACGCAAGCCAAAGCTTGGAGCAACACCGCAAGAAGACCTGGACATGTCTCGCATTATCACGTGCATTGATCCACTACTATTTCAACACGGGCAACCTTTGGACTCTTCAAGCGGGCGTGGCTCAACAGTCCCAACAACTTCAAGCATAGGAAGCTTTTCACCGGGGCGTGAAGCCATGGTGATCATCGGCCAAGAAGAATAAGTCTCCAATGATGAGCCAGTGATGGAGAACAAAGCTGCGGACGATCGAGAAAGGCGCAAGCAACAAAACGTTGCTCGCGCAGATCGTCGTCGCCGAGCCAACCGCAGAATCAACCCGCAGAACCTCAACGAACGATTCATACAAGTCGCTGGGCAAGATGTCTATACCAACGCCGCAGCCAACATCTTGGTTGTCGCAATAGATCTTGGCAACATGGGCCAAACTTCGGAGATCCAGAGGATGAAGACGATGCTCGAGACAGCGGCAATCCAGCATGACGCAGTTTGCCCTACCCGAACCATCTCCAACTCCAAGGCAGCAAGCCGCCAAGCAAGCAGTCGCCCTACTGAAGGCGAAAATCGTGGCAACCCACCTCGTCACCCAAGCAGAGATCGCCAAGAACCCGACAATGTGGGAGGCATGGTAGTCGGCGCTGGATGTAGAAACCACGACGCTGGACCTAGCCATCACGTTACTCAACAAAGTCACAACGGCAGACGCGATGGCAACAGGGACAGAGATGGACGTCGCAACTACCGAGATGATCATAGGGATTTGCGACACCAGCTGCAGAGTAAGGATGCACGCACCGTCATCTCTGCATGAGTTCGTGATCGCGAAGAAGAAGAACGCAGGCGGCACCAACAGTATGACCAAATCTACGGGCCCCCAGGCCGAGGTTATCACAACTTTGGCAAGTATGAGGGGTTCCCGGTCTTCTCAGACCGTATCCACGCCACTTCCTGGCCCGAAAAGTTCAAACCGGCCCACATCGAAAGATACGACGGAAAGCGCGATCCCGAGCAGTGGCTCCGCATCTACTACTCGGCGATCAAGGCGGCGAGGGGTGACACCGACACCATGTGCACCTACCTTCCAGTAGTCCTCGACCAGGCTCCACTGACCTGGTTGGAAGGACTAAAACCAGGCTCCATCGACTCTTGGGATGCACTCTGCAAAGTCTTCATCAACAATTTCCAGAGTTTATGGCTGAAGCCGGGTACTCGCTTTGACCTAGCCCAGTGCAAACAGGGCCAAAACGTGTACCTTCGAAGCTACAACCGTCGATTCTGGGAGAAACGTTTAACATGTGTCGGGCTCTCTGACCAAGACATCATTGACTGCTTCCACAGCGGTCTCACCGATCCCACGCTGCATCTCGACTTCAGGAGGAACATGCCAAAGATGCTCGAGGCCATGCGTGAGCTCATCAGTCGTTGGGCCGACGCCGAAGACTTGCAGCGTGAGAGACTCAACCAAAACAAGTCGGGGGGCGACTGCAACAACAATGATCGTAACAAGGGCAAGGAAGTTGAGAATAGTGGCAAGCGCAACTTCAATGACAAGAAATGCAAGCCCGAGGATTCAGTCAATGTTGCCGAGAAAGGCTCCTCCCGCAAAAGGTTCGAGAAACTACTCGACAAGCAACGTCCTTTCCATCCAAAGGACAAACACTCCAGTAGAGACTGCATTGGGCTCAGAAAAGCTTTCGGCCCCGGAGGCGCCCCCAAACCCGTCGAACCTGACAACAATGGAGGCAAAGGTGACAAAGACACCGGCTATCAACAAGCCGACAAGGTGGTCAACGTCATCTTTGGAGGGATTGCTCAGACAGACTCGAAGCACAAGCAAAAGCTGATCCAGCGTGAGATTGGGTGCATCGAGCCTGCCATCCCTACCTTCCTGAAGTGGTCAAAGGTCCCGATCAGTTTCTCTTGTAACGACCAATGGACCAACATCAAGAACCCGGGAAGGTACCCTCTGGTACTAGACCTAGAAGTAGCAGGCGCACGACTCATGAGGACGCTGATTGATGGCGGAAGTGGACTCAACATCCTGTTCGCCAAGACATTGAAGAAGATGGGCTTGGACATCACCAATTTGCTCAAGCCTACTGATTCACCCTTCTATGGCATCGTCCCAGGCAATGCTGCCGTACCACTTAGCCAGGTATCACTTCCAGTTACATTTGGTACTGAGGCCAACTACAGGATCAAGTACATCACATTTGAGGTCGCTGACTTCGAGTCTTCATACCACGTGATCCTGGGGAGACCTGCTCTGGCGAAGTTCATGGCGATTCCACACTACATCTACCTCGTCTTGAAAATGCCAGGCCCTAAAGGGATTCTATCCCTAAAGGGCGACCTAAAGGCCTCCTACAATTGCAACACCGAGACAGTGACAATTGCTACAAGCAAGCAGCAACCGAGCCAGGCAGTAATTGTAGCAGCTATGGCGAAACTGCTCGGCGAGGCTGAGTTGGGCATCCCAATGAAAACGCTAGCTGTGTCAACCATGAAGCCCTCCTAGGAAGTACCAATCAAGGCAATCGACCTAGGGATGGGCGACCCCTCCAAGATGGCGCTGATCGGCGCTGACCTGCCTACAAAATAGGAAAGCGCGCTCACAAGCTTCTTACGGGACAACCGCGATATCTTCGCATAGAAGCCTTCTGACATGCCGGGAGTCCCAAGAGAGCTGGCTGAGCACAAACTCAATATCGATCCAACCACCAAACCCAAGAAACAATGCCTGTGACGCTTCACCCAGGACAAGAAAGAAGCCATCCGATCGGAGCTGGCAAAACTACTAGCAGCCGGGTTCATTAAGAGGTGTTCCACCCCGACTGGCTTGGTAATACTGTCTTGGTGCGAAAGAAGAACAACAATGAGTGGAGGATGTGTGTCGACTACACCGACTTGAACAAGCACTGTCCAAAGGATTCTTTCGAGCTACCACGCATTGATCAGGTGGTGGACTCCACAGCTGGCTGCTCTCTACTCTGCTTCCTCGACTGTTACTCAAGCTATCATCAGATAAGCCTGCATGAAGACGATCAGATCAAGACAGCGTTCATCACCCCGTTTGGTGCCTATTGCTACACGACAATGTCCTTTGGACTCAAGAACGCAGGGGCAACATACCAGCGCACAATTCAGAGTTGTTTGAAGGCTCAGATTGGCCGCAATGTTGAAGCCTATGTTGATGATGTCATCATGAAGACAAAGAATCTGGATAGCCTCATCGATGACTTGTCTGAGACCTTTGCACATCTCAGGGAGTTCCAATAGAAGGTCAATCCAACCAAGTGTGTGTTTGGCGTGCCCGCAGGGAAATTGCTGGGCTTCATAGTCAGCCACCTTGGAATTGAGGCCAATCCCGAGAAAATCACCACCATCACATCCATGACGCCTCCCAAGTCCCTCAAGGATGTCCAGAAGCTGACCGTATGGCGGCCCTCAACAGATTCATCTCAAGACTGGGTGATAGAGGACTACCTTTCTTCAAACTCCTCAAGAAGCAAGACAAGTTCGTATAGACTGCAAAAGCCGACGCGGCGTTTGAAGACCTCAAGAAATTCCTCTAGAAACCACCAGTACTTACTGCACCAGCTTATCAGGAACCACTGCTCCTCTACATCGCTGTTACAACCCATGTGGTGAGTACCGCGATAGTAGTTGAGCAGGAGGAACCCGGCCATGTATTCAAAGTACAGCGGCCAGTCTACTTCATCAGCGAGATACTTACAGAATCCAAAGTATGCTACCTCCAGGTCGAGAAGCTACTATATGCTGTCTTGATCATATCTCGCAAACTGCGCCACTATTTCGACGCTCACCGGGTTATTGTAGTCCCCTCTTTCCCAATCGGCGACATCCTCCACAACTGGGACACGACAGGGCGAATTTCAAAATGGGCGGTCGAGCTGGGCTCTCACGCCATCGACTTCGTCCCACATGCTGCAATTAAGTCCCAAGCCTTGGTTGATTTCGTCACTGAATGGACAGAGATACAACAGGCGGCGCCAGAAGAACCCATCGAGCACTGGATCATGTACTTCGATGGGTCAACGAAGCTTGAAGGAGCCAGCGCAAGAGTACTCTTCATATCTCCAAAAGGCGACCAACTTAAGTACGTGCTCCAGATCCTTTAGAAAGCCATCAACAATGAAGCCGAGTATGAAACTCTACTGCACGGGCTATGCCTGGCTACTTCCCTTGGCATCAAGCATATGGTGGTCTACGGCGACTCCTCGGTGGTCATCAATCAGGTCAACAAAGATTGGGATTGCACCAAGGAGAACATGGACGCATACTACATGGAGGTCTACAAACTCGAGAAGCACTTCCATGGACTCGAATTTCATCACGTCCTTAGGGACAACACATGGCTGCTGATGCACTTTCCAAGCTTGGTTCCCATCGAGCACAAGTACCAGGCGGCGCTTTCATCCAAGAGCTGTTACAACCATCTATTAAGGAGCAGGAAGTACAGCCGACTACAATACCCCCTCATCAGCAGGTCATGGTGATTACAACCGAGTGGACAAAGCCCTTCATCGAGTACATCCTACATCAGAAAGAGCCCGAAGATAATTTGGAAGCAGAGCAAGTCATCAGGCGAAGCAAGCACTACGTAGTAGTCGGCTCCATCCTATTTCAACGTGGCGCATCGTCTGGCGTCTTGATGAAGTGAATCCCTCCAGAAGTCAGACGGGAGATCCATGAAGAAATCTATGTTGGAATCTGTGGCAATCATGCTGCCCACTGCACAATCGTCGGCAAGACCTTCCGGTCCGGGTACTATTGGCCATCTGCAGTGGCAGACGCAGAAGAAGTCGTGAGGACTTGCCAGGGCTACCAATTCTTCACCCGGCAAGCTCACATCCCGCAATGGTCCTCAACACCATACCACCCTCTTGGCCCTTCGCATGCTGGAGGCTGGACATGGTTGGACCGCTCAAGAAAGCGCCAGGGGGATTTGAATATCTCTACGTGGCAATCGACAAGTTCACAAAGTGGATTGAAGTCAAGCCGCTAGTCAAAGCTACAGCACCGAAGGCGGCCGAGTTCATCCAAGACATTGCTCACCGTTTCGGCAATTCCTACATTTTGATTTAACAGATCATCGGCGATGAATCTGTGTACT
>CM014272.1:47938875-47960239 GCA_004135705.1 Alloteropsis semialata
AGTAAAAACTCCATCAACTATTGGTTAATACATTGCTATGCAAGACATGAATCTCATGGCTACAGACTGTCACTACGTAGCTGCAGATACACCTTGCCACTGTATGATCATCATGTACACACGCAAAAAAAGCATGGAGACAATGCTTGTGAGCAGAGAGTGGTCTATTAAGAAAATCTATGCATCCCATCAACTATTTCAATTATCAATTTTTTGGCTAATATTTAATAAACAAAATAATACCACTCACATTATCATATTTAATAGTTTATGAAAGCACCAATATATGCAAATGTTATTTATTAAAGTTTTGCAGTTTTGTTGGTAATAATGCTATATATGAATAGATATTGGTCTATTTAGTAAAAGAACTAAAACTAAACGAAAAGATTGCTGGATTTGCACGGGAAACAAAAACGCGCTTAATAAAAATTAGTGTTATTACATCATGATAATTGATATGTCCAACAAATTTAATAATAATTCTTATTACAACATGATGCACGCCACTAAATTAATCTCCGTTGACACCATTTTTTTAGGAGATAAAAAGGATAGTTTATGTCAACAATCTCAACACCTAGATATCTGTCAACGTAATCAAGTGCCCATATGAACGCACTATCAACCGCCTTATAGGGTTTATCCAAAACTTCGCCATAAATTTTTGTCTGCCTAGTCGTTCCACTTGCGTCCACATGTGTCAGGGTTGTGTCCGCTTGAAATCCACCATTAACGCGATATGAATATGGCTTAGTGAATGTGAACCGTAGGTAATCAAGTACCTGTTTTAGTATTGGTTGTAATCCGGAGTGCACATGCATGTATCCACAGTACAGGTCGTCCTATAAAAAAATAACAAAACCACGTTATTTCATAACATTCATAATGGAATTCAAAAAAAATCATAGTTAACTTACATAGATGGATTCGTATTCAGGGGTAACTAATTTAGGCATTTGTGTCACGGGGAGGCCACCCGCCTCAAGAGCTTTTATCTTGAAGTAGCTATAGTCTGGTAAAACGTGCCCACCCAGTAATTGGATTCGATAGAGTGCTTGCCTTACAGCGTCACAAGCCGCAACATGCTCCTGTTGCCAGGCACCCGATTCAACGTCGATATGCACAACTTGGCCCTCACTGGGGTCACGTAAGGTATTTTGCCTAATCTCAACAGAAATGAGAACCCTCCTGGTGTTCTCATTCACCTCTCTGTAAACCAATGGGCATCGAAGAGCGATGTGCATTACTGCATATTTAAACAATTTGATTGGCGAAATAATCTGCTATGGGTAAGTCACATTAATAAATTGCATGAAATAATCAATACATTGACATGTACATATTGAAGCACTAGATAATTAATTTATCGATTGAAACGAGCTTCGTTAGGCGCGGGCACTGCAATGTTGTTTCCGTAAAAACGAGGCCAGGAGCGTGTGCTTCTCGTGGTGGGTTTATTTGTGGCATCAACACAGGATTATCCCACACTCCACCACGACGAGGTACCTGACGTTGTCTCCTCGGCATTGTTCCAACTAGAATCTATATATTACTCAAAAAAACTATATACTGAATACAAAAACAAAACTAAATAATTAAATTCTAAAAAAACTAAATAACTAAATTCTAAACAAAACTAAATAACTAAATTCTAAGCAACATCTTAAAACTAAATTCTAAGCAAAATCTAAATAACTAAATTCTAAGCAAAATCTTAAAAACTAAATAAATAAATTCTAAGCAAAATCTTAAAAACTAAGTAACTGATTTCTAAACAAAACTAAATAACTAAATTCTAAGCAACATCTTAAAAACTAAATAACTAAATTCTAATCAACACTAAATAACTAAATTCTAAACAAATCTAAATAACTTAATTCTAAACAAAACTAAATAACTAAATTCTAAGCAACATCTTAAAACTAAATTCTAAGCAAAATCTAAATAACTAAATTCTAAGCAAAATCTTAAAAACTAAATAACTAAATTCTAAGCAAAATCTTAAAAACTAAGTAACTGATTTCTAAACAAAACTAAATAACTAAATTCTAAGCAACATCTTAAAAACTAAATAACTAAATTCTAATCAACACTAAATAACTAAATTCTAAACAAATCTAAATAACTAAATTCTAATCAAAACTAGATAACTAAATTCTAAACAAAACTAAACCATAAATGAATAAAAATACTAACCGGAGAATACTAGAGAATGAACAAGAAATACTAACCGTAAAAAACCTCGGCGCACTGAAATCTTAAAAACAAAAATCAGGAGCACACCTCGCTCCCGGAGAATGAACAAGAAAGACAGAACCGCGGTCGGCCGGCCATTTTAGACAGAGCTGCGGTCGGCCGGCCATTATATAGAGGAGGGAAGCTTTTAGTCCCGGTTCGTGGCCCGAACCGGGACTAAAGGTCGGGCACTGACACCTTTAGTCCCGGTTCGGGCCATGAACCGGGACTAAAGGTCCCCTTTAGTCCCGGTTTGGGCCACGAACCGAGACTAAAACTTTCTTTTAGTCCCGGTTGGAGGCTCCAACCGGGACTAAAAGCCAGTCATATTTCAATTTGTTTTTTGTTTCAATTTGTTTCTTATTTCATTTACTAAAAAATATATTTCAATTAGTTTTTTCATTTACTATATGTGATAATAATATGATTGATGTTACGATTATTATTCTTAGACAAATATATATATATATTAGTATTTTAGTTCATGTGTGTTGAGAACATTTGTGCTAATATAAACATTTTATTTCATTTACAAGCTAGATTTGCTAATATGAACATGTGTGTTGAGAACAATTTGAATACAACTCCATCACAAAAGCATAAATTAATAATATAAGAGTGCATGCTCAATATCTTACATAATGGTTATAACAATACATTAAACATCACGATCTAGAACGGCAATAGTCTTCTTTTTCACGAATGTGCCTTGCTTATGATCACTACGTGCGTAAGGAGCATCCTCTTTAGCTAATAGAATGCTTGGGTCAACATTCACGGCGAATGGAGGAATCTCGTCGAACTTATCATAATCTTCCGACATGTCTATTTTGCCCTCGATGCCGACGATGTTTCTTTTTCCGGAAAGGACTATGTGTCTCTTGGGCTCATCATTTGACTTGTCTGTTTGCTTTTTCGGTTTACTAGACATGTCCTTCACATAGAAAACCTGAGCCACATCCTTGGCTAGGACGAATGGTTCGTCTCTGTAACCAAGATTATTGAGGTCCACTGTTGTTATTCCATAATTGTCTTTTGACACCCCTCCTCCACTGAGCTTCACCCATTTGCACCGAAATAGCGTAACTTTCAATAACGGGCCATAGTCCAGTTCCCATATCTCCTCTATATAACCATAATATGTGTCCTTGTTCCCATCGCTGTCCAGGGCATCTACACGGACCCCACTATTTTGGTTGGTGCTCTTTTTATCTTGGGATACCGTGTAGTATGTATTCCCATTAATCTCATATCCTTGAAATGTCAAGACTGTAAAGGAGGGACCCCTGGCCAACCATGCTAGCTGTTCATGTATGTCCATATTGCGCATTAGATGTTTCCGCAACCAACCGGCAAAAGTATCAATGTGTTGACGTGTAATCCAGACCTCAGACTTCCCCGGGAATTCAGTGCGTAAAAGCTCCTTGTGTTCATCTATATAAGGACTAACCAAGGATGATTAGAACAGTGTAGTGTGCTTTGTTAAAAGAATCATCATCCCAAGTACCGACAACCTTCTTTCCTATTGTTCCTTTTCCACCGAGTCTGCCCTCATGCCGTGATTTAGGGACACCAATCGGTTTGAGATCATCGATGAAGTCAACACAAAACTCAATGACCTCCTCTATTCCGTAGCCCTTTGATATGCATGCTTCTAGTCGAGCACGGTTACGAACATATTTCTTTAGCACTCCCATTAACCTCTCAAAAGGGAACATATTGTGCAAGAAGACAGGACCCAGAATTTCAATCGCTTTGACAAGATGAACTAGTAGATGTGTCATAATGTTGAAGAACGACGGTGGAAAAACCAATTCGAAGCTCACCAGGCATTGGGCCACATCAACCCGCAACTTCAGTAGATTGTCTGGATCGATTACCTTCTGAGAAATTGCGTTGAGGAATGCACATAGCTTTACGATCGCTAATCGTAGATTCTCTGGCAGAACTCCCCTCAATGCCACTGGAAGCAGCTGTGTCATGAGCACGTGGCAGTCGTGGGACTTTAGGTTTGTAAATTTCTTCTCTGGCACATTTATTATTCCCTTAATGTTCGAAGAGTATCCAGAGGGCACCTTGATACTATTGAGACATTCGAACATGCTTTCCTTTTCTTCCTTGCTTAGAGTGAAGCTGGCAGGACTCAAGTAATTACGCCCATTGTCCCTCTCTTCAGGATGTAGTGCATGTCGTTCTTCCATATCTTGCAGATCCTGGCGTGATTCCAGTGTATCTTTTGTCTTACCATAGGTGCCTAGAAAGGCTATCAAGTTGACGCAAAGATTCTTCGTCAGGTGCATGACATCAATTGCGTTGCGGACCTCCAAGACTTCCCAATATGGTAGCTCCCAAAATATACTCATCTTCTTAAACATGGGTGCCATCCCATTACTATCATTTGGAACAGCAACGCTACCTGTCCCCTTTCCAAAAATAACTTTTAGATCTTTTACCATACCAAATAGGTACTTTCCATCACGATGCATAGGCTTGGGACGACGATCTGCCTTCCCTTTGAAATGCTTGCCTTTCTTTCTTACCGGATGATTCATTGGAAGCCATCGACGATGGCCCATGTACACAACCTTGCGACAATGTTTCAAATAAATGCTTTCAGTGTCATTTAAACAATGCGTGCATGCCCTATATCCCTTGTTTGTCTGTCCTGATAGGTTACTAAGAGCCGGCCAGTCATTGACGGTTACAAACAGCAATGCTCGTAGGTCAAATTCCTCTTGTTTGTGCTCATCCCACATACGTACACCGTTTTCGCCCCACAACTGTAAAAGTTCCTCAACCAATGGCCTTAGATACACGTCAATGTCGTTGCCCGGTTGCTTCGGGCCTTGTATGAGAATAGGCATCATCATGAATTTCCTCTTCATGCAGAGCCATGGAGGAAGATTGTACATACACAAAGTCACGGGCCAAGTGCTATGGCTACTGCTCATTTCACCAAAAGGATTCATGCCGTCCGTACTCAAAGCAAACCTTATGTTTCTTGGATCTTCAGCGAAGTCTTTGAATGTTCGGTCAATTTTTCTCCACTGGGACCCATCGGCAGGGTGCCTCAACTTTGAGTCTCGCTTGCGCTCTTCTTTGTGCCATCGTATCATCTGAGCATGCTCTTTATTTCTGAAAAAACACCTCAAGCGTGGTATTATAGGGGAATACCACATGACCTTCGCAGGAATTCTCTTTTTGATAGGCTCTCCCTCTACATCACCAGGGTCGTCTTTTCTGATCTTGTACCGCAAGGCGCCGCAAATCGGACGCGCGTCCATTTTCTCGTACTCGGGACCACGATACAGGATGCAGTCATTTGGACATGCGTGTATCTTCTGCACCTCCAACCCCAGCGGGCAAACGAGCTTTTTTGCTTCGTATGTTGTCGAGGGCAATTCGTTGTCCCTAGGAAGCATCTTCTTCACTATTTTTAGTAACTCACCAAAGCCCTTGTCCGATACACCATTTTTGGCCTTCCATTGCAGCAAATCCAATGTGCTCCCGAGTTTTTTGAGTCCCTCTTCGCAACCCGGGTACAAAGGTTTGCGATGGTCCTCTAACATGCGCTGGAACTTCAACCTCTCCTTCTCAGTTTCGCTTGTGTCCTTTGCATTTTGCAACATCTGACCAAGATCATCTGCAGGCGCATCTTCTCCATCCTCTTCCTCAGCATCACCCATTGTAGTATCAGCAAAAGCAGGGTATTCAGTAAATCCGAGAATGTTGTCATCAATCTCATCTTCTCCGTCTTCCATTATAACACCTCTTTCTCCGTGGCTGGTCCAACAACTGTAGCCAGGCATGAAACCGTGTCTAATCAAGTGGCTGTGAATGACCTTTGTTGAACTGTGCTCCTTCAGGTTCTTGCAGACCCCGCAGGGGCAACTCATGAATCCGTTTTTCTTGTTTTGCTCTGCCACATCTAGAAAATGATGCACGCCTTGAAAGAAGTCACCTGAACGTCTGTCGGCGTTATACATCCATTGCCGGTCCATCTGCAAGATTAGACAATGTTTAATTAGTACAAATAGTAAGTTTATTTTTGAAATAAATGAAAATTACCATCCTAATTCATTAAGCAATAAATTATAATCAAAGTGAGTAAAATAACTAAAGTATAAATATGAACTAAGTAAAGCATAAATATGAACTAAGTAAAGTATAAATATGAATTTACTAAAGTATAATTATGAACTAAGTAAAGTATAAATATGAATTTACTAAAGTATAAATATGGATTAACTAATGTATAAATATGAACTAAGTAAAGTATAAATATGAATTAACTAAAGTATAAATATGAACTAAGTAAAGTATAAATATGAACTAAGTAAAGTATAAATATGAATTAACTAAAGTATAAATATGAATTAACTCAAATATAAATGTGAACTAAGTAAAGTATAAATACGAATTAACTAATTTATAAATATGAACTAAATAAAGTTTAAATATGAATTAACTAAATTATAAATTTCAATTAAATAAAGTATAAATATGAATTAACTAAAGTATCAATATGACTTAACTAAATTATAAATATGAATTAACTAATTAACTAAAGTACAAATATGAATTAATAAAGTAAAAAATGAATTAGGATAAATAACTAAACTATAAATATAAATTAAAACTAAATTGTGCTAAAAAATAAGACTTCCACATTTCTCCATTCCACTAAAACTCAAATTTCTCTATGTATAAAGGATGAAACAAGAAATACTAACCGTAAAAGATGAGAGAATGAAGATATGCTTCTTTTAGACCACTTGAAGGAGCTAAATCTTCAAAATCCGAGAAAAAAATGGGCATAACCTCCCCTATGCTCCGGCCGGCGCCATGAACGAGCTCTGTGTTCATGGCTCGGCCATGCCAAATTTTATATTACATTTTGCTTTAATTAATTAGGATAAATATTAAAGTATTAATAATAGTTCGGTAAAAAAATTAATATTAATGAAAAGATAAAACTAAAATAAAAAACGTAATACTATCAAGAAATTACTATATGTAACAACTAAACATAGTAACTAGTGCAATACTAACACATCACTATCCTAATAGTGCTAAAAAAGTTTCTCTCTCTCTCATTCCACTAAAACTCATTTTTCTCTATGTATAATGAAGCAAACAAGAAATACTAACCGTAAAAGATGAGAGGATGAAGAGATGATCGTTTCCCACCGCTTGAAAGTGCTAAATCTTCAAAAAACGGGAAAAAAAGGGCAGCACCTCCCCCTAGCTCCGACCGGCCATGAACGAGCTCTGTGTTCATGGCTCGGCCGGGCTGGGGGAGGAAGATGCTGTTTTGTACTGGGGGCTTTAGTCCCGGTTGGTGGCTTCAACCGGGACTAAAGGGGGGCTTCAGTCCCGCCTGGAGCCACCACCCGGGACTAAAGGGCGCGACCCCCTTTAGTCCCGGCTGGTGGCTCCAGCCGGGACTAAAGGCCCCCGCCTCCCCCTCCTCGTCCCCTCACGGACCGGGACTAAAGGGGGCGCGCTCTCCCCTGGCCTGGACCCGGGACTAAAGCCCCCTTTAGTCCCGGGTCCCTTCGGTTCGGGACTAAAAGTCCCGAACCGAAGGTCAGTTCTCTAGTAGTGAATGTAGGGAAATTTGACTGCAGCAACTTATCCAACATTATCTTGTATGAAAGTATACTGTGGTAGACCGCTGTCAGCGGTGCTTGTATAAAGAAGTGCAGTTGGTGCTGATAAATTTACAAAGTTTACTCAAATGAGAGTCGCACATCCACAAAGTCATGAAAGCCACTTTACGCCAACTTATCACGGCACAGGCAGCTTCCTGTATATATATGTGCTCACAACGTCATCTATGTCAACTTTTGCACAAAAAAAAGTTCATCTAATCAAGTGCTTTAATTGTTTATTTGTTGATTGTTTTCATTGCCATGATTAAGGATATAAGTAGCATGATCAATAAAAACATTTGCTGACAAAATGCTGAGGCGGAGCACATAGAAGTCATATTGAGGTATGGGCTTTGGTTTGCATACGGATAATCTTATGGAAAAAGTCATTTTTTTGTCATCGAAATATCGGCTCGGTTTGATTTTGGCCATCCAACTCCAAAATCAAGAATGTTTGGCCATCGAACTATCAATACCTCTCATATTTGACCATTAAGTTGCTTTCATGTGCAGTTTTGTTGACGTGGACAACACATGGTAGTGAGAGCCTATATGTCAGCTCTCTTTCTCTCTTCTCTTCTCTCGGCTCTCCATCCTCTCTTCTCTCCCCAGCCCGCCTTCCACGGCGCCGGTGGACGATCTGACCCTTAGCCATAGCCCACCGCTCGGCTCAACGTCTAGGACCACGACGCCAGGTGCAACGAACCACTACGACGCCTGGCTATGCCGCAGCAGGAGGCGTTGGTGGTGGTTGCTTCCTCCTCGGGGATCACCACCGCTGTCGAGGACAGGGCCGGGTTACGGGAGAGTGCCGTCGCTGGAGTCAACGGCAGCCTGCATGCCCTATGATCGTGAGAGGTGGCCATGTCCTCGAGGTCATCGATGGCAACGGCGGCGATGGGGCGTGGAACGGGACGTTGGGCTTGATGTTGACCTTGAGGCCGAAGTCGTCGATGGGCTCGAGATGCACGCCCACGGGGAGGAGCCCCTGGGCAGCAGACAGAGGAGCCCGGGGCCTCGGACGGGTCGTCTGGGGGGTGAGCAGGTACGCGTGGAGCGCCAAGACAGAGTGGAGGGGCGGCGTGTGAGAAGGGGTGGCGCCTAGCACAGGAGAAGGGCGGGCGGCACGGGGGAGGGGCAGGGGCGCCTAGCAGGCGGAGGAAGGAGTCCACCCTCCGCCGGCCCTCCCTCTCTGTTGTGTCCTCTTTGTCGCCGAGAAAGAGAGAGAAGAGAGAAGGAGAGGGCAGCCACATGTCGTCCATGTTAGCGAAACCACCCATCGAAACAGTCTAATGGCCAAATATGAACGTTATTGATAATTCGATGGCCAAATATCTCTGGTTTCAAGTTGGATAGCCAAAATCAAACAAAGAAGATAGTTTGATGGGCAAAAATAGACTTTTTTAATGTTATTGTATTATAAACTGTTAGTTATAATTGCTAGCTTGCGCGTTAGTTATAGTAATTCGCAAAAAATAATTTTTAAGAACGTAACCATGTACAGGTGAGTAAAGAGCTCTTAAACTAACAACGCAGCACTAGACACTAGTGCATCACCAGTCAAAAGCATGACAAGATTGCAGGATGGTCGTGTGTTTCAAGTTGAGGTTCAATTCGCAATTGAATGTCCGCTGGCATGGCGTTTGTGCACTGTCCCTGGGCTGTGCCTTCTCATAAATCAAGGCCCCCGATCTCCCTCAGCCAGCTTGCATTCAGATCGAGGGCCAGGCCATCTGCTACCATCCAGTCATGGAGATTCCAGGGCAGAGCCAAGTCGGCGAGACCGGCGCGCATTTTCTGAGTCAGATGGAGGGTAGAGCTGTGCACGCTACCGTGCAGGGGAGATCATATCTGATCGAATCATTGCTGTTCGTGGAGGCACAATAGTGCCACTGGCCTGCCGACAAGAAAACGCAGGCCGGCCGATTCACTATCAAGTCCACACGCGCGAACTTCAGCCGATGATATATGCCAGCTGCGTCTTGCCGGGATCGAATTCATCCATGTCCCGGGAGATTGTACTGTCAACTTCATATTCCTCTTGTGCTCAATCATCTTTGTGCGGCTCAGGACGGACCAACATGAGGCGTGTGGCTCGTGTACCAAATGGAGATCGATATATCTATCCATCGCTGGAATAATTGGATTTTGTTTCCTCTCCTCGTCAGCCTGAATGCTTGATAAGCTAGGCTGGAGTACCTGGCCGGCTGGGCGGCTGGCCCAGCGGAAGTTGAGTTCGCTAGTCGCCACCATAAAGGCAATTAGACCGAAGCGCGTTCATTTTTGATGCAGACAAAAGAGGAAAGGAGACGAAGAAGAAAGAAATAATACGGATTAGTGGTAGGTTTATCTGCATGCACTAAACAAAGTGTTAAAGTCTTGTGTCTAGGTGCAGCATCTACACAAAATGAGTCATGAGATGCTTCAGTTCTTGCATTATCTAGTTACAAGTTGCTTTGTGGCTCAAAAGGGCCTTTTGGTGTGGCTATAGAAACTTAAGCTTGTATTTCGCAAACAAAAAAAAACTTAAGCTTGTGTTTGTGCTCTTTCGTTCTAGTTCCTGTCTGAAAATATGTAGAGGTTTGTTTGGGACTGAAGGAAAATTTTTATTTTGTATCTTGGCATTAACGTCACGTATGTACCTTTAGAGTAACTACCAACACGACTGAAGAAATGCCATTCATTACCGGGTGGGAACAGCCGTTTAGTACCAGATCCCCGTCCAGTACTAGGATTTCGGTACTAAGGAGGTACCGCTCTACTACACTACTACAGAAAATATTTGTAGACGCGGAGTAATTTTTTTTAGGTGCAGACAACAATGTTACCTGCTCCAACAAAAAAAATTGGAGAAATTGTAGCAGCTCGCCCGCACCTAGAAATGGATTTCCAGATGCAGACCTTGCCGCTAACCAGGTGCGGTTGGCCCCCTCGCCCACACCTGGAAATGGTGGCCAAGTGAGAACTGCCCTTTAGTGCCAGTGCAGCACCCGGTACTAAAGGCTGCCCTCCGGTACCTTTTTTCAAAAAAAAAATCTCTTTTCTCTTTTTTTTCATTTTGTTATCGTACTTATAGTCCTACGTATGTCTATATGCCACTATACGTACATATGTAAATTTGAAAAACTCATAAATAAACTAATATATATTAATTACATATTATACACATCCAATATATTACATCAATCAGAGTCTGAAGAGTGGCGCGTTTAGATTGAAGCCGTCGTAATAGAATTCTCACTTAGGATCTAGACCTGCTCGCAAATGAATCCACAAAGTTGCTCTTGAACTACCTTGATTCAGTCCGTCTGCAGTACTCCGTCCCTTACCTCCATCATTTATACGAGGAAACAAAGATTTCTCGATGCAGAAACTTGAACGAATACGCCAAGTCCTATGGAAGTATGTGGAGGATGTTACAATTTGTGAACAATGTGCACTATAGGATTCTTAGAATGTGTTGATATATTTTCAAGAAAGTCATACACCAAAATAAGGATTCCTGGCCAAATTTTAGAATTTTCAGAGCCCGTTTAGCTATTACTGTATTTTTCTTAAGAAAAAATGCCTAAAAATTCATCCAATTATGCAAAATAACATATATTATAGGAGGAGCTTTAGTACCAAGTGGTGGCTGCGGACGATACTGAAGCCCATCCTTTAGTACCGGTCGTAGCCACCGCCTGGTACTAAAGGTTGCCTGGACCTTTAGTACCGAGCTGTAGCCACGCCTGGTACTAAAGGCGGTTAACGGCCAGGTACTAAAGCCCTCCCCGAGCCTCCCAAGGTACTAGCCGTTGGGGCTGGTACTAATGGAGGGCATTAGCACTGGTAAAAAAAAAAAGTCCGGTACCAATACAAAATCGGACCTTAGACTGAAACCCCTTTCTCCAGTAGTCAGTAGTGCAGTTGTTACATCATAGCTCCATGTGTGTTTTGAGTTTCACCTTAATACTTAATTAGATCCAGGAGGAAAAATTGAAAATTCACTGACCAGTTAGTTCATTAAAAATAAATTTTCTTATGATGGTGCAAATCAGGTCTTAACTCAGGACCTTTTAGCAGTATCCCGACTGATAATAATGAAGGGGGTCCTTTTCTTTGAAGAGTGGAACCAGGAGATTAAACCAAAGAAGAAATTACATAGAGTATGGGTGCTGGTCTATGGCGTCCCATATGAGATAAGAAGCTTCCTTCCTCTTTGGGCAATTGGCACCACGTTGGGGGCTACAGTGAAGGTTGACATGGCCTACTTGCGTAAGAATGGCGTTGTTCGCATTCTGGTGGATGTTCTGGATGCTAATAAAATTCCAGATGATACAGATATTGTGGCTAATGGATGCATTTACCCAATTTACTTTAAGCGAGATGAAGTGGTTAGCGCAGAGGAGGAAAATTTTGAGGAAGATGATCTCTTGGATGATGAGGAAACTCGGGGGGAAGATCATGAGATGATGGACAAGGATCATGCTCAGGCTGACAAAAATAACCAGTCTGGCAAGAGCAAAAACTCCTTGGGACAAGAGGAATTGCCAAGGTCAGATGCCCCTTTTGACGAGATGGCAATAGTGCAAGGGGCGATTGATCTGGCGGGGGACAGGTTATTAGATGAGCTAAGCCTGAAGGTCGCGTTGGAACCGGATAATAATTTTTCCAATGAATTTAGTGGTGAAAATGAATATGAGCAAGAGGGTCACGAGGATGTGCAAGCAAGTCTCGTGGAGCCTCTGCCTGTGCCATCTCCCGAAATGGATCAGGCTTGTACACAGTACCATGCGGTGGATCCTGTACAGGACCATACTGGGCAGCTGGCCACGGATGTTCCGTTGGTCATGAAGGAGCAGCAAGCAGAGCTGGTCTTCACGTGCGCTGCTGCGGCAAGAAATGCTCCGGCAAGTGATGTGCCAAGCGGGCCCACGGAGCAGGGCGATGTGCTGGAGGATTTGACGCAAACAGAAGCAGCAGAGATGGTGTGTCAGACTGAACCGGCCGTCGGTGAGCAGAAAAGTGCGGAGCCACAGATACCTCAGGCTGCCGCTGAGCTGCGAGCTGCTGAGCCTCTTGCTGTTGTCGAGCAGCAAGGCTCGGGTCCTCCGATAGTGGCGCCCGTGATTAATCAATCCACAGTGACATCTACTGATGAGGCACAGACCCACCTCCCGGTTATGGAGTCGACCAAGGAGTTAGATGCACCTGCTGAAGCTATGCTGATAAAGAAGAAGATCAAGAAGCCAAAGATGGTCTCCTCTGAGGAACATACTCTTCGTCGCAGTAATCGCTCTTTAGCTAAAAATGATGAGCACACCCTAATGAAGGCAGGGAAACGAGCTGCGGCAAGGAACCTCGAACCATCAGGTAAGAATCTTCTATCTTCTTTGTCAGATTCTCGTATTTCTTTGAATTTAAATAATGTTGGCATTTCTTTGGGTAGAGATGGTAATGTAATTAGCTCTTCCACGTTGGCCATCAAAAACATAGAAATTGATATGCTAGCTGTGTCAGCCAAAAAGAAGCGAGAATCTATTAATAAAAAGAATACAAAATGTACTTCTTTGATCACAGATTTAAGTGACGAAGAGGGGGAGGAAAGACTTGATGCGATCCTAAACCACATATGTGGAGATGAAACAAAGGACTCGCATGAGCAGCAGGTTGATCAAATTTTGGATGATCTATCTGCTGTCCCTAGAAGGAAAAAGTATAACTCTGCTCACAAGATTATAAAGAGCAGACCACAAAAGAAACCAAAAACCCTGTCCAAAATACGTCTCTAATGAAAGGAATCTTCTGGAATAGCAGAGGTCTGGGAGACTTGGCTAAGCATAGGTTTTTGGCGGAGATGGTCAAAGAAGAACAGATTAATTTTATTGCTATATCGGAGACGGGTAGAGACGAATTCTCTGATCAGATTTTAAAAAATTTCAGCGGTGGCCGTGATTTTATTTGGCACTCTATGGCACCGCATGGGAGGTCAGGGGGTATTCTAGTAGGGGCCGATTTATCCATTTATGATATTGGTGCCATTGATGAGGGGGACTTTTATGTTAAATTCCTCCTCAGAGATAAGAGCGATGGTTTTAAGTTCTCGGTTTTTGTGGTGTATGGTCCAGCTCAACAGAATAACAAGGAGGCTTTCCTAATTGAGATGGCACATACATGCTCTCGTGAGACCCTCCCATATATCATTGGTGGAGATTTTAACATCATGAGAAAGCCAGACGAAAAGAGTACAGATAATTTTGACTATAAATGGCTGAACATTTTTAACTCGGTTATTGAGACTTTGACCTCAGAGAGATTAATTTATCAGGTAGAATGTTTACTTGGGCGGGACCAGGGGATGATCCTACATTTGAGACATTAGATAGAATCCTTGTGACAACTGATTGGGAAGATAAATATCCAATGTCGACTATCAAAGCAAAAGATAGGAACATTTCTGACCACACTCCCCGAATCCTAAATACGGGCTCATCTACCCACAATAATAAACAACCTACCTTCAAATTTGAGAGGGGATGGTTCCTCAGAGAAGGTTTCTTTGATATGGTTGCCCATGTCTGGCAATCAAAAAACTATCAAAAAACTATGGGTCTACGGCACTTGAAAGATGGCAAAACAAAATCAGGCGTCTTAGACAACACTTGAGGGGATGGGCAAAGCATGTGGCGGGTTCATATAAGAAAGAGAAAAAGAAATTGAATTCCGTGTTGGATGCTTTAGATAAAAAACCGGAAACCAGCATGCTTTCAGATAATGAGATTAACCTAAAACACTACCTAAAAGAGAGATTAGTTCGCCTCCTAAGGGAGGAAGAGATGAAATGGTATGAAAGAGCTAAAGTAAAAGGCTTATTGCAAGGAGACGACAATACCCATTTTTTTCATTTGGTGGCCAATGGCAAACACCGAAAACAACACATCTTCAGATTAGAACAAGAAGATGGGATAATAGTAGGTGATGCTGAATTGAAAAGGTACATAACAAATTATTACAAAAATCTTTTCGGGCAACCAGATCTATCAGACATTTCTCTAGATGAAAGTAGAATTGCAGATATTCCACAAGTGTCCGACACGGAAAATGATTTACTCACTTCTGCTTTCACGGAGATGGAAATTAAGGAGGCAGTGTTTCAAATGGAACATAATAAAAGCCCCGGTCCAGATGGCTTCCCAGCTGAATTCTATCAAGTTTTCTGGGAAGTAATCAAAAATGATCTGATGGCAATGTTCAGAGATTTTCATGAAGAACGCCTTCCTTTGTTCAGCCTGAATTTTGGAGTAATTACCTTACTACCAAAGATAAATGATGCTAAACAAATCTCTACTCCTAAAAAGAACTTTTTGTCGCTGTTTCGCGTCCGTCGTGGGCCTTTTCATCGTGCGTTTTTCGTCCGCCCCCGCGCGCCCTCCGCCCCTTCGTCCGACGCTCGCCTGCGTCGCGCCGCGATCACAGCGGTTCCCCGGCCTCCCAAACGAGCCGCGATCCACACGCCGCCTCCCTTCACCGAATGCTCTCGAACGAAGAGCCTCGCGCCGCCTCCCTCCCAATTCCTCCTCCCCACCGTGCGGCGTACGCGAGGAAGTCGCAGAGCTCGACGAGATGAAGCGCCGCCTGAAGGAGATGGGGGAGGAGGTCGCCGGGAGCATGAGGTGGACTGCCAGGAGATCCCCGTCGACGGCGAGGACGCCGACAGGTCCGCGGCCGGCGACGACGCCGCCAAGGTCCCGCTCCGCACCCCTTGACCCCCGTCCCCGCCGCCGCCCCCGCTTCCTCGACGCCCAAACCCTAGCGGCGGTACTGACCCGTGCTCGCGTGCACCACTGCAGGAGCTCGACGAGATGTAGCGCCGCCTGAAGGAGATGGAGGAGCAGGCCGCCGCGCTCCGCGAGATGCAGGCCAAGGTCGCCAAGGAGATGCAAGGTTCGAAGTCCTCCCTCCCCATCTGCGCTACTTTTTCCTCCCTCCCCATCTGCAGCGGCAGCGCGATTGGTACCTCATGAGCACCGCGGTGGCGGATCCATACCTCCCGCTGGTGCCGGAGCTGGAGGAGCCGCCGCTGTGGTCCCCGCGGCCCCCGTGCCCCGAGTGTGAGGCGGCCGCCGCGGCCATGCGCCAGCCGGCCTTCCACTGGTGCGTGCGCGACGCGGTGGTCAGCGCCGGATTCCGGTCGCACGTGGGCCCGATTGAGAGGCCGGTGAAGAAGTCCCCCTCCCCGCCGCCGAGCCCAGGCCATCTGTCGGTTCTCCTCGGCATGCCCGTCTACTGATTTAGCAGCAGCTGGTTAATCAATTCCCCTTGGAAATTGTAAAAAGAAATCAAGCTGGAATTGGGGATAAGAATGGTCGAGCGAGGAGGTTGTGTTGCAGATCGCAGAGGATGGGGAAGATTTTAGGAGCTACTACACTATTGTAGCGAGCAGCATCCTATTCCTGTAGGAAGGAAGGAGGAGCGCAAGTCAGATGCGGCCACCGGTGGTCCGTGCCGTGCGAGTGACCGAGTCTTCTGCTTCTATGAGGGAAAAGGAGCTGCTTCACATGCCTGGATGCTCCTTCTTTGAGTTAATTCATGGTGGGTTTGTACTAACGATGTTTCTTTGATAAAGATTTGAATAGCAGCAGTTTCTTTTGACTGCTGAATTGCTTGCAAGAAGGGTTATGCTTTGTAAAGAGCTCATCCAGATTGTCTGAGAATTCATAGAACTATAGTTCTGCTCGTTTTATAGTTTTTGAACTGACACAACATTTGTTCATGAATCATTTATTCAGTTCGTCTCAACTCGCTACTAATCTGCCCAGATTAAGTACTGCAAGGTTTAGAGGCATGTGTTTTGGTTTTCTATAAAACTAACATACATCATATATTGCTCGGCTAGGCAAGTCGCATCACTAAATCAACGGTACTCAACCTTACTCTACATGCTTTGTTTCCTGTGCCATTTCTTTTGATTTTTATCCTGGAGCTGCCGAGATGACTATGAAATTGCATAATTTTCATCTTAGTTTATTTTTTGTAAGATTTTGCTTCTTCCTACAGAAAAGATGTCAGTTTTAAGAGTGGTTCTTATGGTTAGGTTGAAAGCTCACTAATGCATTTGTTTACCGCAGAATATTGGAAAGGAGAAGAAAGATATTAGGAAGGGTAGTGAGTGATCCAGAGAAGCATGCAACCACTAAAGAAAAGAAGGTTTGTTTCTTTTTAAGTATTTGATTAGTGTAGATTCATAACAGCGAGTCCTTGATAAGTGTTGCCTTTGTCATTATAGAGTCCTTTAACTTGTCGCCTTGGAACTGGAATCGTTTTCCCTATCGTTGTTTTGATCAGTTTGCTCCCCGCCTTTGGATTTTCAAGGACAAAAAAGATGTAACAATCTGAAGTGCTTATCTGAAAGTTTCTTGTTTTACTGTTTTGTGAATCATCTTTTTTTAGAGTTTTAGGACCAAGGTCCCAGTTCTAATTGAAACAGAAAGACCATTTTAGTCTGTTACAGCATAGGGTTCTTTCCTAGGCACTTAGAAAGCTCTACTCTATTACAACACCATCACATGTGAAGAGTTTCACCGCTACGGCAGTACCGCAATTAACAGTTTGCTTGCTCGAGCACAAGCTAGGAGGGCTGAGTTACTTAGCAAGTCAACCTGGAAGATTAGCAATATAGCTGGTGAGCTACAAGGGGATCTTTTTGAGTTCCTGATGAAGTATGAAAACGATGGAAATATGATGTCAACACCAATCAAGCTTTCTCACTTGCTGAATGAAGTTGGAGGCTTCAGTTTGCAAATCATCTTTCGATAGAAAAGGCATTGCAAGATGGCCATTCTCAACTTATCTTGGTCCAACCTGTGTACAATGTGCCTCTTTAGTAGTTGGCAATATGATCTGTCATGTGTTTGGTTTCATGTAAAAAATGGAGATATAACCTGAAATTATAAATTGAACTTTGCCTATTTATCTATTGCATTCTCTTTACCAAGAAGTTTTCAGTGCTTTCAAAGTTAGGATATCGAATGATATATATATATATAATTGACTCATTTTTGTTTGTCTTCCATAGTTTCTGTTCTGCATATCAATGTGCAATGTTCAAGGAATTGGCTTGTTGCATTTGTGTGTAGCTCACTACTTCAATTATTGTGTCACATGCAAATCATATCATTGTCTTGCTTTTTATTCTTTTTTCCATCATCTAGGCAAGCCAGTGAGGTGCAAAGTGCAGGATACAACCACCCTCACCTTGATTGTAGAGAAGTTCCCTCCTCCGCGCTACTGCAAGTGTTTCTGCATCTCATCTCAAAGGTATGTTACAGTCTGAAATTTCTAGAGAATTGGTATCTGTAACTGCAATGCTGTGCTCATATGGGAACTATAAGGTTGCTGGTTTGCAGTGCTTGTTACTGAGAGTAGCTATTGTTTGCACCAGTGTTATCTATTAATGTACTTAAAAATAAATAAATGGGTACATATTTTAGTTAATGTTATCCATTAATGTACTATATGTTTCACTAAGATCAGCCAAGGAGCTATTTTATTCTGATAAATGTCATACTCTGTAGTTAAGATTTGAAATCGAACATATGCTACAATGTTATTATTGCATAAATAGCTCCCATTTTTAGGCAATGAACTATTTTAGACTACCAAAATCAGTGAATCAGTAATTTGTATTTCCCCTACAGGATGGTGAATTGGTGATGCAATTAAAAATCATTGGAACGGTTCAGTAAAGAAACAGGTTGACTCGTACATATCTTCTGGCTTATTGTCAGAAGTTCCTTGACCTCATTGCTGCTAATCATGGTGCAAAGCTTGAATCGCAGGTGCAGGCCGAGCTGGAGAAGCAGGCAACGGAGATAGCAATGCCCGAACTGGATGAGGTGCAGTGAGGTGCACTCTTCTCTCTGCTACAGCCATGACTCTAGGACCTAGAAGTGTTATTTGCACTGCTGATTATTCTAATGATATGTGGTGCTGATTGTTCTAATGGGTATGAAAGAAACAGCTGTTGCAGTGAGCAATAGAAAGTTACCTTACTTATGTACTTACTCTCTGTGTAGCACTGGGTATATTGGTTGAATCACATCTCTAAACCTCTTTTCAGTTATTTGTTTGAATTGTACTTTCAAACTATTAATCAACAGTTATTTTCTTGCTCATTTTATTGTGTTTAATTTTTGTTTTGCTCCCGTAGCAACGTACGGGAATGAACCTATACTTTCAAACTATTAATCATGTTGAAACAATTTTGTTTTGAAGAAAACTAGAGTTTTGATTGAATTATTGATGATTTGTTTGAATCACATATCTAATCCATTCATATTATTTTGTATTCGCTTGAATTATAAAAAATATGTCTACGAGCGTTCTTTCACTCATATTTGGTAATCTAGATAAGCATGTTTTTTTTTCTCATGCTAATTTTATTGCTTCTATAATTTTGTTTCCTTCCCGTAGCAACGCACGGGCACGAACCTAGTACAACAAAAAAGTATAGATTAAAAAAAACAGGTAGAATGATCACTGAGTCACCATTATATTTCAATACAAGTACTAGTTTATATGAGACCACTGAGTCACCATTGTACGAGTTGTTATTGTCATGCAACTCACAATTAATTATTTTTATATTCACAAATTAAGAAATTATTAATAGACAAACTATTGTATATGTTGTCTATTAATCCGTCTTAAGATTACGTGTTACTGTATGAGACCATCTATTAAAGGACACCAAGGTACTTGCCCTAATGCCGGCGTCGTCTGTCTTATGGTGGGCCCGGGAGTACAAATGAGATCCGCTCAGCTATGTGCTATGTATAATGACGAGGCCTAGTTCTATGATAGGGGCCCACAGCCGAGTACAGCATCCTCCGCCCTCTTATCTAGATCGCTGCTAAGGGCACGTACAACAGTTAGACATTAGCCGTCTATATGAGTCCACATTAGCAAAATGAGATGATATGGTCATTATTAAATGAGCAAAGAGTGTGTTGATGTCTACTATTTCGTCTACTGCCCTGGCTCGTGCTTCTAGACAAAACAACACCAATAAGAGAAGAAATCAAATAGTACAATTATTTCAACTAATCCAAACACCATTCTTGGAGGTCAATCTCTTGGAAGGCAATTTTGTGAAGTTGTTGTGAATCATGTTTTGAAAAGAGATACAATGCTGCCTCGCCCCCATTCTGAAATGGAGACTTTGGTGACGCCCATATGATGTCGATTGCATGGCCCTACAAGAAAGTAACAACTCAACTTGACTTTTCTTATTTTTTTCTTTAACCTGTGATGATCAACTATAGTTTATAATTAAATATATTTTGTGATAGCTGAAGGTTACCAACAAGGTATCAAGGTGTTCCCAGGGTACTGCAGGTATTTAACTCAAATAAACTTCAATGAAAAATACATACCTGGACGTTTCATGCCAACCTTCAACGCTGAACTCCTGACTCTTGATGCCCTATCCATCCATTGTCTTCCCTAATAAAAAAACAAGAGTTAAATACACCGGCAGCCCTCGAACTTGTCCCGAGATGCCACTTAGGTCCACGAACTCGCAAAATCGAAATCTGGCACCCTGAACTTGTTAAGTTGTGCCACTTAGGTCCATACCTCTTGACGGGACGCCTAATGGCATGAATATATGCAAAAAAGCCCTGGAAATTTTCCATCTTCTCCTCTCCGGTCCCGGCGGCCTCCTAGAACCGGCGGCCGCCCGCCTCCTCCTGTGCGTTGTCCAGCCCGGTGGCCGGCCGCCTCCATGCGCCTCTGGTCGCGGCGGCAGGGCAGGGCCCAGCCCCGGCCTCGCGCGGCCGCCCGACGGCGGCCATAACAGGGCAGGCAATGGGGCGGCGGCGCTCCCGGCGGACTCCTGCAGCGGCGGTCCCGACGGCCTCCGCGAGAGCCCCTCCACACACCTTGCGCTCGCCGTGCTCCCGCGCACGCCGCTCGCCTCCGGCCGGCCCGCCTCGCCCGACACCGCTCGCCTCCCTCCTTTCTCCCGCTCCTTCTCGCGCTTGCATTGGGCGAGCGGGGCGGCGATGGCCACGTCGCCCCCGAGCTGCGCCTCGGCTCCCATCCGCGCCCCTCCTCTCTCCCTTTAAAGCCCCAAGCATCCCCGGCCAAAACCCTAGCTCCTTTTCCACCCAAGCCGTCGCCACCATTGGAGCCCACCGAAGCTTCCTCGCCGGAATTCGTCGCCGACGGTGAGACTCCCTTCAATTCCTTGCACCTCCTCCATCCTCGAGCCTCCTTTGACCTTCGCCGGCCCTCATCTCCCTCTCGTTCTCGCTGTACAGGGCCGCCGCCGGAGCTCCCGGTCCGCCGCCGCCGTCCGCCGCGGGGAGCCGCCTCCTCGCCTCCTCCTCGTCGGCAAGCTGCAGGGTGAGCTCCGCATCGCTGCCCCCTGCCCATGCTCGCCCGACCCCGGCCTCCCGCGGCCCCTTGCCGCCGGTCGGCTCGCCGCC
>CM014272.1:47961239-48002814 GCA_004135705.1 Alloteropsis semialata
GGGGGGCTCTGTGCGGCTGGCGTCCGAGAAAGAACGAGCCGACTGAGGGAGGAAGAGGAGAAATCGGGTAAGTGTCGGTTTCTTCCACTTTGCCGAGTGCCCGAGATCTGGCACTCGGCAAAGCCCCTCTTTGCCGAGTGCCCGTGATCTGGCACTCGGCAAAGCCCCTGTTTGCCGAGTGTCAGATCCAGGCACTCGGCAAAGATTTTTTTAAATTTTTTAAAACTTATTGCGTGTGAGCTTGCCTGGTGGGCCCTGGGCCTTTGCCGAGTGCCAGCTTGCAGACACTCGGCAAATAGGCTCTTTGCCGAGTGCTGCTCCGCGGGCACTCGGCAAACAGGCCTTCAAAATTTGAAAATATAGGAAATTTCGATTTTTGGTGCAGCGAATATTGAAAAAACATGTCAACTCCACTGTACAATGCATATCTCATCATTGTAGAACAAAAGAACCATTATTTTATGTCATTATTCAACAAAATCCATGTATATCATTTTAGTTTCAATATACGTAATAAAAAAATTATAAAATCTGAAATTGATCCAAAAATTTACCAAAACTTGACACGATACATTTTAGGTAGTATATTGCCATTACAAAAAGTTTGGAAGTGAAACTCGAATTGTCATGTCACTCTGTGTCCAAATCATGAACGATCTATTAGAACTCAACGAAACTTCTTCGGAGATGTTCCGGTTGCAAGCATCGTATGTGAAAACTTTTGCAGAAGCTTCTATATTTTTTACCACAGCCTCCACATAAGATATCATGAGCTCTCGACAAATCTCAGGATTTTCGGAGTTCATTAGAATTTTTTATAATTAAAAAACAATCCTACCACACGTACATCGTCGTGTTTCACAAATATCATTTGCCAAAATGACTTATTTCTCATTGATATTGTCTAAATAAGGAGTTAGTAACATGAATATCATTTTTTCAATCACTCTGTTCCAAGATTTCAAACACCTGTAGTTCAAATTTTGAATTAAACAAAAAATTCAATTTAATGAAACAAAATCATTGAATATAGTAAACGAGCCGCAAAAAATCCTAAATTGCAACATAGAGTACACTGTATCATACTTGAATCAACAAAAAAGGTTTGGAAGCATTTACATGAAATATGGAGCCAAGGTTTGCCGAGTGCAAGCTAATACACTCGGCAACAGGGCATTTGCCGAGTGCTAGCCCTAGGGCACTCGGCAAACTCCAGACCGTTAGCCGCCGTCCATACCGCGTGACGGCGGCGGCCTGACAAGTGGGGCCGGGTCGATGTTTGCCGAGTGCCCTAGGTCCGGCACTCGGCAAACAAGTGGACCGTTAGCCGCCGTGCGGACAGTGCGACGGCGGTGGCCTGGCAGGTGGGGCCAGGTTGCGCTTTGCCGAGTGCCAAGTGGCGGGCACTCGGCAAAGTCGGCTTTGCCGTGTGCTCTGGGTTCGACACTCGGCAAAGCTTGGGTTTGCCGAGTGTCCGATTTTCGCCGAGTGTATTGTTTCCTACACCCGGCATATCCCGTTTTTGCCGAGTGCCCGAAATTTTGCACTCGGCGAAGCTTCAGGCACTCGGCAAATGCCGGGTTTCCCGTAGTGGTTGGAGGGCTCTCAATCTGGAAGAAGAACGGCTCAGGCTGGTGAACCTGCCTTCGGCTATGCAAGTGTCGACACATGTCCTTTCGTTGCCTGAAGAGAAGAAGCTTCTGATCGTCGGGCTCCTCTGGTCGTGGTGGAATGCTCGCAACAAAGCTAATGTAGGCGAGTCACGGAGAACAATTGAGGAGGTGCTATATGGAGCTCGAATGGTGGCACAACAGCTCTCAGGCGTTTCGATGGAAGAGGGAGTGCAAAGGGGGAAGATAGGTGCTCAACATTGGTCACCGCCGCCTCCTGATACATGGAAGATTAATGTGTATGCTGCATTCACTACCGGAAATCCTCTCTTTGCCGAGTGTCAAGCTCTTTGCCGAGTGCAATTTTTCGGGCACTCGGCAAAGATTTCTTTGCCGAGTGCATTTCAGAAAACTCTCGGCGAAAATAAAACACTCGGCAAAGATTTCTTTGCCGAGTGCATTTCAAAATACACTCGGCAAAGAAAATATTTGCCGAGTGTCAAAAAAATACACTCGGCAAAGATTTCTTTGCCGAGTGTTTTTCGAAATGCACTCGGCAAAGAAATTCTTTGCCGAGTGTTTTTTTACACTCGGCAAAGCCATAATTAAAACCACATTTTGAAGTAGTAAATCAATTCAAATCAAAAAATTTTGAACTACAAAGTTGTATAACTTCTCAAGATGTAGAACTTTTAGTTTGGTCATTTCTTCATTCGACAAATTCATATGAATATTGTTCACAAAATCTATAACTCCCGTAGAGTTTCCTGAAACTATAAGAGAGATCTATAAGATTTGTAAACAATGTTACTCTCACTACATCGGATGAAGAAATGACATATATCAAAGTTGTAGATCTTCATAAGTTATACAACTTTGTAGTTTAAAACTTTTTAATTTGAATTTGTTTTGCTAATGAAAGTATGTTTGTAGTTCTCAAAATTTGAAATTTGAGTTTTTTCAAACGACCTCGGATGAAGAAACATTCAAAATAAGAGTTGTAGATCACAAAAAGTTATGAAACTTTGTAGTTGACAATTTTTTTATTTGAAATCATCTTGTCAACGATAGCTAAGTTTGAATGTTCTCAAATTTGAAATTCAAATTTTGTAAACGACCTCGGATGGAGAAACTACCAAAATAAGACTTGTAGATTTCAAAAAGTTATAAAAGTTTGTAGTTGACAACTTTTTAATTTGAAATCATTTAGGGCCTCAAACAAGCAATTTACACTCGATTTAGTATAATATGGTAGGAATCAGAAGAGTTTCTAATCACAAGTGAGAGTGTGGTGCAGTGTTAGAGGAGGTCACGCGCGAGGGAGAGGTCACGAGTTCGAATCCCGCTAACCGCGTAGCGCGCGAATTTTCCGCGAAAAATGGCGCGCCTTGCGGCTTGATGGCTTAGGTGGTTGGGTGCCTTCTCTTATTTGAATAAATTTTTTTGCTATTTGTTTTCGGTTTTTTTGTGCTCAGAAAATCCCCTCTTTGCCGAGTGTTTTTTTGGCACTCGGCGAACCTTTGCCGTGTGCCCGACGAGTGGCCCACGGCAAAGGCCCCTTTGCCGGCCAAACTTTGCCGTGTGCCCTTTGCCGTGGGCGGCACACGGCAAAGCCTTTGCCGTGGGCAAAAGGACCTTTGCCGTGTGCCCCTGGCACACGGCAAAGAGCCGGATTCCGGTAGTGATTCTGGGCTAAGGAGCTGGATGGGGTGTGGGGTTTTATCATCCGCGACCACCAGGGCACTGCTGTTCTGGCAGGAGCTAGCAGGCTTAATGCGATGCGTGATGCTCTATGTGCTGAGACTCAGGCTTGCATTGAAGCACTTCAGATCGCAGCGGATCAAGGTATGCAGCGTATATTCATGGAGACTGACTCTCAGACACTGGTGAAAGCTCTATGATCGGAGGTGATGGACCGTGCACCATCAGGAGTTCTGTTCAGGGAGGCGAAGTTCATGATGGCGACTTTGTTTACTTCGGTGGAGGTTGTGCATGTTCCTCGTTCTTGTAATTCTGTTGCTCATGGCTTGATGTGTATTGGTCACGGTAAGGACTTGGGTCATTCGGCTGTATGAACCCTCTCCCAGCACTTGTTAATGACTTATTGGTTCGCGAACTAGCTGAACCACAGGTGCATGAATAAAGCGACGCGAGTTACTCTAAAAAAAAATGCCTTTGACTCCTGCGTCGGCCTGGTGGCCCCTGGATGCTTTGGCGTGAGAGGAATGATCTTGTCTTCCATGGCCAATCCTCCAGAACGGATGTGCTACTGGGCAAGATTTTAGACGATGGCAGGGCCTCGATTTAGGTGGGTTACCGTACTTTGTTTCATTCATGGATTCGACGTTGTAGTCTGGCCTTGGCTATATCTTTGTCTCCATTGTGCCGAAACGCTTCCTCTTAACGAAATAGGATGTTACTAGGCACGTAGGAATGGGTCTGATGTTCGGACATCTGAATTATCCGTATTCACATTCGACTAAAACGTCAATATGGATATCCTTATTTTTATCCAATTTTAATATGGATGTTAAATGAAAATATCCGAATTCGTTTTTCATTATTTTTCTCTATCCGATTCTATATTCGTATTCTAATAAAATGTGGAATATCCGATACTATTAATATCCATGAAAAATATAGACTCAATGAGACCACTTATCTTAATGTGAATCCATATTCTAACTATTCGTTTTGTATTCGTATCCGATAAGAATGGACAAGATTCACAATCGTATTCATATCAACAAAATCCGCACTTGTAACCGTATTCGAATTAAAATACGGTAAAAGATGATATCCAGATTCTAACTCCATGAGTATCCGATCTGGATCAATCCCTATAGGCACGTTCTTGAAAAATACAATAGGTTCTTGAAAAAATACAACAAACGGTCTTTATAGTTGTATTAACGTACTCCAATTTAATATGGCAAATGCAATATTAATTAAATCATGGATATAATAAATCTTGGCAAGCATCAAAACTAGCATGCAAAACTCTAACATGTTCAAGCAAGCGTGCACGTCGTGTTTTTTTCTCTCCCAACACACATAGGTACGGTTGGATGAGTGAGAACAACCTCACAATAGAAGTTGGCCATCACACTTTTCCACTAGCAAGCTGTGACTAAAAATACTCCCTCCAGTCCTAAGTTAAACTAAATAAACTTTGACCGAATTTATAGAAAAGAATAATAATATTTACGACATCCAATGAGTACTAATAGACCCATTATAAATATTTTGATATTTTCTTATTTAATTTGGTACATGTTAATATTATCCACTATAAACTTGACCAAACTTACAAAATTTGACTTAGAACAAACTCAAATACCTTATATTTCAGGATAGGTGGAGTAGGCACCACTTTCTTATACCCACATGGGGTACGGTCTTTGAGATTAATTTAATAGAAATTTTCTGAATTTGCTCATGGGCTTGGGAATTTGTTCATGGGCCAAGCCCAAAATTTCTCCAGCATTTTGAGTTGATCAAATGATGGACGACTACTACTCTTACCTCTCAAGAGGTAGTACTTATTAGGTGACTTTATTAGTCTCATGATTTGCTGGCTCAGATTCTTAGAGGTGCTAATACAGAGATATAGAGTCCCCGTTTGGTAGAGCTTTACCCGGCTCCGGTTCCACTGCACAAGTACTATTCATGTACTGTTTTGACACTTTGTTTCACATAAAAATATTTCATTGTAAAACACAACTTTGTTGACATTTGCAATAACTAGATACATCTCAACTTGCTTTTACCATTTGTTAATAACAACTGGGTTTAAAAGAAATGCAAACACTGTCTGTAATACTGGATTATTACTATCATTTTTTTTTCACCGGTGAATATGGCTAATTTTTTTAAAAATCATATGAAACAATATGTATTATTAAAAATGTAAGATGTATTATGAAACCTTTTTACAATGCCCCATTTGTATTTGGTTATTTTAATTTAGTGCTAGCACATGGATCGGCGGATAATATCCTGACTTGCAAACAATGTTCACCTAAAAAAGCTAAATGGTAGTTGTTCGGTCACCCCTCCTGTAGCGAGTAGGGCGTGTACATGGGCTACATGTTTTGTAAGAAAGCAATAAAATTCATACTTATGCAAATGAAAAATTAGAAAATTTGATATTTCATGGGCCAAATATAAAATTTACCAAGCTTAAAAGTCAAATTGACCAAAGATCTAATCATATATTAGTGTTACTAGTTGACAATTCTCAAATCAAATAAAAAATAACAATTTATTATAAATAACAAATGCCATATTGATTGGCAATCAGTTGTACTTCTTATTCTTCCTATCGCCTAAACGTTGTTTAAGATGGTGTACTCGCCGTGTAAAACTGTGTAACCACTATTTCGTATATAACGTTTAGTCTATGTAGGACCTTTTTTACCGTGTAAATAATTAAACCGTGTAATCACCTTTTAGATTCTAAACTACACGGTAGTCTGTCAAGTAACGTTCTATAGGTGAACACTGCTTGCAAAAGAACACAGCTCGTGTCGATTTGTCTCAAAAATCAAAATCAGCACGGCTACAGCTAGGATTTTCACCATAGCTGCCAAACTTTAATTTCAAACAATCAGAAATGTTTAATTTCAGTTCCTTCAAAGTTAGCTTAATGGCCATCGAATTATGGAACCAATTCAGAACCCACGTCCAGGCAGCCTTCGTCAAAAGCTTTTCGATTCCAGCCGTGGCCAAATATTGGCAAATCATGGTGGATCCAGCCCTTGATTTGTGTTGCAGAAAAGGGCCGGAAGTGGCAGGCTGGGCTGGCACGTACTCCATAATATTGTCGGCGGCGCCACTTCCAAATTCTAATCTTGGCCGCGTTTGGTTTGGCCGTGTAAAAAATTTGCCGCGTAATAAATGCAGCTTTGACCGCTAATTAGGGGTATCAAATAAAGTCAGTTTACAAAACTACCTCCACAACCCCCCGTGTAAATCACGAGATGAATCTAATGAGGGCTTTGACCGCATGATTATAGGATGATTACTGTAGCATTACTGTAGCAAATCATGGATTAATTAGGCTCATTAGATTCATCGCGCGAAGTTGCACTCATCTGTGAAAAGGTTTTGCAAATAGACTTCATTTAGTACTCCATGCAAGAAAAATTCCTTGGGTGAAAAATTTCACTGTAGTAACCAAACGCGGCCAAGGGTTTTGCAAATAGACTTCATTTATCCACTCGTGCAGATCTTTCTTTCCAACGTGGCTGCCACATTTTCTGCATCGACCGAAAGGCTCGTCTGAATGTGACCCACCTGAACCAAATGATTCTGACATATATGGTCCGCGGCGATGATGGCCCCACGTGTCATGGACCTCCAAGCAGATGCAAGAATCTCCGTTGTTCCAACTCCAGTACCGTGAGAACTGGATGGCGGTTGTGGATCAAGCAAAATGGCATAGCTTGACATTCAACCTTCGATTGCTGGCCACAGTTTTAACGAAGAGGCTAATAGTACAACAAAAAAGTATAGATTAAAAAAAACAGGTAGAATGATCACTGAGTCACCATTATATTTCAATACAAGTACTAGTTTATATGAGACCACTGAGTCACCATTGTACGAGTTGTTATTGTCATGCAACTCACAATTAATTATTTTTATATTCACAAATTAAGAAATTATTAATAGACAAACTATTGTATATGTTGTCTATTAATCCGTCTTAAGATTACGTGTTACTGTATGAGACCATCTATTAAAGGACACCAAGGTACTTGCCCTAATGCCGGCGTCGTCTGTCTTATGGTGGGCCCGGGAGTACAAATGAAATCCGCTCAGCTATGTGCTATGTATAATGACGAGGCCTAGTTCTATGATAGGGGCCCACAGCCGAGTACAGCATCCTCCGCCCTCTTATCTAGATCGCTGCTAAGGGCACGTACAACAGTTAGACATTAGCCGTCTATATGAGTCCACATTAGCAAAATGAGATGACATGGTCATTATTAAATGAGCAAAGAGTGTGTTGATGTCTACTATTTCGTCTACTGCCCTGGCTCGTGCTTCTAGACAAAACAACACCAATAAGAGAAGAAATCAAATAGTACAATTATTTCAACTAATCCAAACACCATTCTTGGAGGTCAATCTCTTGGAAGGCAATTTTGTGAAGTTGTTGTGAATCATGTTTTGAAAAGAGATACAATGCTGCCTCGCCCCCATTCTGAAATGGAGACTTTGGTGACGCCCATATGATGTCGATTGCATGGCCCTACAAGAAAGTAACAACTCAACTTGACTTTTCTTATTTTTTTCTTTAACCTGTGATGATCAACTATAGTTTATAATTAAATATATTTTGTGATAGCTGAAGGTTACCAACAAGGTATCAAGGTGTTCCCAGGGTACTGCAGGTATTTTATTCTAAATTTACTTGCAACAATCGCCACCACTAGATGCTGAACTACACTTTTAGACATTGCCACTGAAAGATCATTTCTGAGACATCATATTGTGAACTATTGAAATGAGTCAATGTTTCTCACTGAACCAGCCATTCAGTTTACTGTCTGCTGCATGTGTACTTGCATTTTAGAATACGCTTGCCTGTCATGTTTGGTTGCCAATTTTGTTGCTTGAAACTTTATTTGTAAATAGGCTATTGAATTAGTTTGGTAGCAAAATTCTCTGCAACATTCTTCACCTAATCTTCATGCTGTTGCTGGTTGTAAGCCTGACCATTGTGGAGCATGGACTCTGGTGCTTGTTCATGATTCAGCTGCATGTTTATTCTGCTTGCTTCTTTTCTGTTCCAATGGAATATATGTGCTATGGCCTTTCTTGTACCCTTTTGTTGTCTGATGCTGTGCTAGTGCTGCTAGTGTTAGGAGCAAAGACTGATGGTGCTGCTAGTGCCACAAGTGTAAACATAGATAGGTGTACATGGTGCTGCTAGTGTTATATTAGTTGGGATAGAGCAGTAAATGGACAAATTTTGCATCCTTGCTACCTGCTCTATGACTGAGGCATTATTTTTTTCATGTGCACTTTGGGGGTGTTTAAATCTGTGAATTGGTGAAAAGTGGTGAAAAGTTTATGCATTGGGCCGCGTGCATAGAGAGAAGAAATGAACTGACACAGTTCTCTAGGTGAAAACTTTATGCAAAGTCACCGGATTTAAATACACCCAAAGATGGAAATAGTTGTTGATTGAATGGCAATTTTGATTTTTCAGTCAGTTCTGGAAGAAGGTAGATGAAGCATGTTCAATTGTCTACATACTCGGCCATGTGCTCATGGAAGCTATTTTGTTTTGGATCAAGTACACAACCAGCCTTTTGTAAACAAACTTAATTGTTGTGCAAGCCAAACATGTGAGCTGTGCAAGCCAGACATATGAGTTGTGGAAGCCAACTTTATGGTTGTGTAAACTTTATGGCTGTGTAAACACTTATGTTTAATGGCTATGCAAGTCAAACATGTGAGCTCATGGTTGCTGTGTATTTCAAATTCAAACACTATTGTCTATGAAGAATAGCAGACTGATTTTATTCTGATTAATTTGTCATGTGTGGAAAGTTAATGATCCTATATGATCAATACATGTGTCATGAGTGTTCTGCAAGTCAATTAGCTAAGCTCATCTGGTTGTGTTTAGAAGACTGAACATATATGATTAATGTGGTATTTATTACTGTATTATATCAATATAATTGCTTAGCCTCGGATTGTTTGACGGTAAAGATGTCTATATTCAAAATAGCAGTTGGGATAAGTTTTATTAGAGCCCCTGTCTGTCGCTATATCTATGTCGAGCGTCGAACAGTCAGTCGCTATATATATGTGCGTCGCTATAAGTTTATACCGACGCCATTTACTGCGGCCGAAGACGTCGGTCGGTATAAGTATATACCGACCGATCGTTTGACGCAAATACAACTTATAGCAGCCCCGCAGTAGTTGCTGCTCTTAGGCTGTCTCCAACAGCCGATGCAAAACGTTACCCATACCTAAAATACGTCATCTACAGTGCTTTTGCCTACTAAAACACGGCTCCAACGGAGGATGCATTCACGGAACGCATTTTGCGTTCGGCGTCTCCTGAGAGACAAAAAAGGGTTGCCTCTCTCCTCAAACGCATTCCAGGCCGAGGAGTGGGGCGCGTTCCTGCTCGTCGGGCACGGCGTGCCGGGGACCTGGCGGCGCGCGTGGAGGAGCGGGTTGCGCGCCTGTTCGTGCTCCCGGCAGCGGAGAAGGCCCGCGCGGCGCTCCGGGGAGGCCAGCGGCTACGGCGGCTGCCCCCGGCGCTCCACTTCTCCCGGCGGCGAAGAAGGCCCGCGTGACGCGGGCCCCGGAAGGCCAGCAGCTACGGCAAGCCGCCCTTGGCGCTCCACTTCCCCGCGGCCGCCGTCCGCGCCGAGCACGTCGTGGGGAGGGCGCCGCCGCCGCCCCATCGGGCGCTGAAGCGGGCGCGGAGAGCATCTCCGCGAGGCGGCCGACGGCGGTCTTTGACTCCTGGAGGAAGTACGCGCCCTCCTTGGCGGCGAGGCGGCCAGCGAGGAAGCTCAAGGGCGAGGAGGTCGTCGTCGTTGTCCGCCCGTGGTGCTGCAGCGGTGGATCTACCGAGGAAGGGGAAAAGGCAACCCGATTTTGCGTTGGCTGTTGGAGGAAGCGAGATTTGGGTCCGTGACCTTTTAACTGGACATGACCCAATCCGTGAAATAGGTCTTGTGTTTAAGTCACCGCTGTTGGAGACAGCCTTAGGGCAGGCCCAACGCACCAGGCTGGACGGTGGCCTCAACTTTCACCTATGCTCAATGCGTCCAGGTCATCAGGAGCGGTGGTTCCGCAGGTGGACAGTGCGCCCTGCAGAAGCAGCGGATGCCTCGTCTGACAAAAGTCAGAAGCACCTATCAAGCTCGCGTTGTGAGAAAAATTCGTGCAGCCTCAGCTTCCTTTTCACTGCTGCTACCATAAATAAAGTGAAAAGTACAGGTCTTGTGTCAGTGGCCAGCGTTGGATAGGCAAATGGATTGAATTTTTCTGATCTACGTGGCGTGCAACTTTTGTGTGAGGCATATGTTCTTAGTAGCCGCGTTGGGACTGCCCTTAGGTTGCGGCGCAGTGAGCAGAGCGTGTCCGGTTCCGAGCACGTACAGGACAGGACACCGCATCCGCTTCAAAAACCGCGTGCGGTGCGGGGCCAACGCATCCTGCAGGTAGCCGCAGGCCACTTGCAGAAACGGGCAAAGCCAAAGCCAAAGACAAAGCCCGTCGCAAATTTACACAAACGCCCCTCGCCCGCCACCTATTTGTATTTTCCTCGCCTCGCGCCTCGTCTTCCCCCTTTTCTTTTTCTTTTTCTTTTCCCCAACCCCAACACGGTCCCCGGCGGCGGCTGCGGCTCTCCCGAAGGTCGGAGGAAGCCCCCCGAAACCCTCGCCGCCGCCGCCGCTGCCGGCGAAGATATCTTCATCAGAAGCGTCGAAGCGATGGAGGGCGCCAACGGAGTCGGTGGGTCGGAGTGCGAGCGGAAGCCGCTGTCGGAGGTGGTGGGCGACTGCGTGCAGCGCTGGTTCCAGGACGCCTTCAAGGAGGCGCGCAAAGGGGACGTCGCCAACCAGGTGCTCGTCGCGCAGATGTTCTTCTCCGGCTATGGGGTCCCCAAGAACGAGTACAAGGTACAGCAACGCGCCTTACTTAGCAAGAGATTTCTTTCGATTCAACTTCCTTGTGTTAGTCTGTCCTGGTGAGTGGTGAGATGGGGATTCAGTTGAGCTTCGTTGTTTAGATTAGTTTGTCCTTTCAAAAGCAGTGGACTTCCCCTGCTCGAACAATCTTAAGATTAAGAGACTCTTGGGTATGGTACTGGACTTGCTGGATTAAGTCAAGATTCAGATTTGCAGGGGTGTAATTCAATACGGACTTGCTTCATGCGATAATTTTGAGTTCTTTTTAGAGAGAAGATTAAGAGACCTCTGCTTCCCGATTGAAACACAACAGAAAACACAGCAGCGGGAAGCTTTGTTTGTCAGAATTGGAGAGCTTAGTTGTTGATTCATGTCAGATGCAACAGTAAGATTTAGTATTCGTGGTACAATCATAGTCCCATCCTAGTGGTTAGATCCAGCCTAAAGGCGCATTTTTGCAGTTCAGATGCTCCCATGGGAGTCAACAAGCTATTCTCGTTTGGTCACCAACTGCTGCTTTTCTAGGCCATGTATGCAGTTTGCCGACAAGAACAATAGTTTCAGTTTTACTTTGTGATAAAGTTGTATATTTTCACGGTTAACTTCATCTTTGTGGTTGCATATTGTGTAGGATTTCTTGAAGCTTAAGATTGATCTTTTGGCATAAAATTTGTTCTGTTCTTGGCTGTTTGTATTTTTGTGTTGTGAGCCAACTTAGCTTTGTTTTGAATCTGGATTTTTTTGGCTAGTTCTGATCATTTTCCACATTCCATTGAGATGTCAAATTGTAAATTTGATATTATTTAGGTGAAATCATTCTGTAACTTATAAACAAACACAGTGTCGATGAGCTCTAGCCTTTTGGAATCATTCTTTATGGTGGGCCTACTTAGCAAATGATTTTGCATTTTCCATAGTAAGCATGATTTTTATCTTGCGACATTATGTTTCTTTTACTCGTAACTTTGGTGTAATTTCAAAAGTAGTGTTTCTTTTTCTTTATCTATGGGATATACTTTTATGGTTTAAAAATGACATATGTACTCAAATAGATATGTGTTCAACATCTAAAAATCATACCCAATAGATTCATGTTTCACATATCTTTTTTTAACAAAATATTTCACATCTCTTTAATACTATATTGATCTTGGAACAATGGATAATATATTCTGAGAGAAATTAATGGTCAAAGTTTGTTCCCAAGGACTTTTTGCCAAATGCTATTTACAGCTTACATAAAAAATAAAGGAGGGAATATAGAGCATTAGGGACTTCCCAGTTGGGACCATTGTTCATCAGTGTTTTAAGAATGGTGAAGTTTCTTTTGGTGGAGTATGTAAGCAAGCAGAGTATCACTGAGGCGGTTTAGCAGTGAACCTGGCATTCTATCCAACTTAGTAGTTGGGTATCTCAGAAGCAAAAATAGCACACAAGGTACGCATTCAAAAGCCGGCATGCTGGTTGCCAAGTATCAATCTCACCATGGCGCGGCAATTGTTGAAAGTAAGGGGCTGGCTGAGCTGACCACTCTTAGTCCATTAGAGGACTCTGAGTTCTTGAGACATTGCATTTAGAGGTTTACATATTTACTTATTTAGGATGTAGGACTTGGAGCTCCTAGTGTACTAGTAGTAAGTTGGAATGTATCAAGTGGAACTTCCAGGAACTGAGCCTAGCCCAGTTGGTGGGGGTGGGAGGTTGTCCTCTTCAACTCTTATTTGGGTGCATGTTTCTTCTTTTTAATGAGAAACCACCTAGTTCTTCTTATGCTGTATCTCTTTTCAAGTGGAACTCCCGTTGAAATAGGGGAATGAGAACTTGCTCACAAGCCTATTATCATGCATTGTTGTTCTAAAAGGCACTATGAGCTAGGTGGGCAGTGGATTTTTACGTAATGTTCAGTCGCGATTTGTTGGCAGCCCAAGGTGTTCTGATTGCACTTCTATTAGATGATCCAGTTCTTTTTGTTGATTGATTTTTTTAATGATCTGATATTATATGGTCATTGTATTCTCATAGTTTATAGTAGAGTCAAGGTATGCGCTTACATAATCTAGCGTGCATTCTGTGAATGACAGAGAAAAGTGCAATTTACCGTTGAATGTTTGAATTTGAATATTCCGTTGAATTGATGATATTTGCATCTTAGCATATGCTTAAATGCATCTCTTTTTTGTCTGTCTGTTGGTGGATTGGTGGTCTCAAAGTTCATGTCATAATTGCAACATCAGCTATACAAATCTACATTCTGATTATACTTTAATCTCACGTTTCCTTATTGTTTTTTTATTAGGGAAGACAATGGATGGATAGGGCATCAAGAGTCAGGAGTTCAGCGTTGAAGGTTGGCATGAAACGTCCAGGTATGTATTTTTCATTGAAGTTTATTTGAGTTAATCTCATTTAAAGGTGCTCATGTATTTGGTGGTGTTAATCATGTCCCCCCTGCCTTCTCCTAAATTTCAGGATACAATGCAAGTGACTCTGACTCTGATGAGGCAAATAATGATGCCAACCAATAACACTCAGTTACGAATTGAGTTAGTTAGGAGAATTACAGGGTAAGAAAGTTTGATATAGTCTGTTGCTCGTTTTTTTTTAGTTCATGTTTTCCTAAACCTAAACCCTATCCATAGGATATATTTCCTTGGTGTTGAGACTTCAAGAGTTAAATTACTTTGTGCTTGCATACCTTCATCACTCTGTTTGAATTGCCATTGGGCTTGTAGTGTGATTAGACATCTTGACCTTTTTCTTTCTGTGTGCAATTGAGTTTAAATAGGGGGCTGGAGGCTAGAGTAGCCCTCAGGTTATATAACCCTAGGCACCAGGGTCACCCCTGGCCGACCTGCCCTCCAGCTCTAGTGAGGACGTGGCCACGGGGACTCGAACCTGGGCCGCTGGCTCCATATCTGGACCAGCTAGACACCCAGGACGAGCCCCCGTTCCTTTGTGCCATTGAGTTTGAATTGCATGCTCTTAATGCATTCAAGTTTATCAGGTGTTTTGATGATTGAATTTTATTTTTCAGGTAATTACAGGACTTGTGGTTAATCTAGTGTCAGTCCCAGCAACTTGAGTGGGCTGGGACTGCTGCTTTCTATTGGGATTCAGCTGTGCGCGATAGCTATCAAGTAAATCTTGTAAACCCATTTGGATGCTTCAAAGTACAGTGTATTCAGTATCTGATTGAGAAACCAAGTGGACAATTCAATTTGGCAATCTTTCAATATATTGATTGAATTCATTTTTACTTTTTATTTTGCTACCAAAGCAAGCATATCTAATGTTGAATATCCATTTGTGGGCTCTTACGCTGAGTACTTTGTTAAATGGTCCTTCTTCTTTTACAGTCCTTCAGTTGAATTTTGTAGTTGCAGAGAGTAACCAAAAGCTGGCAGCATATTGTTGTTTTGCAGCTAAACTCCTGTAAATGGCTGCATTTACGATTTTAGACGCTGGAGGCAATGACCTAATATGCTGCACCTGCAGGGCATGTCGATGAATTGGTTGTTGGTAGTGCTGTCGATGAAGTGGTTGCTGGTAGTGGTGTTTTCGATTGGTTGAAAAGCCAGAGGTGTTTTGTTTTCATTTTCAACCTTGGCCATTTAACTCTTTCAGTAGGGTTGCAACTTGCAATGTCATCCAGCACTTGCTTGTCCGTCAACTTTGGCATAGACACCACGGTTGCCCTAGTAATGTTAGGCAGGCCCTTGATCTAGATTGAACGAGTATTTTTTATAAGCATTTTGATGGTTATGTTGCCGGAACGTGGGCAACATATGACATTTATATCAGACAACAAAACTGTTTTTTTATTAAAAAAAATTAGGGAGGTATAAAAGATATCCCTGATTTAAGATAACAAACAGATAAGCTTTGTTGAGGTCACTTGCTTCGTCGCGTTGGCATCTGATCCATTTGTATTACATTGCTTGAATAGTTTTGAGACTAGCAGATCATTCAGCACATTGTTTTTTTTAATCAGAACTAGACATGTGGCCATGGAAGGGCGGCCCTGGTGCAGCGGTAGTGTCTTACCGTCTGTGACCGGAAGGTCCAGGGTTCGAGCCCCAGCCTCTGCACTTTGCACTTGGTGCGGGTAAGGCTGTGCGCTGACACCCTTCCCCAGACCCCGCGCAGTGCGGGAGCCTACGGCACTGGGTACGCCCTAGACATGTGGCCATGAAGTTACACATTGACAAAGGGTAGGCGACGTGTGCCCTGTTGATGTATAAACTAGACAATCCGTTTCAAGAAATCACTTTCAAATACCATGACCTTGCTTGCTTGGCCAACCCAATGATTATCTAGTGCCTGAAAATCTGCATTTTTTAATAGTTTGCAAGGTAACATTTGAATTCCTGGTTGTACACGTACATCCATGGCGACTCATCTGTCTGCTGCTGTACTGATAAACTATGAGATGTGACCTAGAGAAGGGGGGAATTGGAAACTTGGGGAGCCAGACCTGCTGATGAACTGATAAACTATGAAATATGAGTTGTGACCTAGAGAAGAAGGAATCTAGAAACTTGGGAAGTAGAGACCATTTGATCTTCAGTTGGACCTCTGGAACCAGGACAGAAAATAATTCATAAAGGCAAGGATCAGAGAGAGCCTCATTCAGTTTCCTGAACATCTTTTTTTCCTGTCTACCTTCTGTTGTAGTTCTTTTTAAACAACAGAGTGGTTGACTACGAGTCACATTAGTATTTAAACTCGTGCACATAGAGAAATACAGCATGTTTTAAAAAAGACTCGATCACATAAGGTAGAGACCTCCGAACCTCAATAGCTGGCAGGAACCTCACGCGCGCTCGCTTCGTGGCGGCCGTGGAACCATCTGCGCTGTTACTATATCTTTGGAGGGGGGCCCACAACGACCATGCAGAACCCAGGCTTCGAGCCTGGGCGGGGAGGCGCCGCAGCGGGCAGCCTCAACCATCGCGCCACAGGCGCGTTTGCAATACAGCATGTTTGAAGTCCATTTATTTCAAGTATTGAAACAAGTGAGATCTTAACTATACATATAATATACATGAGTTCCAGTTATGTTATATATTTGAAATATCATCTTCATTAGTCAGTCGCACCACTGATCCCATTAGCTTGGCCACAGAACATTTACAAATATAAATGCAGGAGCCAAAACGTTCGCAGTGATGTCATCGATTTGGCCTATCTGTATGTTTGGTTGCCAACGTTGCTTCATTTGAACGCTCTCTGCATCTAGTTTTTGAAATGCTACCAGCAAGGCAGCAACAATACCCTGTTAATCAATTATTTCACATACCGTGTGCCCATGGATTTTATTCAACTGCCCCACTTTCAAATTCATGTGCAATTCAAGGATACCAAGATTTAAACCCTAGTGGTTGGAGTTATCCCCTCAAGTCTTCACCACCGTGGTAAGATGCAGGCCTCTGGCTGACCTTCTCCTCAGGTTCAGTTACTGCTAATTTTAATTGGCAAAGACACAATGTGATCTTCCTTTTGCCATGTCACATTTACACAAATCTGTCAAATAGCAGATGCTTTGTATCTAGCAATAATAATGCAAACTGCACACAGGGCAAACTAGAACGAAGCCACATGTCAAACTCATTGTAAGAGCAAGAATTGTAACGGATTATAATTTATATATACTTGTATACAGATCATAAAGCAACCGTTCAGCTATATATGTTTCAGGTAGAGATAGCATGCTCTCTTTTCTCGCCATTGCAAGGAGATATCATATAGGTTTGTTAATTCGTCCAATTGATTTAGCTTGAATAAAGAATATTGCAGATAGAAATGCAGTAACAACTATTCATTTAATTTTATGTTCAGAGTGGCCATCTATTTGTATGCTTAGATTTTAGATGGATGCTTTGTAGAATTATTAGAAAAATTCTACAACTACTCCTAACCAACCAATTATTGAGCCTAACATGTGCCCATGGATTTGCTGGTAGAATCACTTCAAATATATTTTGGTCAAGTGGTTTGCTTTGATTCTTGTAGTTAAGTCTTGCACGCTTACTTCACCCAAAAGGCGGCCCCGGCAGATATTTATGTTGAATTATCAATTATCTGTTTAGTAAAAAAATGCAGGTCGTACTCACTCATAATCGTAGTATTGCTTCAATGATCATGATGGGCAAAGTTTATAAATAAATGCTTACATGGGCTATTGACTTATCTGTATCATGGCACACTTCCTTTTATCCTTGTTTGTGAAACTAGTAAACCATTCTAACTCTGCGTATACAGGTCATCCTCTGTGGTGACGAAATCCTTGCTAGTACTCTTACCAAGAAATAAGCATGGAGAGTTGACCTGCCACGAATTGTTTAATTACTTGAATAAATGTTCCCTTTTCATACATTAAACCACTATTTTATATTAAATTATATTTAATAAAAATGGTGGTACAGATTATTTTGAAGGTAAACTTTGGCCTATCAACAGCTTTATTTGGAAAAATGAAAAATTGTATGTGTAGACTTTACCTTCTTTTTTTTCCTCACAAAAAAGAAGGTAAAGTCTACACATACAATTTTTCATTTTTCCAACTAAAGCTGTTGATAGGCCAAAGTTTTAAAAGTTTTGGTTGGAACCATATTCAGAACATCAAGTATTTGTGACTAGTTGTTATACGGCTTAGAACAAAGAATCACGTTAAGCCAAAATACTCCTGGTTACAAACAAAATTATCCTAAGCATACATTTCCTTTTGCATTGTATGTGCTTCATTGCTGCTGTATGTAGAGGTGTGAAGATTCTAAAGTAGTTGAAAACTTTCCATGAGCCTGTACTATCCTTTTTAAAAAGAAACAACCAAGTGCCCCGTTCATTTCTAAATGTTTGATACCATTGACTTTTTATCATGACATTTGATCATTCATCTTATTCAGAAGTTTAGTGCAAAAATAGGTTACTAAAGTACAATTAATGATAACACAAGTCAGAAAAGAAATTTTACTCGCATATTTTTTTTAATAAGAAAAATGGTCAAATGTCGTGTTCAAAAGTAAACAATGTGTAATATTTAGGAACATAGAAAGTACCTTAGTTATGCAGTGGTAAACCTTGTGCTTCTAGCAGAATAGTAGCTTCAACATTTTGCCTGCCAAGCACAAGCTTCGTATAATATTTATACTAATCCTTCCTTACCTTTAGGAAGTGTTGAGATGACTTTACAGAGTAATTTTAACAAATAATTTTGTGTAGAACAAGCTAGCAAATAGCATGAATTAATGCTTCAGTTTTGCTTGGTTGCATTTCTTTTGAAAGAAATTTGTATACAGTTTGTTATATGGAGCCATAACATATGATTTTTTAGTTAATATTAAATTTCCAAATTATTTTTTATGTCAATAGTTTTAGAACCCATTGAGATTTTATTCTTGCAGATCAAGCTCTTTTGTTTTTCCATGCAGTAATATTTTGCTATTGGTCTGAAAAGTATTGATCATTGTGTACATGAAGTTCACATTGCCTACTAACTGAGACAGTACTTCGGTTGGAGCGAAATACAAAGTAGGCTTTCAAGTGGAGCTTTGAATTCAAACACACAATATTCTTGTACATTTGATTGATTTCTATACTTTCATTTACGACTCATCTCTAAGATTGTCAACCATCTGTCATGCGTAGCATAACTGAGACATTAACTCGGTAATAACGAATAGTTGTCATGATTTGCTTGTGCGCATATGAGTTGATTTTGGTCTCGTGGACCTCAACTATGTTTGTCAAGGTGCTGGTATGAAGACCGGAGACACCGGCAGTAATGGAATACCAGAGGACCTTCCATTGTTGTCAGCAACGTAGACTTTACTAAGTGGGCTAATGTCACAAGAATGAGCTGAATCCTATTTTGGGGTGAATAAGTTGGACAGCCATGCATTCCTATTTTGCAGGATGTAAAGTATATTGGTCTGGTGTGCTCAATTCTAGTAACCATGCATTCCTTCGGTCATCCTTATATTCTTGGTGATTAGATAAAAAGATAAGTCCATTTTACCCTCTGACTTTATCGTCAAGTTTAAAAAACAACTCCCAACTCAAAAATTGGAAATGAAACACACCCCACCTTTCAAAACCGGACAAAATACCCTCTTGACCGAGTCAAAGTGGTTTCTTAGTTGGTTTTGCTGATGTGGCAAGGGTCCCACGTGTCGAAGTCCACGTCATCAAGTTTGGGCCCACTTGTCAGCCACCATCTCTCTTTTCTTCTCTCTCCACCTCTTCAATCCAATTGCCGCTGCCGCATCGGGAGCAAGAGCAGGACGCCACGGCAGCACCCTCCTCGCCGAGAGCGCTCGTCGACGACCCGCGGCGCCCACGCACCCACCAATGAGCTGCCGGTGGCTAGTGCACCCCAGCCTCCGCGCCCTGGCCAGCAGCTGTTGCGGCCACGGGCGGGCCCCCAGGCCGGGAATGGCTGTAGCCCTAGGTGGGCTCCGAGGCCGGGGATGGCGGCCACCACGAGCTCCAAGGCCCTCCTCTCCTTCCCCCTCAGCTCCAGTGCCGCCTCTGTATCCCAATGTTCATGCTGCCCCTCTTGGCCAAGCTCGACCGTTGCCGGCCCTCTATGGCCGGACTACTGCACGGCCAGGGCGGCGTCGGTGGCAAGGCCAGCGCTCCCGGCGTCGGTGGCGAATGAGTGGCCGGCGGCGTGCAGGGGGAAGCGGCACCTCCCTGCACCGACTTGACGTCGAGCGTCTTCGTCCTCAAGCTGGGTTGACTCCTCGCTCCTCCTCTACAACCTCCTATTCCTCTTCCTCGATCCGAAGTTAGCCTGGCTTTGCCTCGCGCCATAGCTCGTGGAGTGGTGGCGCTGCTGGAGGGTCGGCAGCGGCGCTGGAGAGAAGAGAAGAAGGGGGAAGAGAGAAGAGGTGATGTGGCAAAAAAAAAGAGTGACATGTGGGACCCACTGCCACGTATATACCACATCAGCAAAACCACTTTGAAATGGTGAATGGGGTAGTTTGTCTTGTTTTGATAGTTGGAGGGTGCAAGATTTTTTTTTCGAGTTCGGGGATGTTTTTCAGATTCGGTGATAACTTAGGGGGGTAAAATGGACTTCACTCTTAGATAAAAAAAACAGACTAAATTGTTTGTTCTGTTATGGTTTAGGTCTTCTTATATTCTTGGTGATTAGATAGAATGCACAGGCAGTACTTAAGTTTGTTCCAAAGTGTCATCCAAGTCCCCAAGCTCTTAATAAGGTGTAGATTTGGGTGTCAAATGTTTCACTTGATGTCCAAATCACCAAAATCAACATGAACCTGCCTATGTGGCTTGACTCAAGAACAACCATATCAGCATGAACATAGCCAAAGACAAGGGACATTTTTACTCTATTTGATAAGCACGTTGGGGTGAATAAGATGTGCGTATCAAATATTCATCATATCAATTGCAAGGATCTGAAAGTGTATAGAAGATAAATTGTTCAGAAACTAGCAAATTCCTGCAGTCCGTGCTCAGGCAGGGTTACAAATCACCTGCTCCCAGCTTACATAGTTTTGCTGGAAGATGAGTTCAATGAGCATTTCATTTAAACTCAGGGATCGAAACGCTTGTGCTACTGGACAAGAGTGCATGGCTAGTCCTCAATAAATATAGAAAGGGAATAGGAAAGTGCCGTCTGAACAGGATAGTTTGATACATGGTGCATCTGTCTCAATCTCAAAGAAAGAGGAAAAAACATGATGCTTGTCCCACTTGCTTACCAGCTTATGACACTGGCCACTTGTTTGACAATAACACACGGCTAAAAATATCGTTATCTTCGTGAATCAGCATTCTAGAAGGTGTTCTTTGGTCAGATGATTGACTAAGCCACCACCGTGCTCATCGAATTAGTTTGTTTGGGAACAATGACAGAAAGAGAAAGGCAGTGGTTCAAACGGTATCTCAGTTAGTTTTCTTATTGATTCTTTTTATATAAAAAGGGTACTGATTTGAAAGAGTATGAGTTCGTTTGATGGTTTCCCTGATAATTGATTCAGCTTGACAGAGAATATTTCAGGTTGCAGTGCAGTGATCGAGCAAAACGTTTTCAGTACGTTATACTATACATTTAGCTAGCAATGTAGCATTCTCTTTCTTTTTGCAAGAGCAATAATGTCTAGCAATCTGTGTTCTTGGTTTGCCAAAAGTTGCTTCAAGTGAACACTTCATAAAATTTTAAAAGCGGTACCAGCTGCTCCCTAACCAACTACCTTAAACTACCATGTGCCCATGGATTTGATAGTACAATCATGTCGTATGACTTTAGTCAAGTGGTTCACTTAGATTCATGGAGTCAAGTCGTGGACGTTTACTTGACATGAAGGGCAACTTTGAGAAGGCTTTCTTATGCAGATCTAGTTGTGGACTAAAGAAATAAATGTGGTCTCCATTCACAGATAATTGAAGTCTTCATTCAACTGAAAGGTAGTGTTTGGTTCACTAAATGTAACGTGATCTGTTTACAGAGGGTTAACAGGTCCCTTTACCGCTGTTTGTTTTAGCACTCTCGAAATCGAGTCCCACCGTTAACAGATACCAGCCTTCACAAAACTCATAACACTCCAAACCCGGCGTTATCTGATACCGATCCAATTCGTCGTCGTTTTCGAGTGTTCGCTCGACACCGCGGCTCCGCCTCCGCGTCACCGTCTGCGGCCGCACGGAAGGGGAGAAATACCGCCCGTCGCCGATCAGGCAATCCAGCTCTCTATCAATTGCATCCTCCCCCACCCATCTATACCTAAGAAAATCATCTTCCGCGTGCCTGGATATGAGGAAGAAGAGCATCCCTACATTGGATGAGAAAAGCTCAAGGATTTGGAGCAGAGTGAAGAGCATGAAGGCGCCATGCATAGGAAGTAGGAAAAGCAACATCCTCTGGTCAGAGTGATGCTTTTGTTAGTCCAATCTGAGAATCACTTAGCACATAAACATGAACAGGACCACTAGTCTAACAAAGATTACATCTAGCACTTATTCTAATGCGGAATAGCTTAGGGATGAGCTCATACCGGCGGCAGTGGTGTCCATCGCGTTGGTGTGAGCCGGATCAGTAGCAGTAGACTCAATGGCGAGGGCGACGTCCGGCTTGTAGCGTAGGCGTTCCTTGAGCGTCCTCTGAGGGTACCGATGGCCTTCAGGACGCCAGCGGCACTGCCCAGTACGCGGAGCTCGAGCTTCCAGGCCCTCCAGCGCACTCAGAGATCGGGTTTTGGTGGTTTAGGGTTTGGCGAGCCTTGAGCTCGTGATTAACCTCTTAGGAGTCCCTGTGGAACCCCCTCCCTTAGATTTATAGCGCTGTAGGCCCAGGGCCGAGTCCTAGATGGATAAAGACTGCCTCCCGATCACGGCAGCATGTTGTTAGGCTTAATTTCCGAGATTTAGGGGGATAGGAACAACTCCCCCTTATCTCTGGATGTTGGTTGACCGAGGTCAAACCAAATATCTAACATTCTCCCCCTTGACCGAAGGTCAACACTTAAACTAAAAACTAACTTAAACTAAACTTAATACTAACTTAATCTAAATCCTTCCTCGGTAAAACAGCAAGTACCAGACCAATGTGTCATCAGCAGCACCACGGCATACCGGGACAACATTACTCATAGCCTTTACTGAAAAACTTCGTCAGGACTCTTATTCTTAGTTTAGGGGAAATTCTAATGGCCCTTAACCAGGACTTTGTCAAAGGTATCCACTAATCCCATGTGAAGGACATGTCTCTCGTAAAGGGATGGTGGTAAGCCTTTGGTGAGCGGATCCGCAATATTAAACTTAGTACTGATATGCTTAATAATATACGTACCGTCCCGGTTTCTTTCTTTCACGACACGATATTTAAGATCAATGTGCTTAGAAGCACCAGATAATTTATCGTTTGCGCAAAAGAAAAATGCGGCTTGATTGTCGCAGTGCATTGTGATAGGTCTCGAGATACTATCAACAATTCTTAATCTCGGAATAAAATTCTTGAGCCATGCACCTTGGCCCGAAGCTTCATAACATGCCACAAATTCTGCTTGCATTGTAGATGCAGCAGTTACTCCTTGCTTACAACTTTTCCAGGAGATTGCCCCCCTGCCAGCATGTAGACGAACCCAGAAGTGGATTTTCTATCGTCTTCATCACCGGCAAAGTCGGCATCTGTATAGCACTCAACTTCAAGATTATCTGTTCTCTTGTATGTGAGCATGTAATCCTTAGTGCCTTGGCAATATCTAAATGCCTTCTTAACGCCAACCCAGTGAGCCCAACCTGGATTTTCCAAATATCTACTAAGTACTCCGGTTGCAAATGCCAAGTCTGGACGCGTACAGACTTGTGCGTACATCAAACTTCCAATAGCTGATGCATAGGGAACGTTCTCCATTTTGCTTTTCTCAAAATCATTCTTAGGGCACTGATCTTTATTAAACTTATCGCCCTTTTGAATTGGTGCAGGTGATGCATTACTCTTCTCCATATTATATCTCTTAAGCATTTTCTCAATATAAGCTTTCTGAGACAATCCTAGTACTCTTTGGGCTCTGTCTCTGTGTATCTCAATGCCAAGTACATACGAGGCTTCACCGAGATCCTTCATATCAAAATGAGATGATAGGAAATTCTTAGCCTCATGTAACATATTCTTATCGTTGCTAGCTAATAGTATGTCATCCACATACAGTACTAGAATTATCAACTTTCCACCCATGAACTTAATGTAGATACATCTATCCACATCATTCTCACTGAGTCCAAATTTCTTAATGACTTCATCAAATTTAAGGTTCCACTGTCTGGATGCTTGCTTAAGTCCATAAATAGATTTCTTTAATCTGCATCCCATATGTTCTTTCCCTTTAATAACAAAACCTTGCGGTTGAGTCATATAAATAGTCTCATCTAAATCTCCATTAAGGAACGCAGTCTTAACATCCATCTGATGTAGTTTCATATCAAAATGGGCTACGAGTGCCATGACAATTCTAAATGAATCTTTAGTAGACACGGAGGAGAGAAAGTCTCATTGTAATCTCTTCCCTCTATCTGAGTAAATCCTTTTGCTACAAGTCTAGCTTTGAATCTTTCGACCTTCCCTTTGGAATCACGTTTAGTCTTGTAGACCCATTTACAGCCTACTGGTTTGACCCCATCAGGAATTTCTACTAAATCCCATACTTTATTAGAACTCATAGACTTTAGCTCTTCTTCCATGGCTTCAATCCATTTAGTGGAATTCTTACTTTCAACTGCCTGTTTGAAATTGACAGGATCACTTATCGTTCCTACATCATATAAATCTTCACTTAAATATGTCTCATAAATATCAGGATTAATTGCAGGCCTCCTTACTCTTTGTGATCTTACTAACGGCTCATTCACAACTGGTTCAGGTACTGCTTGAGGTGGTTCTTGCAGAATTTCTTCTGCTCGAACTTCTGTAGCTGGTGCCTGAATACCAGCAGCTGGCGCCTGGAAAACAGGAGCCTGCTCCACGTGTTCTTGCTGAATAACAGTATTAGGCGTGGTGTTGCTTAACTGAGGAATAATTGGTTGTATAAACTGATACATTTCTGTAGACTGAGGGATTTCCGGATCGGGAAGTTCGACCCGTAACTCTTCAAGACTTATATCTCTTTTCGGAAAACCTGCACTCATTTCTGAGTCCTCTAAGAACACAGCTTGTCTGGTCTCGACGAACTTAGTGGAGCGACCAGGATAGTAAAATCTGTATCCCTTTGACTTATCTGGATATCCAATAAAGTGACAACTCACAGTCTTGGAATCTAATTTCTTTTGATGTGGATCAAACAACTTTGCCTCAGCAGGGCAGCCCCATACCTTTAAATAATTTAATGACGGTTTCCTCCCATTCCACAACTCAAAAGGTGTCTTGGGAACTGACTTAGATGGAACCCGATTAAGTATATGAGCAGCTATTTTAATGCTTCCATCCACAATTCCACTGGCAAGCTGGAATGACTGAGCATGCTCCGTACCATATCCATTAGAGTACGATTGCGACGCTCAGCAACTCCATTCTGCTGTGGTTCGCCTGGCATGGCGTACTGAGCTCTTATGCCATTTTCTTCTAAGTACTTAGCGAACGGTCCCTTAATTTGACCAAATTGAGCATGTTTCCCATAGTACTCACCTCCCCTGTCTGATCTTACTATCTTAATAGGAGTATTATGCTGTTTCTCAACTTCTTTCTTATATATCTTAAATATTTCTAACGCATCTGAACGCTTACGTATAGGGTAGATGTGTCCATAACGGGAATAATCATCAGTAAATGTAATGAAAGAATCATAGCCATCTACAGATGTTACGGAGAGAGGGCCACAGATATCTGTGTGAATTATTTCTAATACGCCCGTACTCCTAGTAGCGCCTTTCTTAATTGTCTTAGCATATTTCCCCTTAATGCAGTCGATGCACTGCTCTAAATCTGAAAAGTCTAAGTTTTCGATTATCTCATCTTTAATGAGACGATCTATTCTCCCCTCGAAATGTGACCAAGGCGACAGTGCCACAATTTCGAAGAGGTCTCATTAAAACGCTTACGCTTATTTGAAACATTAGAAATAGTCATCACAGAATCATCATTAAGAGAGAGCATATAAAGTTTGCCTTTCCTTTCAGCAGAGCCCACATTTATTGAATTAAACTGAATCACACACTTGTCTTTATTAAATACACAAACATGTCCTGAATCTGCTATAGCTGAAACTGAAATAAGGTTTCTCTTTAAACTAGGAACATAAAGAACTTCATCTAAATTAAGCTGGAAGCCGCCCGGCAACTCTAAGACGAAGCTTCCAATGCCTTCAACTTCAACGCCGTTCCCATCAGCCACTCTTAGGTTTCGCTCCCCCCTTCTTATAGTTCGGATCGAACTGAATGCCTGTAATGAATTGAAAATGTGCACAGTAGCACCTGAGTCAATCCACCAAGTATTAGAGGAAAAATCTGCTAAAAATAATTCATCAATGAAAGAGACAACATCATACTTAATATTACCTTGTTTCTTTAGCCATTCCTTAAAGCCTGGACAACCTTTCTGAAGATGCTTGGGTGATTCACAGAATGAACAAAGCATTTTGCCATCCTGAGACTGATTGCCACGCTTGAACTTGTTGTCATTCCTGGGACCTAAATTCTTTCTCTTATTCCCATTCTTCTTATTGTTGTTCTTGTTGTTGTTGTTGCCTTACTTGCTGCTGCCTGACTCATGCTGGTTCTTAGGAGTGTTATTGAGAGAAAGATTGCCAACCAAATTGACCACGTCCTTCATCTTCTCAGTCTTAAGCCTCTCTTCCTCCTCAACACAGTAGCTGATCAAATCACTGATAGACCAAACGGCCTTGTTGGTGTTGTAGTTTATCTTAAAAGCAGCGTACTGTGGTGAAGGGAGTGAGGTCATGATAAAATGCACTAGAAAACCATCTGAGATCTCCATCTGCATCTCCTTAAGCTTGTTAGCCATGTCACACATATTAAGAATGTGCTCCCTTATACCATTCTGACCATTGTACTGAGAGGAGACAAGCTTCATGATCAAAGTGCTTGCATAAGTCTTAGATGAGCTCTTAAAATTCTCTTCAATCTTAGCCAGCAGCTCCTTAGCAGTGAGATCATCACCATTAGCTTTCTTAGTGGGAATAGCCCCTTTAATGATAGCACTGATTGTCTGAGTCATCACCATGGTACACATGCGATCAGACCTCTCCCACTTCTCAAGAGCAGGTGAAGTCTGTCCAGCCGCAGGTGCAGCAGGCTTATTCTCCCTGAGAGCAACATCCAAATCATTCCATGCCAAGCATGTCATGACCTTGCCCTTCCACTCCGGAAAGTTCGCTCCATTTAGCGGCTCAATGTTGTTGAGGTAGGAGGCCACAGTGTTGACATTACTCACTGAAATAATAAAGAACAAAACTTAGCTTAGTAATCATATACAATGAAATACGAATAAAAGCATGATAATAATCCTACGGTGGTCTGATTAAAAGCATGCATTAAATTTCAATATGCATCACCGGAGGGGAAAACAATTGAAATTCATCTTAATACTCATGATTAAACAACGGTGGTCAGAAATAATCACAAGTTTACTCTAAACAAATTTCCCGGTGGTTCCATTCATTTAGAGGCATCTCAAAGTATAGTGGTGGATTGAAATCTTAAATATCAGTGAATAATCATGAATAAACCTTAAATAATCATAAGAATAACACCAACCACTTAAAATAATAGACTTATGCAATAATTAATCTTAACTTATACTCAGAGAACATAAACTTTCTTAAAACAGTAATTAACTTAAGCTAAATGTATTAAAACAATGCTAAAAAGAATAACTGAAAACTTAAAGGAGAAACTTAAATGAAAAATTGCCTTTCGGCCTTTTAACTCACGCACGCGGCCTTTAGACCGGCCCATCCGGCCCTTCACCGCGCGTTTCGGCCCGGCTGGCGCGCGCCTGGGCTCGAGGCCCAGCAGCCAATGGCTGGGCCGCCGATTCGGCCCATCCGCGCCGCGCCCTCCCCCCGCTCGGATCTGAGCCGTCGAATCAGATCGGACGGCCGAACGAGCTTATCGGCGGCTCAAAAACGGGGCCGGCGACCGGGGAGGTTGAAACCCTAGGTTTCATTCCCCTCCCCGACGCGCAGCCGTTGCACTCCCCGCGGCCAGGCCGGCGCCGCCGGCGAGCGGCTTCACCGCTGCCGTCAAGGGGCTCCGCTATGGCGCACTGATGGCGGTCGGAGGGGGTTCACGGCCGGAGCTGATGGCCGGCGGCGAAGGTAAGTCACTTAGGGTTAGGGTTCTTAGATCTAGGGTTTACTGATTTGGGAATTTTCACATTTGATCTGAATTTTGAATGAACCCCCTTCTATTTCTTGCTCTGAGTGAAACCTTAGATGTACTGATGTGCGGAAAAACTTAGCATTGACATGAGAGTTCTACTGATGAATGAACTGATGTACTGATACTTGAACTTACGCATGAATCTTAAGCATTAAACATGAAGATTGCTACTGATCTACTAACACTTGACTCAGGGGGTGCTAGAGAATCTAGGAGACATAGATAAGGCGTCTGATACCAATTGTTAGTCTAATCTGAGAATCACTTAGCATATAAACATGAACAGGACCACTAGTCTAACAAAGATTACATCTAGCACTTATTCTAATGCGGAATAGCTTAGGGATGAGCTCATACCGGCGGCAGTGGTGTCCATCGCGTTGGTGTGAGCCGGATCAGTAGCAGTAGACTCAATGGCGAGGGCGACGTCCGGCTTGTAGCGTAGGCGTTCCTTGAGCGTCCTCTGAGGGTACCGATGGCCTTCAGGACGCCAGCGGCACTGCCCAGTACGCGGAGCTCGAGCTTCCAGGCCCTCCAGCGCACTCAGAGATCGGGTTTTGGTGGTTTAGGGTTTGGCGAGCCTTGAGCTCGTGATTAACCTCTTAGGAGTCCCTGTGGAACCCCCTCCCTTAGATTTATAGCGCTGTAGGCCCAGGGCCGAGTCCTAGATGGATAAAGACTGCCTCCCGATCACGGCAGCATGTTGTTAGGCTTAATTTCGAGATTTAGGGGGATAGGAACAACTCCCCCTTATCTCTGGATGTTGGTTGACCGAGGTCAAACCAAATATCTAACAGCTTTGTCCTGATTTGATGTAGCTTTGTTTCCTTCATCTTATTCAGCGGGTATGCTTTTGTATTTCAATTGGTTCTGTTTTTGCAAAATCTGAGGAAGCATGGTATTGAATGACATTACGGAGTCCAACCAAACAAGATGGAGTAATCACTGCTATGTAATCAGATACGCCGCTATCTCATTGCGTTACCGTTTGCGTTATCATTTCGTGAACCAAACTGAAAGTTTAGAAATACTTACACTAGCTTTGTTGTCCATATCATGGTATTCTTTTCTGACCAGCGTTTGAAAAACATTTAAACAATGATGTTGTCTAATTCGTTTTACAGATCATCATCTGTAGTGACCAACTCTTTGCTATATTTTTTCCGTTACCTTGGAATTAATAAACACCTATAATTTCCTTGTCACACATTGATTAATTAGTTAAATAACATTTTTGTAAATAATATCATTCCATTGGTGATATTTGTAGGATAAAATGTTATGAGAAGAAAAAGGTTAGTTGTAACTTTGTTGAACGTCCATTATACTTGACTAATTTCAAGTTTCTCTCCTGTTTTTGAGATATGTTAATGAACTTTAGGTTTTGTTATGATGGACCCTGAGTTTTCCCATTAAACAATATTTTGCCATCTAGATACAACCATCCTAATGCTAACGAATCTCTATGGAGTCATCATTTCCCTTTCTTTTGGTTTTGATTGTGATGTTATCAAAGGGGGTCAAAATACTACAAACTACTACACATGAGAGCTAAGCTTTCATGTACTAGGACTTTGAATCCCGACAAACTAAGTCTTATTTTAAACACAAATTTGATCGTTGTTCTTTATTTTCAATCCTGTGTCAACTCCAAGGTGCCGTCAATCTTTGAGACATTCAGTCAGTAAAGACCGGTAGACAGCAGTGATGTGTCGATGCATGCTTGTGAGCTTGATTTTGTCCCTTGGACTTCAACTGTATTTGAAATAACTATTGAATTCAAAAGAAACGCCAACAAGAAAAAGACATTTGGTCTTCACTTGTCAACAATGGATTAAGGTTCCTAGATAGCTGAACTGACGTCTCAAGCATGCATGTTATTGAACAACTTTTCTTCATTCTTTTTACCAAAAATCGATTTCATTTGAAAAATGAAGTTATGAGTCCAGTGACCAATTCAGATGAATATGCACTCCTTGAGTAGAGAATCAGGCTTCCTTTATTCACAAAATAAACTATGCTGGAGTTTCATATGTTTATTGGAGCAATTATTTTCTTTTGCTTTTGAGACATCATTATCAATGTATTAATTATGTCAAATTGACATACGGGCATAACTTTCATTAAATCAACTTGATACGAAACTGAATGGCTTGGTAATAAGAAAAAAATCTGCTCAAGCATCAAATGTTCCAGCAGTCAGACAGAAATGGAGTAGCTAATCTCCTCTTACGGCAACGCGCCAAATTTTGCAGTTAATCAGGGCATTTTATTACTTTTGGTTAATCCAGAAAAAACACTAGACCAATTCTGTGCGTGCCATTAATTTGAAAATTAGAACGCCATCAGACTAGTGGCCTGATTCTTCAGTGTATGAAAAGGATCTGAATAGCGGGGCCCTGCTCCAAGTAATTCGATAGATGATGGGGTCTGTGTCTCAATCTGAAACGGAGAGAGGACAGAGGCTGACGCTTATCCCGGCCTGTTTGCCGACTAGCTCAAGCCACAGGCCACTTGTTTGACAATAATACACACATACAGCTCAGACTTGAGCGTCACATCAAACTATAATGTCTTTCGTGGACGGAAACTCTTCTCACTGAGAGACAACCGACGTTATAGTCCTATTGTCCACTACGTTAAATGTAGCTTCGCCATGAGACAAAACGATTTTACACGTATGTTCCTTCATCCTGATTTACACCGTTCCAAAACCGTGAGATTGCTTTAGTAAACTAAACTTATTTGATTTTGAACATTTTTTTTGAACCGGATTTTGAACAATTGTACGGAATGATACACTAATACATGTGCCAACTGAGCGTAACTTAATTGGTTAGATTTCTTCCACTTGAGTTCGAGTTTCTGACTCCACATGAGTGATCGCATTTATCTAGATTTAATCTAAAAATTAAGCAGCATTATTATTTCAGTGATGGTCAATATTCCCGTTGACAACAAGACACATGTGCTATAGCAGCTCCACGGAGGCTATAACTGTTGTTATATACTATATAACAGGCTACATTGACGCTTTACGCTGCCACTCAATCTTGTAGCCTATTTAGAACATGGACGCGAGACATACGAGAAATGAGCTATTTCTCTCTCTTTCATCTAGGGTCATGTACAGAATCAGTACGGCCGAAAACCTACGTCTAGGAGTGGAAACGAGCCAAGCCGTGAAAGCTTGGTCCAAAGTAGGCTCGGCTCGGTTCGGCTTGGTCCAAGGAACGAGTTAATCTTGAGGCTTGGCTTGGCTCGTTTACAAGCTCGAGCCGGCTTGCGAGCCTGCATGTTGAAAAGTCTCTAAGAGAAGTGGAGTAACTCGACAATGTAACAATATATAAATATTAATATAAAAATATGATAGTCAATTCTAAAAGCATAAATTATAAAAATATTGCTATTTTATGATAGAAACAACGCTAATTTGCAAAATAAAAGTAAGATAGCAAGTCATTACATATTCCAGAAGAAAATATCACCTCTAAATCTCTAATTCTTTAATATCTACTTTGGCAAGTCACAACTCTTCAACTATCCAACTATCAGCATGCCTATATACATCATCAAAAAGTAAATTATTTTAGTACAATCTTGAAAATATACTTAAAATATAATATAAAAATAATATTTAGACTCCTGACATCAAGCTTGTTGAGCTTGCGAGCTGCTCACGAGCAGGCTCAGGCTTGGCTCAGTTCACTAACGAGGCAAAACGTTGGCTTGAGCTCGGCTCGTTTGGAATTCGAGCCGAGCCGAGCTAAGCGAGCTCGAGCCGAGCCCGAGCCGAGCTAACGAGTCCGAGCTTTTTTGCCGCCCTTACCTACGTCATCAGGCGAGACAATACTATACTTATCCCGTGTTTATTTGATTGATTGATGACAGCACGGCGATCGCAGCAGCCGATCGAGCAAGGAGCAACCCCTGCAAATCGAGAGGCGCTGCCCGGCCGGCCCCCGCCGGCGGCCGGCCGCCCACCGGAACGTACGTCGGCCCAGTGGCCATAATAGGTTTGGTCAGGCCGGTACCCGCCGTGGCCGCCACCCACCAAGACGCAGGAGATAAGATTGACCCCCGCCGGCTTGACGGGACCGGGACCGGGACCGGGAGGGAGCGAGCGCAGCTCCGGCCTCCGGGGCAGGCGCGTGCCGCGCTGCCGCTGTCCCGAGTCCACGACTGCTCGGAACGGGGACACGACCGCACGAGGGCCACCTCTTGCTACAGTCATCGAGGTACACCAAATGACCGGAGTACCCTCGCTCGGAAGCTTCCCCGGCCGGCGGGGCCCGGCTGTCGGGGACACATGGCGTGGCGTGGTAGTTAGGTTACGTTAGGACGGCATCGCGGCTGCGCAGGAAGCAGTCAAGCAGCAGGCACCGCAGGCGGCAGCACACTGCCTTGGGAGCGAAGGCGCGGGTCAAACGTCACCGGTGACGCATGCCGTGCCCTGTAGTGTTGGGAGAGCAGTTGTTGTCCTGCTTTACTCCTGTGCTGGGCAACAGGTTGGGAGATCTTTCTGCCATGACAAAAGCCAGGTCGGCCCGCCACCAGCTACCTCGCGGAGAATAAAAATTGTTATCCTCTCGGGCGAAAATCAGACTGACCCTAACCAGTAACCACGTCATTAGCCAACGATCCATCCACCCCCTGACGTGATCCGATTCTGCATCGCCTTCAGCATTTCACCTTTGGATTGGTAAATTAGTAGTACAAAACTTGCCTGCCCGGTCGATGGAGACATCTGCTAAAATCACCTTCTATCCGCAAACACATGTTTATTTTTTTTCCGCCATATATGCCTTTATGTGCAGCGCAATGAAGCACTCGTTTTTTATACACCTGCCTCGCTTACGCACATGCATATGCGTGCACCTGTACTGTACCGCCACTGTGGTTGTTTGTGTCTCGCTGTGCTTCAATCAGGAGGAGCCTGTCCAGATGCATTGCCCCAGAAGAGCCGGCTGTGTGTTACGTTAGCAGCCTAGAGGGTACCATAATAATTCGTAATATACTAAAATAAAATCATTAAGGTTAGTTGTGCAATATATATTGCCATCTTTTCAGGGGAAATTATATATTGCCATGTAGTACTATACATGGCTTAAGGGTTTTTATATCTTTATTTTTTTAGAATCATGTATATCTTTATATGGCGTGACATCTCGCATGCAGACGAAGAAAGATACACGGCGGCCAAAAGAACAGGTACACATGGCTGCGGCCGCGGGGCTGCATTGAATTGTGCACCGATAGATTCTTTGGCTCACGTGTGCGTCCTTTGATAGCGCAAGCAAAATATTACTAACCAGATATGAGCATCCAATAAGACAAAAGCTAACCAGATAAGATCTAATCTAATGACTACTTGAGCAGCGAGTAGTAATCACACACGGCTAGCTACCCTAATAAGGTTTTCCTGATCAAATGTTTAGTACTGTTCCGTGTGCATTTTTTTTTATTTTAACTAAGACACGTCCAGGTGGTCGTCGCGATCAGTATAGCTGGGCATAATTTTACACCCTTAATTTGGATATTGTTTGATCAAGGCATTTACATGCCCAAAATGTATATAGCCACGGTGCTTTTCGCAGCTGCCAAAACATATGCACAGTCAAAGGAAAAGGTCCCAGTTTGGCCGGTTACTACTATTTAGTCCAAGCCTTACAGTTGACTATTTATACACGATTACATGATGCACATACGTATTCGGAGAACTGATGCATACTCCCTCCTGTCAAGAATATGCGTATGCAGTCAACTATATTTCAACCTATGGTTGCAATTGCAATGCAAATTACAGAAGTTTCTCTGCACTTGGATATTTGAAAATGGTAGGAGTATATTCATTTGTGTCTTGAGAGGTTGTTTCAATAGACGTGCTCTTTTTGTCATAATTAACCGATATATATAAACTGTAAATAAGTAGTTAAAATCGTGGTGACCGGTGTCGATGCCCAAAATGACACTTATTTTTTACCCGTAGTTAGTAGGAAATACTATGGGAAAAAAGTAATTGGAAAATGACCTTGCACTGAGCACCAAACACTTGTAAGTTTCTTTTGCTGAGTGATTTCAAGTTTGTAACATTCAAGAGCGAAGCCTTGTAGGTTTGTAGCATTATAGAGCAAAAGCAAAGGTTTATCATACTCCCGATTGCAATCCTACGAATTATGCTTTCTCAAGAATAGAAAGGAAAAGAAAAGCACAGTTTTGTCCCATCTCCACCACCATGCCCACCCGGGTCCCACCCATCCGTCGCCCGTCCATCCTCCCCATCCCACTCTCGCTAGAAACCCAAAAAACCTTCCCTACCCGTGGGGACACGCCACGCGACTCTCACCCCAGCGCCTGGCCCCACACGGCCTCTCCTTCCCGGAACCCCCACGTCGCCGCCTCGGCTGACCGGTCAAACCGCACGAGCTTTGACCCACGCCATCTCCGTCAACTCCCCTCCCTTCCAAGAAGCACCCCCCATTCCACCACGTTCACATTCAACCCCCACACGCCAATGACATGCGGGCCCCACAAACTTTCGTCCCACCTGTCAGTCACACAAAAATTTAATAATCACCCCGGCCTCGCCGCTGCCGGCGCTTTACCGCGCCACTACCGGCCGCTACTTAAACGGCAGCCCGGCCACCGAGCAACCACTCCCGTCGGCCTCTCCTCTCCCCTCCCCTCTCCTCCTGACGCTGTCACTCACCCCCGTCTCTCGTCTCGTCGGCTCCTCCTCTGCTCGGCTGCTCAGCTCATCACTGCTCTGCTCGGCGTCGCTTGCCTATGGCGTCCTCGACGGGGAGCTTGGAGCACGGGGGGTTCACGTTCACGCCGCCGCCCTTCATCACCTCCTTCACGGAGCTGCTCTCGGGCTCCGGGGACATGCTGGGCGCGGACCAGGAGCGGTCGCCGCGGGGCCTGTTCCACCGCGGCGCCAGGGCCGGCGTGCCCAAGTTCAAGTCCGCGCAGCCGCCCAGCCTGCCCATCTCGCCGCCGCCCATGTCGCCGTCCTCCTACTTCGCCATCCCGGCCGGCCTCAGCCCCGCCGAGCTGCTCGACTCGCCGGTCCTCCTCAACTCCTCCTGCAACATCCTGGCGTCCCCGACCACCGGCGCCATCCCCGCGCAGCGCTACGACTGGAAGCAGGCCGCCGAGCTCATCGCCTCGAAGCAGAATCACGAGAGCCGCGCGGCGGCCGGCGGCTTCAACGACTTCTCCTTCCACACGGCCGGCTCCAACGCCATGCCCACACAGACAGCTTCCTTCCCATCATTCAAGGTACAAATTTGCCAAAAAAAAATACAGACCGATTCTTTCGTAATTATTAGTTAGCACAATCTAAGCTGAGCAAGTAGCAGGGACTGACAGTCTCATGATGTGTGCTTGTGCAGGACGAGCAGCAGCAAGTTGAAGCCGTGAACACCAAGAGCGTCGTGGCCGTGGCCAACAAGGTCAGCAGCGGCGGAGGCAGCAACAACGGCGGCGGCGGTGGCAACAGCAACAGCAACACGAAGCTCGAGGACGGGTACAACTGGCGCAAGTACGGGCAGAAGCAGGTGAAGGGGAGCGAGAACCCACGCAGCTACTACAAGTGCACGTACCACAGCTGCTCCATGAAGAAGAAGGTGGAGCGGTCGCTCGCGGACGGCCGCATCACGCAGATCGTGTACAAGGGCGCGCACAACCACCCCAAGCCCCTCTCCACGCGCCGCAACTCCTCCGGCGGCGTCGCGGCGGCGGAGGACCAGGCCGCCGCTGTCAACAGCCTCTCGGCCGCGGCGGCGGGCTGCGACTCCGGCGCCACGCCCGAGAACTCGTCGGTCACGTTCGGCGACGACGAGGCCGAGAACGGGTCGCAGCGGAGCGACGGCGACGAGCCCGACGCCAAGCGCTGGTAATTGCCTATTTCTTGATTGCCGATTCATATACGAGTTGTGTATGTTGAGATTAGATTCAATTAAATTCTTGTGTTCTGATGCATATGTCCCTTTTACTGTTGATTTCAGGAAGGAGGATGGCGAGAACGAGGGCAGCTCCGGCGGCGGCGCCGGCGCGGGCAAGGCGGTGCGCGAGCCCCGTCTGGTGGTGCAGACGCTGAGCGACATCGACATCCTGGACGACGGGTTCCGGTGGCGCAAGTACGGGCAGAAGGTGGTGAAGGGGAACCCCAACCCGCGGAGCTACTACAAGTGCACGACGGTGGGGTGCCCCGTGCGCAAGCACGTGGAGCGCGCGTCCCACGACACCCGCGCCGTGATCACCACCTACGAGGGCAAGCACAACCACGACGTGCCCGTCGGCCGCGGCGCCGCCAGCCGCGCCCCGCCGCTGCCGCCGGCGCAGCCACAGGCCGTCCAGCCGGGCCACCACCAGCAGCCCTACACGCTGGAGATGCTCGGCGGCGCCGCCTACGCCGGCGGCTACGCGGCCAAGGACGAGCCCCGGGACGACCTGTTCGTCGACTCGCTCCTCTGCTAGGCCGCCGCTAGCGACGCCCCAGCGGCCGGCTCGGGTTCACACCTCGCCGGGCGAGGTGGGCGGGTTCTGTACGTGTACGGCGCGTATACGCATACGGCCGTAGCGTGTACGCTCGCCGTACGTGTCAGAACACACACACACAAAACGCGCGCTGTATGCATACAGTCTCGTAGGTGTTTTAGCTTAGCTAGGGAGGGAAATTTGTTGATTCGTTGGTGCAAGGCCTTTTGCCCCGGTCAGAGAGAGCACAGGGATTTTGATACAGTTAGTACACCGACACGTATCCCGTACGTACACACATACGGTTCTGTGTCTTTGTAGCTAGCTTGCAGCAGTGGTGAGGTGGGGTCGGGTCAGAACGGCCGTATATATACAGTTATGAGAGGAAGTCAATAAGACTGAACAAGATTGTTTTGTTTCATTTCATATCTTCTACTAGTAGTGTGAATCACAAAAAGAAACTTTATTTTTTTCGCTCTTCTCCGATTTAGAAAATATCTGTTGGTGTTTTCGGTGACATGGGCCTCCATATGGCATGACGTGGCTGCTCTTTTTCCCGGCAGTTGCTGGCTGCTCTCCTCTCAATGCTCGTCCTTATCGCGTTGAGCAGGAGGAAATCTACGTGGATCGCATCCACATTCGCTGAGCACCCGGTAGCACGTGCCGGAGCTTTTATTAATGCCTGGCAGGGCGGCGTGCGCGGCCACGTCTCCTCTAGGAGATGATGATGATCGATCGATGCCGCTAATCGATTTGGGTTTGATAAATCTGATCCGTATGATCAATTTGCGGGGAGATTGCGGGCTGATTGGTTTGGTTGGTAGCCGCCTAACTCATACGGAGTAGCTCTTTACTTAAACTTGCGCGGAGGCTTCGTAGGCAAAGGCCTGTTTAGTTTAGAGCTGTAAGTTTGCGAAAGAAAGTTTTCAATTTTAAATTGAAGATGAGGAGAATTAAACATGATCTAATTATAAAACTAAATATATGGATGGACGGAAAATCGCGAGACGAGTTTATTAAGTCTAATTAATCCGTCATTAGAGATTGTTTATTGTAGCACGGTGTTGTCTAATCATGGTCAAAGTAGATTCGTCTCGCAAAGTTACCGAGGGTTATGGAATGGATTTGGTCATTAACACATGTTTAATACTCTATGCATGTAAGATTCCCTTTAATAAATAGTAAAGTTTCAAAAGTTTCGGTGGAAACTAGACAGCCCTTAAGTTTGCTTGTGAACACGGGTACAGTGGCCGCTTGTAGTGGGAACACGTGAAGAGCTGAAGATGCCACGCTCTCTGAATGAATTGAGAGATTATCAAAAGGCAGGGGCCAGGGATTAATTCGAATAATATTTATCCTGCCGTGCGTACGATGATTGGGCCGCTCTAATTGAATTTGCCGACCAACTAACGCTAGCATCTTGCTAGCTGGACGACGTTACAGCAGACCAGACATCGTGTTCTTGCTCTAAATTTTGCATACTACAGTTTAGTTTAAGGCCATATTCCTCCCCAAATTTCAAACTTCACTATTCATCAAAGGGAATCTTACATGCATGGAGTAGTAAACGTGTGTTAATGACAAAACCCATTCCATAACCCCGGGTAACTTCGCGAGACGAATCTAATGAGCCTAATTAGGCCATGATTAGACAACGTCGTGCTACAGTAAACAATCTCTAATGATGGATTAATTAGGCTTAATAGATTCGTCTCGTGATTTCCCGTCCATCCGTGTAATTAGTTTTATAATTAGATCATGTTTGGTCCTCCTAATCTTGGGTTTAAACTTGCGGATTCAAAAAAGTTTGAAAACTTCGGTGAACTAAACATGGCCTTATGTTATTTTACATCAAAGGTTCCTCAATGGTTCCTGCCCCTTAATAATCCGGGTCTTGCCGCCCCTCTAAAATTCGCCGGTGGCTACATAGTGGTACAATTAACAAATTAGCACTAATTGCAACGCCATGCCATACTTTAAAGAAGTTTACCAGAACATGGTTTAATTGCCGGTTCTGATAGCAGCATACTACCATGGTTTTACAAACTAGTACATTGTGTGTTTTTGAAACCTTCAGAATTAGGCACCAAACAGGGGCCTCCAGTTTGTTACTCAGGCCTGTTTAGATTGGCAACTTTTGCCGGCAATCGGCAACTTTCTTTCCACTGACAACCGTTGCCCCCTCACAGAACACGCTTCCCAATGACAACTTTCTTTCTAAACTTCATCAAATTTTCCCAACTAAACACACCCTCACTTTCTTTCACTTTCTTCAGATGTTGTCAATCAAGGGCCCGTGACGCCATGGATGAGCACCGAGATGACCGGCTCACTAGTTAATTATCTTGACCAACCCGCTCACACGAAACAAGGTTTTCAGCGAAGAGATTCGCGATCCTCCTCGACCTCTGCTACAGTGCTACCTGCCTGCCGTTGCTTCTGCCACAAGACTCCTGCACCCCGTAGCAGGCCAAGGTCAACGGGTCATCTTCTCTTCTTCTCGAATCGAAAGCTGACGTAACAGAAGCTTCTTTCCTTGCGCCGTACCCAACGGGGCAGCAGCAGGTCAAAAAGACGGAGCCTTTCTTCTAGAAGGCGAGCCCGGCCGGACGCGGGCAGTCAAATTTCCCCGCGGGACGTGCAGCGCAACCGGCTTCATTTTCTGCCCTTTTCGCGTGAGACGCAAAATGTGTGGGCGTCTGGTGGTGCGTGCGCCCTTGATGCGGTGTGCACGGCTCACGGCAGCGCCGCAGAGGTTCCATATGCAAATTCCAGCACTACAGAGCACCACCGTAGTTCTTTTCATCACAACTAGTGGAGATGCACGTGCCCAGGTGTTGTTAAAAACCCAACAAATAAAAATTTTATTTTTTTAACAAAAATTTAGTTAGCAAAAACAAGTAATTTAAAAAAACATTTGTTACTGAACACACTTATATGAAAATTTTCACAAATACAAAATATAGGACAACATTATTTTTTTTCTCGCAATGCTTTCTTTGACATGGCATCACATAAATAGGCACAATACATTAATGTCAAAAAAACAAGGTCTCTGCTCTTTCTTTGCCAACAAGGTCTAGAGTTGGACAACCATCATAGCAGTCTCTATATATATATATATATATATATATATATATATATATATATATATATATATTATGTTGTTACCAAATGCTAGTTCTCTCAAACTAATATAGGACTAAACAAGCATTTGGTAAGGACTAAGGAGCACCACTGATCATTGGGATCACCACTGATCCATCCATCAACTTTGATATATTCTCATATGCATTTGAGCATCCGTTGATTGAGTATGTAATAGACAGTTCTCATCACCCCCCCCAAAAAAAAACACATAATGGTTGATACAGCTAGTCAAGTGTGAAGAAATTTTAAGCCACAAACTACATTGCGATAACACTTCTTACATTGCGACGACACTTCAAGTAGCTTTATCAAACTAATTTTATCAGAAGTACAACACAAAGTATATTACAAGCACACTGAAATGAAATATTTTCTTATAGAACTGACATTAAGAACAGCCTGGTTTTACAGATAATAAAATTTTAGAAGACAACCATTTTTGCTTCTAACAAAATGAAACACAGACACACAAATTGAAACCACATGTGACATGGCCACATAAGTAGGTACTAAAACAACTAAACATGCCACATAATTGTTGGAATTCTAAAAGTAGCTGCATCATTGGTAGATAAGTAATGTGCAACAAAATAGCAGGTCCTCGTACATTTATGTAGGCTACGAGAAGGTAGATGAAATGTTGATGAAGTACCTTGTAGATCAAGATAGTATCCACCAATAGTGTTGCGCCAGGTTGTCATCGTCTTCTTCCTACCTGGTGAGATTGAGATAGTGTAAGGCCCTCAACTTCTCTCCAATTGCAATGAGTAGCACCTGCAGAGACATTTTCACAAACACCTAGTGCTCGTAGATCAAACAAGTAAATCTAAATATCATTGAGATACTTACATGGCGAGACATGATCAGGGAAATGGCTAAAATTGGCATTAAATAACATAAGCAGTACTAAAATCATTTGTGAATATCATTGTATAGGAATTGTTAGCAAGTTGCCAAATAGTGATATTGGTACTGCATATACTTGCCAAATCAGTTCATCTACAACCATCCTCTAATAGGTCAGATGGACAGTGATTTTTTTATCGACACACCGATGCAGGACCTCAAATGTTCTGCTTACCCTAAGTCGTATGGAACATCCATGTCGGGGTTCTTTACCGCCAACAAATAATAAGATCGTGGAGAGCGCGTCGGGCCTCGGGTGGTAGTGCAAAAGGACACGGGGGTTTATACTGGTTCGGGCCACCCCTGGGGTGTAAGACCCTACGTCCAGTTCGTGCTGCTCGTGTTATTTGCACTGGTTTACAGTAGGGGGTACAAGCGGGCGAGAGAGGGAGAGTTCCCAAGTCTCTGGTGAGTGAATCGAGCTCAGTCCAGCGACCGGCTGGAGGAAGAAGAAAGTCGAGGGAGAGAACTCCTCGGGAGAGAAGAGAGGCTCCCTGCCTCCCGTAGGAGGCCCAGGAGAGAAGAGGAAAAGAGTCGATCTCCGTTGATCTGCCCCGCGCAGGAGGCCTGGCCTTCCCTTTTATAACTCAAGGGAAGGCCGGAGAAGAAGAGAAAGAGTACAGTCAAAGGGTAAGACGGGAAAAAAGGAGGCGCGCCTGCCCATGCTGTGGGGCCCGTCGTCCTTCCGAGCGCTGTAGCCATGTCCTGCTGGTGTCAGTTGCGTCAGGGAGTGGTTGGCACAGTGTAATAGCTTGACTCCGAGTGCTTCGGTCTTCCCGGTGGTTGCTTGGTTGCGAAGGAGCGAACCAGTCGGAGACGGAGATCTCGTCGGGCGAATCGGAGTCCTGTCGGGCGAAGGAGCAACTCCTCGGGCGGGACGGAGCTACT
>CM014272.1:48003814-48035992 GCA_004135705.1 Alloteropsis semialata
CAGAGCGTGTTGAAGAGGAGATTCCCTCTGTTGAAGAATTAGTGGCCACCTATCAGGCAAGTGGTTACTTTCAGCCTCTTCAGCATCACTTTGGGTATGATGTCTATCAGCCTCCACCACCTCCTCCTGCACCCGGCATGTCCGGAATGTACTTCCCTGGAGCATCATCGTCTGCAGCACCACCACCTCCTCCTCCACATGTTGATGATATTGCCACAAGGGCAGCTGCATCTCTCTTTGGACCTCCCACTGGATCTCCTGCTTTTGGTACGTCATGATTTATATCTTCTTGTTCTAAATCTATCCTTCCATCTTTTCTTGAAGTGACTCATTAATTTAGGTCTTCCTCATTGGCAAGAAGATTCTCCAAGCCACAACGGCGATGGACAGTGATGGATGAACAGGTCTGGACAGCACTACTCTTCTTCAGGCCTTCAGGCCCTTATTGGATGCTTGATGACAAAGGGGGAGAAGAGCAAGGGATTAAAGCTTAGCTTTTGTGTTTAGTGTGCTGTCTCTGGGAGATCCGGTTTTACCGGTTTGGCAAACCGGTGAACCCGGTTTCTGCATGTTTTGCAGAAATTTGGTTGGATGTAATAAATCTATCGAATCTTTATCCTTTGTGAACTTGAGGAACTTGATTGAGTGCTACTGTGTGTAATGAACCTGTATTTCAATTAAGTTATCTTGTGCTAGTGTGATATGCATGTATGATTGGTGAAATGTTTTGTATGTGTGATGACTGGGAAGAACCGGTTAAACCGGTTCATGAAACCGGTGAAACCGGTTTTGGTCTGGATAGCACACATACACTTTCTTTGAGTTCTGTGATATGCATGTCATTTTTATTATTAATGCTGTTAATTATTCATCTCATTATATTGTTGGATCCATGTAAGCTTAGATTTAGAGGGAGCTCCCATGTTTTTCTCTTATGTGTGCATTTGGCATTTGAGGCCGAATTTTTGAAATTTCATTCAAAGCACATATTAAGGGGGAGCTCATATCTGATCTGAGATTTCATTAATGTTTATTCATTTTATCTGTGAGCTTTAATCGGGTTGTCAACAATCACCAAAAAGGGGGAGATTGAAAGTGCATCTAGGCCCTCAAGTGGATTTTGGTGAATTGAGTGACAAAGCGATTAAAGGACTAACTTGTTTGCTTAAGTGCATGAGCAGGGATCTATTCTTATAATTCATTTACAATCAATATGCTCATAATATATTTGTGGTTAATTAAAGCAAGCAAGTATGATCCCATGATTTCTAGATTGATTAGTGGCAAGTCTTTGATGTTTGTGATAGAGACATGGGTCTATGCATGATATATGGTCTCTAATTGCTCAAGGAGGACTATCATTAAATATTGGGATGTTAATTTCAATGAAGATTGTTTGGATCATTATTGGTCTCATGATATGGATGCTCTTTGAACAAGACATGAGACAATATCACTATGATGAAGATAAATATTTATGGATCAGCTAAGAAAAGAAGGAAAATGCATAAGATTGGATATTGTAAGACTTCATGTATGTAAGATAAAATGACATGAGCATATGTGCTACATATTGGTCTACAATTGGAAGCTTGCACTATGTGGGATATTCTTTATTGATCAAGAACAAGCATTTGAAAAATCTTTCAAATGGAATTTATTCAATGGCAAAGCAAAGCAAACTTGATGATGCAAGGGTAAGTGGTGAAGAAACAAATCGAGATGACTAGAGCGAGGGACTAAGCAAGCTAAGGTGCAAATTGCTAAGGTGAAGTATCTAGTGTCCGGGATGTGTTCGAAGTATCATATCCAAGTCTCATCAAGAGAAGCAATGCAATGCATATATATGTTATGATTGATAAAGAGAGTGACCTAAGGATTAAAGTGAATTCAAATATAAGTTATGGAAAATCCTAAGTCACTAGCTTAAGGTGGATATGCTCAGTTGAAGATACAATGTTGAGAAGCCCTCAAAGAAGTGATTGATCAAGTATTGGCATGATCATTGACCTACAAGCTCAAGTGATTGAATTATGATTTATCTTATGTCTTGAGTATAGGTATGCCGTACTATCAAGAGGGATGCAACATTGGTTGAATGACAATCTCCAAAAGTGCTCAAGTGAACCCATGTGAGTCTAACCATGAGAATTTCTAACTTAGTATGGGTTCCCTGGCAAAACCGGTGGAACCGGTGAAACCGGTTTATGTGGCCTGAGCGTCTAACGGCTAGTTAGTTTGAAATCCGGTGAAACCGGTTTTGGCAACCGGTGGAACCGGTTTTCCTCTGACAGAAAAACGGCTAGTTTTTGGAGGGATGGGTATTTATACCCATGAGCTCCTCTTTGAGGGGCTGCTGGTTCTTTTGCGTCCCTAACATATTCCTGAGGCCAGCTGAGCTCTCTCCAACCTCTCTTTGTGAGATTTGAGCAATCCTTGTGAGATTCTTGAGTTGGGTTGAGAGAGTGACTTGTGTGTGAGCATTGGAGAGCAATCCTAATCCTTGAGCACTTGTGGTGTCATCAAGCAATCGTTGAAGCATTTGTTACTCTTGGAGGTTCTTCCTCCTAGACGGCTAGGCGTTGCCCGGTGTGCTACCGAAGTGTGTGGTGAGCCACGGGATCGTTTGTGAAGGTTTCACCTCGCCTCCGCAAGGGAAGAGGTCACTTAGTGGAAGGAGGAGATAGCTTGACCTTGGGTGGTCGTATAAGCTTCCTCAACGGAGAGTAGGATTCACCGTGCCTTGGTGGCTGCTTGGTGCGAGCGGTGAATCCGAACTTCGAGAGAAAAATCTCTTTGTCTCTTGGTTTGAGCTCTTTCCTCATATTGTCATTTCTGGCATATTACTTGTGCTTCCACTTCGATCTACTTTGGTGTGTTGAGCTGTGTGCAGGGGCTTCATTGGAACACTTGGAAACATCCCTGGAAGCTTCACGCCATTTGTGGTTTGTGCTAGAATTCGTAGAGGGGAATTATACTTGTTAGTGCAATCTGTGCAGGAACCGGTTTTACCGGTTTGGGAAACCGGTAATACCGGTTTTGGTGCTGACAGTTGGAATTAGTTTTTGTAAACTGCAGATTCGCCTATTCACCCCCCTCTAGGCGACATCAAGGTCCTTTCACTAGGCAAATATATTCAACTAGCAGGCACCCCGCGCTTTGCTGCGGGAGCAGCGGCAGCAGGACCAAAGGTACAACAAAACTTGTACTTTTATTAGGCCTATACAGCTCCAGTCATAGAAGTGTAAATTAAATATGGCAAATGATGGAAATAGGAACCGGAAATAATAAAAGGAGAGGAAAAGACATGCAAAATAACTCTCAGTCCAGCTTAGATCTTCGTGTCTCTCCTCAGAAAGGGATGGAAATATGAACCCGAGGGAATAAAAGGAGAGAAAAAGGCATGCAAAATAAGTCTCAGCCTAGCGTAGTTCTTTGTGTCTCTTCACAGAAAGGGAAATTATTTTTGACTGTTTATGACCTGACAACTTGATTAGCCCATTGAGTTAATGTTGTTTTCTAATCCTCCAAAATAAGGCGATTATGTAGTAGGGGAAGCTAATGGATACTATGGGAAAACCCATTTTTGGCAGCCCAAAAGTGATGTGAAAAGCCAATTTTGACAGGCCAAAAAGAGCCTTTAACATGCAGCTCAAGAAACCAATCGTAGAAAGGAAGTTTCAATTTTTACTGGGCCAACAAAACCTCCAAAAGCTAGGCCTCATTTGGTTCAAGCCGTTACCACCCTGCAACGCTCCCGCATGGGCCTCAGGACCGAAAACCTGGGCCTGGGCCGAGAATTCGCCTCCCCGCACGCGGCCATTTCGGCCTGCTTCGGCGCCGGGTGATCTGAGCCGTGAATTTTCGGATCCAAGGTCCAGGAGGTGGACAAGTTACTGTTGTACCGTAGATTTGGGCTGGGATGGAAAACTAAGATACTTATATGATGTCTTTCTTTATTGAGATCTTCATAATTGCCACTTGGGAGATTTGGAAGATGAAAAATAGTCTAATTTTAGACAAAAGAAGAGCAAGTCTTTATTTTTGGGTCATGAGATTAAAGGACCATTATTATATCCTCCAACTTTATCACGTTAGAGAGGACAAAATTATTTTTTTTTGTGATGGCTTAACTTAATTGTATAATTTTGTGTTTTGTTTAAACCCTGTCCACCCCTCCTCTCCCTTTTCCTACACTCCTCTCCTCTTTATAAGTATGCCCTTTTTCACAATGTGTATCTCGTTTCTCATAAGAGAAAATGAAGTTATGCGAGAATCTCCCTCCAAAATTGCCTTGAAAAAAGTCACTAAAATGAATAGGGATAGTCTTAGTGACTAGCAGTCTAACTTTAAATACTATAGCAACTTTCTATTGCATAAGATCTATCTATCTCAAAATGAATGGTCTATAATCTTGTAATGTCATGAGTATTGTTTTTTTTACTTTTTCTTATGAGAGTCGATGGTGCAATCTATTTATATTGCATATATCTGAAATGCATGTGTTTGTATATTGCGGCAGAACCGCTCAAATTAACCACCACCATTGAGGCAACCCGAGTTACCACACACTTAAAACGGACTAACTTGACAGTCTGTTGGGTCAAGCCCGATGTAACCACTGAATACCTAGATTAAAACTAGCATGCACACACTCATACAAAGACGAGTTCAGAGATTACAACAATCTACCACTTTTACAACACAAGGTCCCACAAGGGGTAATTATTACAAAATTGAGTTCTAGAATTAGAGTAAAGAGTTCAGAGTTCAAGTGTAGCAGAAAAATAAGATAGTCTAACGATGATAAGTAACATCACGGAGAAGCCATCTACGATGTCACTTAACATAATCCTCACCTGCGAGGACACGTCCCACTCAACCATCTAATCCGGAGGAAGCTGGCATGACCAAGTCAAACTAGCAACCAACTCTTCAAAAGCATTACCTGAAACAAAGCCATAAGCAAGGCTGAGTATACTAATATTCAGCAGAGCTTACCCTTCGGGTGATATCTACTTCACCGACTCCTAGACATGCAAGGCTTTTGGCTGCTGGGGTTGTTTTTAGTTAAAAGTGGATACTTACTTTCAACATTTTAGCATCAAGTTCTAGTTTATTAAGCACTCTAAGTAAGCACTTATCTAGAACAAGCATGTGAATCAAACATTTATCCAAGCATCAACATTAATCATCATCCTTGTTTTTCTCATTACTCGGTGTCGCATAGTGGTCAAGCAGTCTCAATAACTGTGAGAAACAGATGATTCGAATCGATTTCTTAACCTTGCAAAGTGGACCTAAACACACGAGATGCGTGTACCCCCAGGGTTCGTACAACCCGCGTAGTTCCCACTCCCCTTGGATACAAGGCTTACCGTTTCCACACTTGTACCCACATGTGGTCGCATGGGAACATTGTTCCAGAGCAAGCAGGGGAAAGGTCCACTCACCGGTTCAATCAAGTACTAGGATTACTGATCCCATGTCCCGGCATATGCTTAGTACATTCAACAACTTGACCAATAACGAGATCACATTTCGACCTTAGCCAATTTCAACTGGGCAAACGGAACAATCAACCACCCTACATCATCGCATAAAAACTCATCTGCTAATCCTTGTTATTCCAACATAAGTAAAGCATTCATTCCTATATCTCGCGAGTGACAGGAAACCACTTGAATTTTATCGTGTCCTTAAAAGCGTGGAAACTAACAACCTATCATACTAGTATTAAGAAGATAGGTACTAGAATCATGCATTTAAGGTTTCAGTCAACTCCTTTAAATTTAAATGCACAAAAATAGATAAAACATAGTTGCATAATTTAAAAGTTAGGTTATGCTCTAGGTCAGCCTTGGGCTCTTCCGAACCTTGGTCCGGGTCTTTAGCAACTTTAGTTAGATTAAGATTGCCTTCGCTCTGCTCACTCTCGGACACAGGAGCTTGTATGTTCCATGGGTGAGAGAAGTATCTATATGAAATGCACATGTCTATATGAAATGCACATGTATGAGATTTTAAAATGCACAAACAAGTGCAAACATGATGCATATTAGTGCATGATGGGAAATAGGGTACCCGATCTTCCGTCAGGTGAGGATAAACCTTGATTTGGTGGAGTAGAAACACAAACGATTCGGCTTTCGATCAGCACCACTTTCCCTCTGGTTATCAACCGTTTACAGCCCGATTGACCTCGCCAAGAAGGCTATCCCCTGCATGCGATTCAAGAACACAAGCAAGGGCAAAGAAGAACATAGCTCAATTGCAAACATCCTTGCAGTAAGCACTCAAATGTGGGGTTTCACAAACCGATAAATGATGATTGTTCAATGACAGATTAATCTAAGCAAAACCCAAGCATTTAGGGCAGCGGCTACTAAGTCTTATACATCCAAGAGGTGGTGCCCAAGGGGGTGGATGACCTAGGGCACGCATGGGGCATGCTCCTCCTAGTAGGGGCGCACAACAACTTGGGCCTGGGTCCCAAGAAAAATTACAAGACCCGTGGCCCAATAAGAGGTGACGTAGCACCCTGTTAGATTCTGTACGTCCACTTGTTTTGACGATTTCCGTTGACTCAGAGGGTATTTGGACATGTGACTGGTGCCATTGAAAAGTGTATCTTCTTAACTTTCCATCGGTATATAGAACGCCAAAAACGGCGTATGTGACCCGTACGTTAAATCTAAGACGTATTGCTCTGAACAACGAGGTGGATTCGCACTTGATATAGTTTGAACCTCCAACTAGGCTTGAACGTCCCTTGCTGGTCCTCTATGCTTCCATGCATCTCTTCAAGTAATTCAGGGCCATCTCTATGGTTTCTACACATATTAATATTATTAGGTAGCAATATATTCTTAAAATTACGAAAAGTATACATAAACGAGCTAACCTTATCATCAGCTTTAATGGTTGTATATACGCGATTCATGTCCTCGTCAGTGCAGCGACTCAATTATATATGTGGACAATCATTTATCGACTAGGGCTTAACAATTTAGGAATTAATTAAGAAAGTGGGGTTGTGTGTTTGGGCGTTGGTTGGGTGGAGGTTCACTTTTTAGTTCCTCTTACTTATAGGGTTTACAAGTTAAAGAATGGCTAAAATAATTTATTTAAACTAACCAATCAGCACAAACTAACCATCTAGCACAAATTTCATCCAATAAGATCTACAAGTATAAAAGGGTTTCTTAGGCCATACTGACCAATCGGCAAGCTATTTAGTTAAACATATTCTTAGGATTAAGTTTTCAGCAAGAATAATAATTACTTTTAAGCCCTTTTCTTGCATACTTTAGTGATTAAAGCATAAAAAATATTTTTACATGAACAAAAATTATAGTGAGCACACTTTTGAGTTCTTCAAAGTAAAACATAATTTTCAGGACCCTACCAATATTTTATTTATTTGTTTTATATTTATTTTAACAGCCACTAATTGGCAGCAACAGAAAAGCATAAATAGATCTATAAGTACTTTTTGAAGTTAAAATTTTTACTGGAGCTAACTAATCATAAGATCATCCTACTATGAATTGTTCAGATTTGTCTGAGATATATATAATTTCTAGTGATTTATTTGCTTTAAAGCAGCTAGAGAAAAGATTAAATCATAATTAAATCTACACATGCTTTATGGATCTGAAATTTTCACAGTGCACTTATATGACATAGAGTAGCACAAGGTAAAAAGAATATCCCCATGCTGATCTGCCTTGGGTACAGCTAACTTGGGACAAATTGTAATCTAGAAGAGGTCCTCCCTATCCTAAGAAAGGCATTGGCTTTTTTTGGTGGAGGGATGTTCTTACTCTGTTAGAAAACTATATGATGATAGCCTCTTGCTCTATACAAGATGGTTCTTCAGTCCTCTTTTGGAATGATCTCTGAGATCTTGGTGTTCTACAGTGGCGATTCCCACAGCTCCACAACTTTGCAAATAATCATAAACTTTCGGTAAAAGATTTCTTGGCTTCTGATATCACAGATAAGTTCTGGCTGCCACTCTCTCTGCAGGCTTCTGAGCAACTCACACATTTACGAGATCTACTATCTTCTCCGCATCGGGACCCTTCCCAGCATGACTCTTGGTCTTATATTTGGGGATTGGCTTCTTTTTCCTCACATCAAGCTTACAAAAGTTTAGCTGGTTCCTTAACTGCTTCACCTAGGGTGGTAATTCATCATGGCCCTTATGCCTCCTTCACAATCTAAATTGACCCTAATTAATTTTAGTTAAAAATATATAGTATTTTAGCCCGGCCCTTATCCAGCCCTATCTTTAAAACTAATAGGCTAAATTTTTAGGCCCTTTACCACCCCCACCTCTATTCAAATGGCTTTGGAAGTCACGAGTATAGGGTAAACATAAGTTTTCTTCTAGCTATTTGTACGAGATCGACCGTGAAAGTGCATCAATGATCCTATTTGGTTTGGGTTGATCAATAACAACATGCTTTAGTATCTAATATTTGCAATGAGGCAATGCACAGGTAACAGGTGAAATCAATAGAAAACATTTGGTGAAATGTGGCACTCAAAAAGGGAAATGAAAGCATGGATGAAGCTTACACGAAGATTAATTTTTATTCTTTTGAACATTGAGTTTAGGAAAACCGTACTATCAAGAGGGATGCCGAAAAACTAGCTTGGTGGTGACAAGGTGCTCAAAATATCAACTAACTTAACCATGAGAGACACCTTGCACTTGCACTTCACTGGGAAATTAATTTAGAGTGCTTTACTTGTGAAGTTTCGGAGGTTCCGGACATTTGTTCGGAGTGTCCGGACTTTGGTGTCTGGAGGAGGTGTTCTCCAGAAAGTTCGGAGACTCCGGAGATTTTTGCGGAGACTCCGGAACTTAACAGGTCTAATGGTTATTTCGGCTGAACGGGTATTTATACCCCTCCGGTCCCCTCCTTTCTGTTTTCTCTGACTCCTTTTCGAACTGAAGCTTCCAAAGGCGATTCCAAAGCCCCTTTTCACTCCCTCTTGCTTTTCAAGGTTGATTTGGTGAGGGATTGAGTGAGGGATTGAGTGGAGTTCAAGAGATTGTGTTTGTGAGCTGATTCCCAATCATTTGAGCACCTTGGTCACCTTCAAGCCGGTGATTCGCGTTCTTTACTCTTGGAGCTTCAAGCTCCTAGACGGCTAGGCATCACTCAAGAGCAATCAATCCGCTGTGGTTGCCTTGAGGAGTTTGTATTCCCCCTGCAGCTGAGTAAGTTCTTCATTTGACCTTTGGGTTGATTGAAGAAGAGGAAAGTGGTTTGGTGGATAAACCCACCCTTCGTGGGCTCCTCAACGGAGACGTAGGTTCCTTGTGTGGGACTGAACTCCGGGAATCAAATCCCTGTGTCTCCTTGTGTTTGTTCTTGTTCTTATGCTACTTGTTGCTATTGTGCTATATTCTAGGGTTTGGTCCCGATCTATCATCTGTGAAGGTTCCTGCTGCAAGTGACACTTGAATTGTGTTGTATACATCCCAGGGTTGTATGGAAATTAGGCGATCTGATTTCCATTGAGGTTTGATCTGTCATATTCACTTCGGCAATTATTTCTGGACTCTCCGGAGAAATCTTCGGAGTGTCTGAACTTGTTCGGAACCTCCGGACTTTTCTTCGGAGCCTCCGCACTTTCTGTGACTGACAGTTGTTTTGAGCGAAAATTTTCAATTTCAACTATTCACCCCCCTCTAGTTGACATCCAAGGTCCTTTCAATTGGTATCAGAGCAAGGTTCTCCATTTTAGAGCTTAACCGCTCGGAGATTAAAGATGTCAACTCCGGAGGAACAACCAATCCTTCCCACGGGTGATGAGGGTGATCCTCAAGCTAGAAGGGAGACTAGTGGACCCTCTACCAAGGACATCCATTCTCAAAGACGAACAGGTGATGATCATGAAGAATCATCCGAAGATGAGGACTCCGACATGATGACAAGTCCTTCAAGTCCGTAAGAAATGATCACACTAACCAAGTTCCTTTTGATTATACTCGTTTGAGCAATTCTATTCCGTCTCAATCAGTGAACCTTGGTAAACCACCTCGCTTTGACGGGAATGGTTATAACCAATGGAGTCGCTTGATGGAGGCGTATTTGATAGGGGTCAATCAAGCCCTTTGGAAGATTGTGTGTGTAGGTGTCACAATGCCAAAAGGAAGAGGTCCTTGAGTCAAGATCAAGAGTTTAAAATTCAATGCAATGCTCAAGCCATGACCTTGCTTTTTAGTGCCTTGAACCCCGAAGAGTACAACAAGGTTGAGTGTTTGCGCACCGCCAAAGATATTTGGGACACACTTCAAATGAACCATCAAGGCACAAAGAAAGTAAGGGAAAGTAGAATAAGAGTGTTGGAAGCGGAACTCAACCGATTCTTTATCAAGGATGATGAAGGGCCACAAGAGATGTATGATAGATTGAACAAGATTATCAACAAGATAAGATCTCTTGGAAGCACCAAATGGGATGATAGGGAGGTTGTTGAAAAGATTCTTACGGCTTACATGCCTAGATATGTGAACCTACCCATCTTAATTAGAGAGAAGAGAGGATTCAAAAAGTTCTCTCCCGCAAATGTGATTGGAAGAATGGAAGAACATCTCATGACCGTCAAGGAAGCAAAGCTCTCTCATGAACTCTCCAAGCTTCATGAGCAACTTGAGAAGGGAAGTGGAGTTGCTCTCAAGACAAGCAACAAAGGCAAAGAAAAGGAAGTCCAAAAGACTTCAAATGATGATGATGAGGAGTCCGATGACTCCGAAGAGGCAGCTTTGTTCATGAGAAGATTGAGAAGAGCCATGAAGAAAGAAGGATATGTCAAAGGGAAGTACAAGAAGAACACAACAAAGAGAAACTCAAAGAGAAACTCAAAGAGAGCTTGCTTTAGGTGTGGCAAGAAAGGCCATTTCATTGTTGATTGCCCATGTGAGAAGGAAGATCACAAGGAAGACAAGGACAACAAAGAATACAAGAACAAAAGTCACTACAAGAAGAAGCACACCGGAGAAGCTCACCTTGGCATTGAGTGGGACACTCCGATGATGAGGAAGTTGCAACCATTGCCATACAAGCATCCTCCACTTCATCAACTTTATTTGGCTACATCACCGATGATGAAGATGATGCTTCACCAACTTGCCTCATGGCTAAAGGACCCAAGGTGATATCCGATTCCCCTTCTATAGATAGTGATCATGATAGTGAAGATGATGATAACTCAATGAACTTTGATAAAAAGGCCACATCTAAAATAATAAAGCTTTTGGAGGAAATAGATAACCGGGATGATGCTCTTGAGGAGCAAGAAGAATTGATTAGACTTGAGCGAGAGAAAACTGTCTCTCTTGAGGAATCTCTTGCCGAACAAAGGAAGAGTTTCAAGAGGCAAGAGGACTTACTCAAAGTCAAAATTGATAACCTTCTTGCTCTTGAAAAGTCTTATGCTAAAGAGAAAGAAAAGGTTGATGAGTTGCGCAAGAAACTAGACTTAGCCAATGATGAATCAAATAGCCTAAAGAGTATGAATGAGAAACTTCAAGAAAACTTCTCATGTTTAAATGCCAAACACACGGCTCTTGAAGTTCAATTTAATACTCTTTGGGAAAGCACCTCATCTAGCTCTAAGGATGCAACCCAACCATCTATTCCCTCCACTAGTAATGGTTGTGATAAATGCTTCAATATTGATGTTAAAGCCTATGCTACTAACCTTGCCGAGATGCATGCTATGAAGAAAGAAATTGCAAGGCTTACATCTTTTGTTCAACAAGATTATGCTCCAAAGAAGGACAACATTGGTAAGTTTGAGAACCATACCAAAGGTTTTGGTACTCAATACATGCAGAAATTTGGGTTTGTAAAAGGAAAGGGCATAGGTAAGAATGAGCAAGGAAATGTTGAACCCATTCCTTTTGTCAAAAACCAAAGCAAATCTGGTGTTGGTAAGTATGGTGGCCTTTTGGATGGCATGACACATCAAAAGAAAAGGCCACAAGCAATGCCAACAAATGCAGTGGTTCCTAAACCACAAGAGGTAAGAGCAGCCCATCCAACAAAGACAAAGAAGTCAGCTGCTCAAGGTTCTTATTATGCAGATTATGTGTTGACTTGGGACCACAATGGTAAGGTGGTTGCCAAGTATGTGGGGTATCACACCAGGGACACATTGATTAAAAGAAATGTGTGGGTGCCCAAGGTTCTTGTGACTAACACTCTAGGACCCAAACAACATTGGGTACCTAAAACTAGAGCTTAAATTGTTTTGTAGGCCTACTCCTCCGGCGGATCAAAATGGGTGCTTGATAGTGGGTGCACCAATCATATGACCGGAGAGAAGAAGATGTTTACTTCCTTTGAGGCAAATGAAAATGCAAGTGACAATATTGTATTTGGTGATGGTAGTCAAGGAAAGGTAATGGGGTTAGGTAAAATTGCTATCTCTACTGATCATTCAATTTCAAATGTCTTTCTTATTGAATCCTTGGATTACAATTTACTATCCGTATCTCAACTTTGTGAGATGGGTTACAATTGTTTGTTCACAAATGAGGGTGTGACCGTCTCGAGAAGAAATGACAGCTCCATTGCCTTCAAGGGTGTACTCAAGGGAAAACTTTATCTTGTGGATTTCACTTTGGAGAAAACTCAGCTTGACGCTTGCTTAATGGCAAAATCAAGCATGGGCTGGTTATGGCATCGCCGACTAGCTCATGTGGGCATGAGGAACTTGAACAAGCTTCTCAAAGGTGATCATATTCTTGGACTAACCAATGTGACTTTTGAGAAAACTAGACTTTGCAGTGCATGTCAAGCCGGGAAGCAAGTTGGAAATCCACATCCGTCAACAAGCATCATGAAGACTACAAGGCCACTAGAACTACTACACATGGATCTCTTTGGACCCGTGGCCTACATAAGCATTGGCGGTAACAAATATGGCTTTGTAATTGTTGATGATTATTCTCGTTTCACTTGGATGTTCTTTTTGCATGACAAAAGTGAGGTACAGGAAGTATTCAAGAAATTTGCAAAGAGAGCCCAAAATGAGTTTGAGAAGACCATCAAGAGGGTGAGAAGCGACAATGGAACCGAGTTCAAGAACACTAACATTGAAGTCTACCTCAATGAGGAAGGCATTGGTCATGAGTTCTCGGTTCCATACACACCTCAACAAAATGGAATTGTTGAAAGGAAGAATCGTACACTCATTGAGATGGCAAGGACAATGCTAGATGAGTACAAGGTTTCGGATCAATTTTGGGCTAAGCTATCAACACCGCTTGTCATGCCATCAACCGACTCTACCTCCACAAGATTCTTCAAAAGACCTCATATGAGCTTCTCACCGGTAACAAGCCAAATGTGTCTTAATTTAAGGTTTTTGGATGCAAATGTTTTATTCTTGATAAGAAACCTAGAAGTTCTAAGTTTGCTCCTAAATCAAATGAAGGTTTTCTTCTTGGTATGCCTCAAACTCTCATGCCTATCGTGTTTTCAACAAAGCCACCGGCTGTGTTGAAATTGCGAGTGACGTGAAGTTTGATGAGACTAATGGCTCTCAAGTAGAGCAAGTTGATCCACATGTTTTAGGCCAAGAGGAACCATCTCATAGGGCAATTCAGAGGATGGCAATTGGTGAGATCAGACCTCAGGAGAACGAAGATGAAGAAGAACAAGTGGCAGGGACAAATGAACCTGCTGCAGACAGAAATGCTGACATCTCCGGAGACTCCGGACAAATCTTCGGAGGCTCCGCAGGTTCCGGAGACTCCGGACAATTTTCCGGAACCTCCGGAAATCCTGAAGGAAATGCTCCTGACCTGATTCAAGACTCTGAAGCTGAAGTGGAAGAAAATGAAGATGGAGATATTCAACACCACACTCAAGTCCCACATCCAAGAGTGCATCAAAGTGTTCAACGGGACCATCCCGTTGACAATATACTTAGGAGTATTCAAAGAGGGGTAACTACTCGATCTAGATTGGCTAATTTTTATGAACATTACTCGTTTGTTTCCTCTTTGGAACCCCTAAAGGTAGAAGAAACCTTGGATGATCCGGATTGGGTGGTGGCCATGCAAGAGGAGTTGAACAACTTCACTAGGAATGAAGTCTGGTCCTTGGTGGAAAGACCAAAACATAATGTCATTGGCACCAAATGGGTCTTCCACAACAAACAAGATGAACATGGTGTGGTAACAAGGAACAAAGCTCGACTGGTGGCTCAAGGCTTCACACAAATAGAAGGTTTGGACTTTGGTGAGACTTATGCTCCCGTAGCTAGACTTGAGTCAATTCGTATATTACTTGCCTATGATACTCACCATGACTTCAAGCCATATCAAATGGACGTGAAGAGTGCGTTTCTAAATGGACCAATTTCCGAATTGGTATATGTTGAGCAACCACCCGGCTTTGAAGACCCGAAGTTTCCTAACCATGTCTTCAAGCTCCATAAGGCGCTCTATGGGCTCAAGCAAGCCCCTAGAGCATGGTATGAATGCCTTAAGGATTTTCTCATTAAGAAGAACTTTGAAATAGGCAAAGCTGACCCTACTTTATTTACTCGCAAAGTTGATAAAGATATATTTGTATGCCAAATATATGTCGATGACATTATATTTGGTTCTACTAACAAAGCTTGGTGCGAGGAATTTAGTAGGATAATGACCAAGAGGTTTGAGATGTCCATGATGGGTGAGTTGAAGTTCTTCCTTGGATTTCAAATCAAGCAACTCAAGGATGGCACCTTCATAAGTCAAACCAAGTACACCAAAGATATGCTCAAGAAGTTTGACATGGAGAATGCCAAGCCCATCAAGACTCCAATGCCAACTAATGGACTTCTTGACCTCAACGAAGAAGGTAAGGCCGTGGACCAAAAGGTATATCGCTCCATGATTGGATCTTTTCTTTACCTTTGTGCATCTAGGCCCGATATCATGCTTAGTGTGTGCATGTGTGCTAGATTTCAAGCCAATCCTAAGGAATGCCATCTTGTGGCTGTTAAGAGAATCTTGAGATATTTGGTATACACTCCTAACCTTGGCTTGTGGTATCCCAAAGGCTCCACTTTCGGTTTGCTTGGCTATTTGAATTTCGATTATGCTGGTTGCAAAGTGGATCGAAAGAGTACAACGGGAACGTGTCAATTTCTTGGCCGGTTCCTAGTATCTTGGAGTTCTAAGAAATAAAATTCCGTTGCCCTATCCACCGCTGAGGCTGAATACGTCGCGGCGGGAGCGTGTTGTGCTCAACTTTTATGGATGAGGCAAACCTTGAGTGACTTTGGTTGTGAGTTTAGTAAGATTCCGCTCTTGTGTGACAATGAGAGTGCAATCAAGCTAGCTAACAACCCGGTGCAACACTCCCGAACAAAGCACATAGATATAAGACATCATTTCTTACGGGATCATGAGATTAGGGGAGATATTGCTTTACAACATGAAAGCACCGAGAGGCAACTTGCCGATATCTTCACTAAGCCTCTAGATGAGCAAAGGTTCTGTGCTTTGAGAAGTGAACTAAATATATTGGATTCTCGTAACTTGGCTTGAAACCTTGGACACAAAATTGAAAGTGCATTAGATAGGTTTTCAAAAGTTAATCCTGTTTTTAGAATTGTGTGGTTAGGTTTTGCAAAATTTGGTTCTTCACTCAACTATTCACTTGGATTTATTGTTCTTATTGCTTGTTTGCTGGCTAAATCCAAGTGAATTGGTCTATCAGGCCCTTAAGACTACATAACAAGTATTTCCTCCCAATCTTCTGTCCAAATCTATCTATATGGAATCAAAGACTCAGGGGGAGCAGAGACTCCGGATTTTCTTTCGGAACCTCCGGAGGTTTTGGACTCTCCGGAACTTTTCCGGAGACTCCGGAACTGGTGGGGTATTTACCCTGGGGGCGTCGGTCAACCGTTCAGTTTTTCCCCATTCGGTTTTTTACCACCGCCGCCTCTTGTGCTCTCGCCCCCACTCCCCAAATCGGCCATTCTCAAATCCAACCAAGGAAAAGGCAAGAAAAGTGTTGGATCTTCCACTCCAAGGTGTGGAAACTCCGAAGGTCCTTTGGATTCAAGTTTGAAATCGATCTCCATCCATATCCAAGGTACTTTTTCAAGTTTTTGCCCGATCTACCAATGTAGCCCATGGTTTTGGATTTTCTTTGAGGAATGGACTCTCTAGGACCCCTGCTATGTTCCCCAATGATCTTGTCGAAATTTCATGGCTCAATCTTCGGATCCCCAAATTCTAGGGTTTGTACTGTTGAGATCCGGACTCTCCGGATTTTTCTCCGGAGACTCCGAAACTCTCAGTCCAAATCCCTTGTTTATCTATCAATATCCCTCACAATCTTTTGCTTATCAATATGGGTTTGATTCTGTGACTAGGCAATGGGGAGGAAGCGCATGACTCAAGGTCCTGACGCAAACCGTCGTATCAAAACAAGGCATGACCAAATCGAAGTGATGACATTGAAGAAGAAGTGCCAACAGTTGTTCCTCCTACTCGTCCTAGAAGGACTCGTGCTGCTGCTGCTGCTGAAGCAGGGGGCTCGTCCAGTGCGCCCCAGTATGCCCCACATCCATCACCTCCACCTTTGATGGCTCCATCGGTTATGCGCTCAAGGGCTGCTCCAACTCCTCTACCACCTAAGAATTTCAGAAGAAGGGGAGGTGCTAATCAGGTCTGTCCTAACACTCCTATGCACATCAATGTTGAATTTGGACCTGACCAAGAAAAGGCAAAGTACTTTCCTAGAATGCGTAGTCCCCAACCTAAGCCTGGCTTTGCTATCTCTATGCCAAGGGACTATAAGGGTCAGAAACTTGTAGTGCAACAGGAAAGGAAGAAAAATCCCTATGAATTTCAGCAACTTGAGAGCATGGACTATAGGTTTTGGAATGAGTTTCATAGAGATTTCTATATGACTGTGATTAGAAGAAAGCACAAGGCACCAATTAATGCTATGCAATGGGTAGATTGGCAGTATTATGAGTCAACCAATGATCCACATTTTGCTCAAGTTGTGGCCAAGTGCACAGAGTTTGGATTATATGAGCTGATGGGGTTCAGGTACAATTGGAATGAGGAGATCATTGCTCAGTTTCATGCCAGTTATTATCATGAGCCCGAGGATAACTCCATTCATTGGACTACAGAGGGCCTTCACTATTGCATTGACTATGTGAACTTCTCTAGACTTTTGGGACTTGGGTCAAAGGATAACATGAGGCCATGTATTCATGAGGAGAAGAAGCTCAAGCCCATTGATGTGCCCTACATGTTCTACAATCCAATCTTGGCTCATGAGGGAAAAAGCAACAATCTTTTGCCATACTTTCATCATCTCAACAATATGTTTAGGGTGACCATTGATCCCAAGAGTGGGGACTCCACAGGCCTACATGCAAATGCTCCCAATCTACTTCATCACATGGGTGAGCTCGATGTTCCCTTTTGCATATTTGACTACATGTGGAATAAGTTGAAGAGAGCTACATATGATGCTAGAATTGGATTTTCATATGCTGCCTATGTCATGTATATGATTGAGAAGGTCACCAAGATCACCTTTCCTAAGGATGTGATGCATGAGCCTTTACACCTAAGGCCCAGGCAAGGTGATGCCCCCCACCCACCCGTGGTGGTCCTTCTCCTCAACCTGTGCCGTCCCATGATTCCTATGTTGCCCCATCAGCTGCCCCTACTCCTGCAAGTGCTGCTCCTAGCTCATCAAGGCCGAAGAAAGGTTCTATGGTAAAGAAAGTTCTCAAGTCTATCTTTTGTTTGTGCAAGCAAATTGCCAAGGATACAAATGAGAACCGTAGGGACATTATTGAGATCAAAAGTCACTTGGGACTGCCTACAGATCCTTATCACGAGATGCCTGAGATTGTTGATCCCTTTGAGGAATGGGATGCTGAGGACAATGCTCCTGGAGCGACTGCTGCACCAATCACTCCTCCTTTTACCTCTGGTCCCTCTCTGCTGGTCCAAGCACCTCAACTGGCCCCTCCAAGATTGTTGACTATGATGCTGAAACTTCAGAGGAGGAGCCCCCAAACTATCATGAGCATGATGATGATGAGGAGGACGAGGACACAAGCGAGGAAGAGCCTGCTGCTGATGATGATGAATAGAAGATGAAGCTGCTTATGCTCTGCCTTTTTCATTCCCTTTTTGGTGCTTGATGCCAAAGGGGGAGTGAAATATCTATCTATTTATGTAATGGACAAAGTTTATAATAACTTAAGCACTTGTGTGTAGAACTTGGGGACTGAACAATTGCTTGTATGCTTTGTGGTGAACTTGAACTGCTACTGCTTTCCTAGATTTAGGGCCTGATTGGTTGGACACCAAAATGTGCCAAACCAAAATTAGGGCATGCCTAAAAATTTTGGCTAGTATATTTTGGCATCAAACCAATTGGAGGCCAAAATTTTGGTTGCCACATTTTTGCGCTCAACTAAGTGTTTTTCTAAAACTTTGACCCAGATTTTGGCAACTTTTGCCCAGATTTTGGCAGGTAATTTTGGCATGACTATGATTTGACATGCCTCAATTTTGGCAGGGCACATTTTGGCGTCCAACCAATCAGGCTCTTAATTCTGTGTTTTTCTGTGGTAAAACTTGAATGTTTGATGTGGTGTTTGTGCTCTGGCAGCATGATCTTCGGAGTATCCGAAGAATTCTTCAGAGTCTCCGGACCTGTTCGGAGACTCCGGATTTTTCTTCGGACACTTCGGACTTCCTGGCTGTCTTCTCAATTCTGTTATAGGTTGTTGTGCATAACTGCCATATGCATTGCTCTAGTATATTTGGTTTATATTCTTGAGTATTTATTGTTGATGGAGACATATGTTGATCTCTTGTCTCTCTTATTGTGCAAATTTACATTGTTATGGTCAATACTTGAATTCAACTCAATGCACATATTAAGGGGGAGTTTTTACTGAAATTCACTTGTGCTTAATGATTATCTTGTAAAGGGTGTTGTCATCAATCACCAAAAAGGGGGAGATTGAAAGTGCATCAATGATCCTATTTGGTTTTGGTTGATCAATGACAACATGCTTTAGTATCTAATATTTGCAATGAGGCAATGCACAGGTAACAGGTGAAATCAATAGAAAACATTTGGTGAAATGTGGCACTCAAAAAGGGAAACGAAAGCATGGATGAAGCTTACACAAAGATTAATTTTTATTCTTTTGAACATTGAGTTTAGGAAAACTGTACTATCAAGAGGGATGCCGAAAAACTAGCTTGGTGGTGACAAGGTGCTCAAAATATCAACTAACTTAACCATGAGAGACACCTTGCACTTGCACTTCACTGGGAAATTAATTTAGAGTGCTTTACCTGTGAAGTTTCGGAAGTTCCGAACATTTGTTCGGAGTGTCCGGACTTTGGTGTCTGGAGGAGGTGTTCTCTAGAAAGTTCGGAGACTTCGGAGATTTTTGCGGAGACTCCGGAACTTAACAGGTCTAACGGCTATTTCGGCTGAACGGGTATTTATACCCCTCCGGTCCCCTCCTTTCTGTTCTCTCTGACTCCTTTTCGAACTGAAGCTTCCAAAGGCGATTCCAAAGCCCCTTTTCACTCCCTCTTGCTTTCCAAGGTTGATTTGGTGAGGGATTGAGTGAGGGATTGAGTGGAGTTCAAGAGATTGTGTTTGTGAGCTGATTCCCAATCATTTGAGCACCTTGGTCGCCTTCAAGCCGGTGATTCACGTTTTTTACTCTTGGAGCTTCAAGCTCCTAGACGGCTAGGCGTCACTCAAGAGCAATCAATCCGCTGTTGTTGCCTTGAGGAGTTTGTATTACCCCTGCAGCTGAGTAAGTTCTTCATTTGACCTTTGGGTTGATTGAAGAAGAGGAAAGTGGTTTGGTGGATAAACCCGCCCTTCGTGGGCTCCTCAACGGAGACATAGGTTCCTTGTGTGGGACTGAACTCCGGGAATCAAATCCCTGTGTCTCCTTGTGTTTGTTCTTGTTCTTGTGCTACTTGTTGCTATTGTGCTATATTCTAGGGTTTGGTCCCGATCTATCATCTGTGAAGGTTCCTGCTGCAAGTGACACTTGAATTGTGTTGTATACATCCCAGGGTTGTATGGAAATTAGGCGATCTGATTTTCATTGAGGTTTGATCTGTCATATTCACTTCGGCAATTATTTTCGGACTCTCCGGAGAAATCTTCGGAGTGTCCGAACTTGTTCGGAACCTCCGGACTTTTCTTCGGAGCCTCCGCACTTTCTGTGACTGACAGTTGTTTTGAGCGAAAATTTTCAGTTTCAACTATTCACCCCCCCTCTAGTTGACATCCAAGGTCCTTTCAGACCGAATACAAGGAATCTATTGAGGGGGAACACTTCCATCTGGATGATTACACATGTGTTCTCTGTGACTTACGAAATGAGTTTTTTGATAATAAGACTCTATCCATGGCTTCTTGGCGTAACTTCTTTAGGAAAGAGTTGAACTTGGTTTCTCTTAGAGCTAAACCAAGCCTGAAGGAGAAAATTTCCCAGTGCCTGAGTAGTCAATTTTTGTAATCCTTCTTTTTCCCCTTAGGCCTGCAGCCTTGTATCCATGTACATATGTTTTAACCCTTATATATATAAAAAAGGTAGGGAGCTCTCCTGCTGACTTCGGTAAAAAAAGATTTTATTTGTAAAAATAAACAGAAACAATATCTGAGTTGGGTGCGGGTTGATTTTCAGAAAGTATATGGTTTTTTTTTTTTTGCAATGATGGCTGAGGACACCCGTCAGCTCGCGAAGATTGCATGGGAGCGGCGAGTGCTCCCGGGCGATGAATCGATTGTTGTGTTTAATCAACCCGATTATAGATGTTGCTCTTTTGATATTGTGGATGAATGCAACATGAAACATAATGCTGCAGCTCTCACGTTAATGTTGCAGATGTTGATCCATATTTGATGATGATGCTTGTGTTTGGTTAGATAAAATGTACCACCTTATCCAGGATAAAATCATCTCACTTTACTTAATTTATTACTAAGGATGATGGACCATATGGTTCAAGCAAATTGGTTAACCATCCCATCCAGTATCACTATTAATGCATCACTTGGTATACCCAACCAAACATATCCAGTGTTCCTTCGAAAATCTTCTGCTCCAAACAAGGCCTTAAGTCACAATGGAACCAAACCTATCTATGTGACAATATACCACACAATCAGGCAATGATATAAATAATCGGCAATATATACAACCATGGTAATGACAGACGCTACTCGGACTGTACACAATTGACCAAACAAACCCATGAATGAGGTATATCTGCAAGTGTAAGTGGGAATTATGATGAGCCTCAGATGTATGTCTGTTTGGAGAGCTTGAAGCCGGAGATGAGGGCGGAGAGGGCGAGGCAGACGAAGGCGAGGAAGGCCATGCTGATGGACGCCGCCGACGAGTCGGTGAACACGTTGTCCGCGCCCTCGCGCATGCGGTTCGTGATCGGGATCGCGGCCGACAGCGCCGACATCATCAGGTAGGCGGTAACCTGCAGAGACGAAGAGCAACGACCGGTTGTAATTGATGTTCAGATGAGGTCAGAATGAATACACGCATGGAAATGAAGAGAAAAGGGTCGAACTCCAATTCCATAAAATAGTTTTAAGATTCTGTACAAATATGCAAAGGTCAGACCTCATGCCATGGGGTGGGGTTTTCAGGTTCAGATTATATAAACTCAACGTGCCTTTCTGTCTGGACTAGGAAAAGAAAATCTTGGGCATCAAGTTCATGTTTCGCTGTCAGTCCACCTGATCCAGAACATTCCAACCGCCGACACATTGAAGAAAAGAATGTGAATTGGCGTGTACCAACGGTCGACGCATTCCTGTGATGGTACGTATATGCAGTAAATCTATCAAGAGCTGGAAGTGCCGTGTGGACTTGTGAGAGTGCATCTCAGACGAACAGCTTGTCAATAATTAGCCACCGGGATTAGGCGCTGTATTTGCCATAACGCATCGAAGTTCAAGTAGATAACACCTAGTGCAGATTTTCTTGGCGCAAGTATCACCCAAAATAGTTGTCCAGACGACGTGCTATGCAGTAGGAGTATGCACTACAGAGGTTTTGCCGGAGCTGAATGACCATTGCGTGCGCTGTGGTGATGCAGGGTTTCAGAATACAGAAAATGTTTCACCGCACCGCAGCTTGAAGCACCTTCCACATTCCGTATGGTGCAAGCTGTCATGATCCTGGATTATGTGATCAAGAGGGGAACCACATCATCAAAAGATAAAGGTATCAATTTGATCTATGTATGGAAACCCAAAGATGGTATATGCCATCATATCCCGCGTCAGGTTCAGAGTGTCTACACAAGTCATTGGCCCTCTGTTCAAGCCTCTTTGCATCATTTTCCATCCCATATTGTGGCTTTCAAGCTGAGTTTACAGATTTTCAGTAGTTTCAGCTGTAACTGGGTGGGTACTTTAACTGTTTCTTCATACTCCTATCCCACACTAAAGATGTGTTTTATTTAATTAAAAAGGTTCCTCTGCACGACGTGTACGCAATTAAGTTGTTAGCGCCATATGGAGTTCTGAAACGCGTGCAATAATTAATCGAGTCCTGAAGTAGTACTAGCAACAATGCATTGAAATTCCAGCGTATGACAACTTGCGAGATACGGCTAATGGATGGCGCAGCCCGTAATCATCACGGCCCAAACGGTTGACCTCAGGAGGTGCGAGGCATCATCACAAGCTGCTTGTGACACCCTAGGATGCAAGAAACCCGTGATTCTGACGAAATCGGCAACGGGGCTTGGCAATGCGGTCCAAGTTCGATGCGAATAGCAGAGCCCGAGTCACACGGCATGTCATAGGCGAATGCCGTTCGATGGAAGACGGGGAATTGGAACGGGAATCGCCAAAGCAGAATTCAGAGCAGAGGCACAGGCGGACCTGGTCTCCGGCGAAGTCGACGAGGAGGCCGGTCTTGGGCTGCAGGTCCTGGCCGCCGGTGAGGCGGACGGTGTGGCGGAGCAGCTGCAGCGTCGTGTAGATGAAGGCCAGCAGCCCGACGGCGACGATGTACCTGACAGAGACGGACGGACAGGCGGGCAATCCGTCAGACGCACGGGCGGCGGAGCAGCCTGAGAGAGATCGAGACGCGCACGCGGCGGCGGCGGCGGCAGGCGAGTAGGCATCAGAGGAGCTCTCACCTGTACTCCTCGTAGCGGTCGAACTGCATCCAGTCGCCGTGCTCGTTGCAGGCCATGACGAGGAACGCGAGCAGGGAGAGCGCCCAGACCCCGGCGCGCAGCGCGGACCCCGACCGGTCCAGGAGGTCCTGCGTCCGCCACCGCCGCAGCGCGGCGCCCACCACGCCGGCCCTCCCGGGCGCCGCGTCGCCGCCCTCGGCCGGGGCGGCAGCGGCCGCGGGCGCGCCCTTCTCGACGTCGGCCATGGCGGTTGCTCTGCTCGGGGTGGAGACTGGAGAGGTGCTCTGCTCTGCGCCCGCTCAGCTGGGTCCGGAAGGAAATGGAATCGGTTGGGCTGGGTGGTTGGGTCTTGCAGGTAGCGGCCCGCCCAAGCCACCGGTTTATACATCGAGGCGGCGAAGCTCTCAACTCTCGACGGCGCGCTATTTTTGGGCGGCCGAGGGAAGGATCTTCTGCGGCGCCGTCCACCTGGTGCGTGCCAGGTCATGACGATGACGTGATGCTAGGATCGACCTCTTCATCCACCATTAAAAAAAGGTCAATCTAAGGGGAGAAACACCCCAAAGGCATTGCTTGAAAGGTCAACACGTACACAACTGCACTATGACTCATATATCCGCTAAAAGAGGGTCGAGAGAAATATTATTTTGACTGACATTGTCAAGAAATTTAAACAACAAGAATAAAATACAAGGTACTAAGGGCCTGTTTAGTTCGAAATGAAAGTTTACGAAATTTACTGTAGCAATTCTAAATCGAAGATTAGGAGGACTAAACATGATCTAATTATAAAACTAAATACACGGATGGACGGGAAATCGCGAGACGAATCTATTAAGCCTAATTAATCCATCATTAGAGATTGTTTACTGTAGCACGACGTTGTCTAATCATGGCCAAATTAGGCTCATTAGTTTCGTCTCGCAAAGTTATCGGAGGGTTATGGAGTGGGTTTTGTCATTAACACACGTTTAATACTTCATGCATGTAAGATTCCTTTTGATGAATAGTGAAGTTTGAAAAGTGTGAGAAATCTAAACAGAGCCTAAGGTCCGTTTGAGATATTATGAAAAGATGGTATACGTTCTCAGAGGCGACTATAACATGTTAAATCTTAAACAAGATATTACAAATATGTGCACAAAAGATCCTGTCCTGTCCGCATGCCGGTGTAAATTTGCTGCGTCCAAATCATCCAATCCAACCAATGCAACGCCCGCCAACCCCACAGGCTACAGCTGATCCGAATCAACAACGCCCTGCATCACATGGAAACCCCATCCTCAAATCCAATCCACAGATGTTTTAGTGATGGGAGAGTGCTGCTAATCTAGTCTTTTGTGCAAGTCCAAGCTTCCAAGCAAGACTACAAGCGCCATCACCAGAATCCACTACTCGGTGGCTTTATTCTTCAGGATCCAAAGCCGGCCGTGCACGTGACCTCCATCTTCTGTCTTGTCCTCTTCCAAATCCCAATCCAATAACGGGCTCACCCCCAGCACGGCTGTCCGCCACATGCCAGTCTTCATTACCTAATACAATAAGCAGTTAACCCTATGGTCATATTTGCATTGTCCCAAAATTACGCGAGAGGTTGACTGTTTCAAATTTTCAATGATCGATGCTTACGTGATCGAGTGAAGTCGTCATACCATTTTTTAACATGTGTTCGCATAAATTTTTCATTGCTTCAGCATATGTTCTCTCTCCATTTTTAATGCAATCATGATATATCTAAGAACCGATAGAGTTTACCAACAAAGCTAGAAACACCGGCTAGAGTAGCAAACTTAAGCGCATGCTTTGATGTTGTGGGCAATGAAAATCAGGGGTGGAGCCAGAAATGGCTTGCATCCAGAGCTAGAATCATAGACAAGTGCTAGACTAGTTAATTTTGTGCTTAATTCTAGTTATTTAGACAAAAAATTATACAAATTTATTTAAGATGCAGGGTGCTGGACACGTAAGCAGCACGGGCCCTGCCTCGCCCTTGATGAAAATGACACTTTTTTTAGGGCGGCAATGAAAATGACACTTAACCCGTCTCATGTTGAACCAACTAGGAAAAAAAGTATTGATGTTCTTAAATTTTTTACAATTTCAATAATTTTTTTTGGTATGCCAGGTCATGACTCATGGCACCATAGCCGTGCTTCATATAATTTTTTTTTCAATTTTCTTGTCCAATTCTTCGATTATTTCCAGCTTTCTCCCTGGAAATTGCAGTTATGAATGATGCTCCTCCCTGAAAACAAAGTTAATTCTCCTAACTCCTATGGTGGTCTTCTTCAAGAAGATCACGGAAGCTTCATGCATTGTGCATGACAGAAGCAAGGTCTGCGATGTAATAGAGAAATCCTTGTAGATTGCGCAGTGACCTCATGTATTTTGGCCACCGTTACAAAGGAATTGTAGGAATAGGATGCAAAGGTAAGACAAGGTAGTACGAAGTACGATGATAGATTCTCACAGCCACTATATATACAGCCTGTTGAATCTTAAATCACTAATACACACACGGGTCCACAAAAGATCCTTAGCCACATGTCAGTGCTAAGTGCATCCACTGATCCGAATCAACCTCTTCCATCACATGGGAACCCCCATCCTCCAATCCAATCCACAAATGTTTTGGCGATGGGAGAATGCCGCTAATTTATATTAGTCTTTTTGCGCAAGTCCAAGCTTCCAAGCAAAGCTAGTATACCAGCGCCATCAGAAACCACTACTCGCTGGCTTTATTCAGGATTCAAAGCCGGCCGTGCAAGAGACCTCTTCTGTCTTGTCCTCTTCCAAAGTCCCAATCCAATGCAAGAAAGGGCTCACCAGCACGGCTGTCCATCACATGCAAACCTTCATCATTACTGTACCTAACAAACACCAAACAACACAACTCATTCATTGAATCTAATTTTAAGACAACGTTAGGATAGTAATAGTTATATACTTAGCATATATTGTTATATACTGAAGCACATTCTTTGATGTGGTGGCCGTGCCTGCCCTACAGGCACACAAAAGGAATGAAATAAAGCACCATGCAATCTTCAAATGCAATGTGACTGGATCTAATTAGGAGTAAATTATACCACTCAAGTTGCTGTTGTGCCTAGATCATTTCTTCCTCACATTATCAAGTGTGCCAAGCGCAGTGTGTCGCTCTTGTTACCTCGAGAACTGCTCGTCGTCGATGCCATTGTATATTACAGGGAAAAAATATATGTCGCATATGTGAATGAAATAAGTCATCTTATTGCACACCAATAGTGAGAACCAACCATTTTATTTTCTTTCAGTGACATTTTCTCATCCTTCACCGTACCTTAGGATAGCTTTTCTTCATAAATAAAACTATTTTCATTTGATCTTACGTCAAGGAAAATATTCCATGAATATAGGAAAAATGACCTATCACCAGAAAAACTCTTCAGGTCTTAAGGGTGAGTGGCTTCTCAGGGGTACATGTGACATATAACATTCCCTAATAGATATTAAATAACACCACTTCCAGCTCCATGAGTACTATTTATTACGGAAGTCTATATGTTGAAGAAAATACTTCACAAGACCCACTTAACCCACTTAAACAGAATTGACCATAACTATAACGCCCTAATTTTCATCACAATAAATTTTAGAAACTGTTCTTGAATTTTCTAGTATTTATTTAAGGCTTTAATAAATTTCTAGGATTTAATTGGGATTTATTAGGATTTTATCCAATTTAATAATTATTTATTAGTCATAATAAGTTTTTGTTGCATTCATGCTAGTGCATTGTGTTTTGTGCTGTTTGCAAGTCAAAAGAGAATTTAAATCATTTAAATTCGAAGTTGATTTGCATTTGATTGAGTTTTAGAATAGTTGTTTTAGCTCGAGTCCGTTTTGCCTCCCTGAACTCTCCCTTGGTTCATTTCTCCTCCCTCAACTCCCTTTGCTCGCTATTGCGGTCAGGCCCAGCCCATTTCCCTCGCTACGGCCTAGCTCTGGGCAGCTGCCTGCCGGTGACGTCGATGACGCCTGAGCTGAGTCCACTTTTGCCTCCCCTCTCCTCTTATCGCTGCCCCATGGGACCCGACGGTCGAATCCATCCCCGACCTTGAGTCCGGCTCGAGCACGAGTCGAGCTTGAGTATAAACCACGCCGTCATAGCCCTTCCGTTGGCCCGCATGCCAAAGCAACCCTTTGGCCTTTAATTAGCGAGCGTCATTGCCCCTTCGCGACCCCAGAAACCCTAAGCCGCGCCGCCCTCGCTCCCGCAATTGCCGCCGACCTCCCAAGCCCAAGCTCGCAGCCGCCGCCACTGTGCCAAGCCTCTGTCACCTGGTCGTCGTCAAGAGCCCCACCAGGACTTTTGCACGAGCATAAGGAAGCTCCCAAGCTGCTCAATTTCTTTCTTGTTCAATCACCGATCGACTAATTCCTTGCTGTTGTTGTGCAGCCCCGTCCGAGCCGTCTTTCGCCGTCTTCCAATCCACGTCGATATCACCTTGGGTGAGTTCGCGAGGTCCCAAGCTTTCTTTTGGTTTAGATCTCATCGAGTTTGGAGCCCTGTAGCCCGAGATCACGTAACACCGGCGAGTTCCGTCATCGCCGTGCCGCCAGCTTCGCCAAATCGAGTCCCAACCATCCATCTTGCGATCAACGGTCCAGATCTAGGTCAATATATTGGATACCGGTTAGCCATGGCCATTTTCATAAAGAGCACCTCGGCTTTTGGAGATTTAACCCGTGGTCCTATGCCTTTGTAATTTATTTATGCTTAAGTCCACTTTTCTTCGGTTTAACCCCCGGACCTTTCAAGTTTTAGAACCCGCCATCCTATCCGATCTTTTTAGAAGTTAAATCATGAGTTTATACATGTATTTATGTTTATGTCCTTGGAATCTTTCAGTTTAGCTCTCGTAAGTTTTTGTTCATCGCAATTTTGCCCCTGGAATCATGTTTATGCCATATCTTGATTGTTTTAGCTCTGTTTTAAATAAATCTTTCGCTCATGTGATCCTCAGGATGGGTAAAGTAGCTTTGTTATGTTGTTTTGTTCTGTTATCAATGTTTGGTGTATTGTTTCTTATTTGTTGTATTGCTTTTATTGTATGTGTTCGTGTGATGCGTTTAGAAGGAGAGTCGTTCGTGGAGGAACATGAACAATACTTTGAAGACTCTGAGCTACAGGAGCCTTTTGCTGAAGGCAAGTGGCCTTTATCATGTTCATCCCAAGGATAACCATAATATAATATCACTTTACTTTTATGTCATGCATTGCTATAATATTTATGGGACCGATTTTAAGGACTCAACTAGTATTGTTTATCTTTTCCTTTGCATAACCGGGTTATTTAATTATTGTTGGGTAGCATTGCTTGGTTGCTTTACCTTGGCATATGGAGAACATTAATTTGAACATTATGAATTTGTGTTATGCTCATTGCACAATAAACAAGATAATTATTTTAATTGGAACATGGAGGACCACCCAAGAAAACAACACATAGGTAATGGACTCTATTCATGACTAATTAATTAGAAGAGTTAACTTATGATGACCTTACCGAAAGGGCCAGAGGGGTGGCATTCGATGGGGTATAACCCAGTTCTCTTGGGAATATGCTTTGCTAAATAACTTGGCGATTAGGGAGGGTTATGCTTCACAATGACTTGAAATACAAAACATAGATATTGTAACACACTATTGTAACATATTCATCAATATGTTACAGAGAAGTTTCTCAGTAACACAAAATTATGTGTTACAAACCAAGGTTGTAACACATAGCGCTTGTTTTGTAAAATTGTGTTACAGACAACGATTCTAGTAACACAAAATTAATGTTACATTTAAAATGTTACAAATGTTGTATTATATTGTAACACATACAAAAAAATGTTACAACTAAAGTGTTACAAAGAAATATATATATATGTCGGCATTGACACATGCATATATACACAGATCCTAGCAAATTAATTTTATGGCATCAATAAGCATATAAAGAACTTGTATATCTAACTATTTATTATATATATTAATTACGGACTCTTAGACATGTCCCTTGATAATTAGACCAATATAATTCTCCATCTATTTTTTGATGGCTTAGAATTGTTTAAATAGATTTAATCTGCGGGGCTACATGTGGATGCCTGCATTCAGAGCAGCTTAGGTGTCATGGTGTTGATTCCATCGAATTAATTTTCTTCAAAATTATAACTCGGTATTTTCGCCTATCTTTTAGTATTTAAGTGTTGCATCTTATTCAAAGATTGTTGTGGTGTAGTGGAATTTGCTGTTTCCGTAATCTAAAACGTCCTCTGTTCGAAACCAATGTTGCAAACATTTTCTATTTTTTCTGCACACATTTTTTATTCTTTTTATGCCAATGACATGTGAGACCCATAGCAAAAGTCAGAGACCATACACGGCTGGAGTCGAACACGGGAGCTCTACCCAAAAAATAGCGTCTTCTCCAACAGAATAAAACAAAATCTGCGATTATGGAGAAAAACCATTTTATTTAACTAATCAAAAGATTAAAATTCTCTTCACTTCTCTGAAAATGTTAATTTAGCCGGAGAACGAAATTTTGGACCACCTAGAATTGGAAACCCTAGTTTTGTCAGCTCATATTTTTTTCTATTTTTTCTAAAATATCTAATACTCTCTCCAATCCAAATTACAATTCATTTGACTTTTTTTGACCCCAAGTTTGACCGCTCGTCTTATTCAAAAAATTTGTGCAAATATAGTTAAATTTAAGTCTTTTGAAGAACTTTGATTAATAAAGCAAACCATAACAAAAAAAATTGACATTTTGCACAATTTTTTTTGAATAAGACGAGTGGTCAAACTTGGGGTCAAAAAAGTAAAACGAATTGTAATTTGGAAAGGAGGGAGTATCTATTAGTCTTTAAGAAGGATGCCAATTAGTTCCTAGCAGGACATGTATTCCATCAAGACTGCGCCAACCAATCTACGCATCCCAACCCCCTACACTGCTACATACAAGTTGTGACAACCCCTCCATGCTGACACCATTGTCTAATGGGCCCACATCGACTAGCGATAGTCACATTCCATAGGCCCTCCAGGCCTAGGTGGTCCTATCAACCAGAAGTGATCATATCATACACCCATCGCTACCAAGTGGGCTCCACATCGGATCGCACACATGTCCATAGCTACAAGGTGGGCCCCACATCAAATGCATTGGTCTAGTAGTGATATTGTCATACATTCCCTCCACGTTTGTGCCATGTGGGCCCATCTCGACAATGACAATAAGTGGTCACATCACACCCTGTTCATTTCAGTGTGACGTGGGCCATGAGTCTATTGCAGTACTCACATCACACATCCCCTTAGGTCACCGTTGGCATGTATTTTTACTTATTAGTGCATCGTCGCCGCCACTACTGGTTTAATTATGAGTTAGGGTTATCAATAGTTGGTTTGTTTACACGAGATAATATCGAGCCGGGCTTTTAATCGATGGCTAGATCGAGATGATCATAATTATGCTGCGATGAGCCGAACCGAACGATTTAACATCAGGGCAGATCTGATAAAGGTGTACGGCAGTACGGTGGTACAGTTGTACCCTCAACATTTCTGCACAAATAGCAAGTATGTATATTCTAAAATAGATTATTTGTATAACATACATATTTTATCTAATATTAGTTTTTGAAGCCCAAGTGCTCATGTCTTGCGAGAGAGAACAGCCCACTCTTCCACGTTCCCACCGAAGGCCATAAGCCTAAACTGCACATAGCACACCCACGTACTGATGTATATGATGATGGAAACAAAACGACGGCCCCAAACAGAGGAAGGCCGCCACAACTGCTGAACAGATAATTTTTAGCGACCGTGCCTTAGCACGTATTTCATTAAGAAGAAAGCAGTTAGAGCAACTCCAGCCGGGGGACTAAATTTGAGCCTCTATATTGCTTTTAGGGGCCGGTCCACAAAAATTTAGAGGCTTCAAACTCCAGCCGGGTGACTAAATTTAGAGGGCCTCCAGTTCTAGGAACCCTGGACCAAAATTTGGAGGCCTCCACAAAATAGTAGCCCGTTTAGGGGCCCGGCTGGAGTTGTTTTTTTCCATTGGGAGACTAAAATAAAGGATAGAGGCTCATTTAGAGGCCCGGCTGGAGATGCTCTTACAAACATTACTTGGCATAGGCCAAACAGAGGTTGACCTCTCCAAGCGCACAAAGGACTAAAAGAAGAGAAAAAACCGAAAAAAGGCCAACAAAACAACTGGCCAGCAAATTACAACAGCCAGACAGCAGCAGAAGCACGGGGACGACACCCCCAACCCTGCCACCCAATGAAGCCACCCTAAGCGCTGAACCTGCAAAGAGAGGATACACTGCCGCCAAAGATGCCGAGGGAGAGCAAGCACGAAGCACAACGGTGGCAAAGCATCCACCAAGCAAAACGACCACAGCGGCAAAGCATCCGCCAAACTTGAAGAACGGTGGCAAAGCATCCACCAAGCAGCACGACCACGACGGCAAAGCATCCGCCAGGACCATCATCCCACCATCAACAACCAACATGACAAGGCGGCAAAGCATCCGCCACGACCAAAGCAATCAAGACGACATGACAAGGCGGCAAAGCATCCGCCACGACCAAGGCAATCAAGACGACATTGTGAAGAATGAAGTGCAGGCAGGTACAGAGAAGGAGACATGCCGACCACACCGACCGACCTCGGGGAGGGGGGGGACAATTGATGCCTCAAGAGGAGAACGGCGCCCAAGAGCGTCGTCATCAACGGCCCGCAAGCAGGCAAAGGCTTTCGCCTTGACCCCATCCCCAGGTCACGCCGCAACACCACCTGCAAAAGACAACCCTCTAGCGACGCCTAAGGAAGAATCACTAGCTATGGCGGCAGAGCCAGCGAAAGCAGTGAAATCCAGGCGGAGCCAAAGAGACGATG
>CM014272.1:48036187-48047426 GCA_004135705.1 Alloteropsis semialata
CTTTGGCGCCGCCGCTGGCCGCCGCCGCCGCCCTCTCCGGCGGCGGCGGCGGCCGCCGGGCTAGGGTTAGGGTGGGCTCGCGGGGCGGGCGGAGTCGCCCCCGTGTCGCCCCACTGCTGAACAGATAATAAAATCAGAAAATTAGAATCGGATCCCCTCGACCTCTTCCTGTGTCGCCCTAAACCCTCATTGCTGCACACAACAGGCCGCTGCGATCGCCGCTCAGTGATTAGCAGCAGGCGGCCGGGGACTGCAGCGACGGCAACAATTATCCCTCGCTCCATCGCTCGACAGGCCGTGAGTCCGTGACCCGCATGGCCGCCCAGGCAGCAACCAACAAGAAGTCAGGAAAGGTAAATTTGAGTCTTTTTCCTTCCGATCAATTCATTTTAGTTGTAATTTTGTGATGTTTGAGCAGCGATCTCGATTTATCTCAGCCATGCCATCCTTCCGATCTAGTACCGGCGTCAAGAACAGGCAGGTGGTGGTTGGATCTGAAGGAGCTCGCAACTAACTCGATCGATTGTCAGCAATGTCTGTCATGCCATCACCCCAGGTTGGTGGCACATGCCTCCATGAGGTAATCTCCATTCACTTATCGATTTGTTATACTTATCTGTTAGCAATGCTAATTATTGTTAAGACGTTGTCTGTGAGCCTGTGAGGCGATGGTACTTTCAATGCAGACAATAAATTTTTCAGATCAGTGAATGAAATTTTGCTTAGGCCCTGTTTAGTTCAAATGGCAAGTTGCAAATTTGCCATTTTTCACTATTTATCAAAAGGAATCTTACATGCATGGAGTATTAAACGTGTGTTAATGACAAAACTCATTCCATAACCCCCCGGTAACTTTTCGAGACGAATCTAATGAGCCTAATTTGACCATAATTAGACAACGTCGTGCTACAGTAAACAATCTCTAATGACGGATTAATTAGGCTTAATAGATTCGTCTCGCGATTTCCCGTCCATCCGTGTATTTAGTTTTATAATTAGATCATGTTTAGTCCTCCTAATCTTCAATTTAGTTTTGCTATAGTAAACGGTAACTTTTTTTGCCAAATTTGAGGGCCAACTAAACAGGCCCTCATATCTTGGTGGTGCCATCTTCTTGTTCTAACTGTTCTACATGATCTGTTTTAATTCTATGCTTCTCCGACTCATTATAATACTGTGGGATACATGTTGATTTCTAATCTTTGTCATCATGCCCTTCCCTATTCGGCAATGCAATGCTGAGGTAAAAAAAAAAACTGTTGTTTCAGAGCGCAGGTTCTGAATTTTCTCTTCCCATCTTTGCTGGGAATACAGGATTTACAAAATACATGGTCAAAATTTGATGCATTATCCTTTAGCATTACTTAGCAGTGCCTTAATTTCTTTGATGATGTGATGACTAATTACATTGGATTGGAAAAATAAGTATTGATTTTTGTATAAAAAATATTTGGCCCAATTTTTTTTGAAACTTAACTCTGAATTCATTCACTATTTTTAAAATTATCTAATGATGGCTTTCCATCAGTAGAATCGTGCCTAGGTTGATGGATTATTAACCGAGGTTACACATAAAGTGCTTGATGGACCTATGCATTGATTACTATGCAGATCACGGGTAGGCATGTGCTATTTTTCTTTTACTTTGGAAATACTTTTATTGTTGCATATTTATGAAAATGATTCCTTCTATCTGAAATGTAAAAAAACACATCTCATTATGATCTTGGAGCACATTATTTCAGAGGTGTTGAATTTTGTGTTTTTACATGTAGATTGTTTAGGTGAAGTGATACTTTATGAATTATGATTGGTATACTCGATTTCTTTCTTACAAGATTTACTATCTTTCTATGCAGATCTATGCAAGGATATAAGGTTCACTGATAGGTAATGATTATCTGAAGATTTGGCGCTCTGGAGAAACAAATGTAGTAATTCAGAATACATTTTTTAATTTCAGAGTTTGGAACACATGGTTGTATATGTAGATGCGGATTGGAGCGAATATATGGAGAAGCAAGCATATGCTTTTGTTACATTGTACACAGTTTTGAGAATAAATTCCAAGGTCAAATAGACATATGCTAGATAGGATGATGTTGTCAACATGATTTGTTGCTGCAAGGCATAGCAGCTAGTTTGTAATTGAATACTTTCTAATAAAATAAATATGTGTCATGTTCCTATGTATGATTATTGAAATTTGTGGTTTGCGTGATTTTTCAGTGTTGTAATATTTTCTTAGCAAAGTCATGTTAACAATATAATACATATGCAATTGTGTAATAATTATTTAATTGAAAATTTGGATGTGTTACAGTAGGTAAACCATATGTTACTAACTATATGTTTCTAAAACTCCAAACAATATTCTCACAAAGTGTTACTACCATAATCTAGAAGTGTTACAAGAGCTAAAAATATATGTTACACTAGAAAATCACTGTAACACTTTTTTTGGTACGAAGGAACACATGTCTCATGTTCCAATAGATTAGACAGTAGTAACATTGGATATAGTAGCGCTAACAAGATATGTTACTAGGAGAGCCAGTAACACATTTATTGAGCTATAGTAACACAAGTTGGTGTTACTATATCTATGTTCTGTAGTAGTGAAACCTTATCGAGTTGTTGCATGCTAATAATTCTTTGTAAAGGTCATGTAGTGATTTTCTGGCCTGTCATCTAAGTGTTGAAGAGGCTCGCAACCTCAGCCAAAATGAGAAACACTGTTTATGGGAAGTGTACAACCTCTGTAGAGTGTAAAACTGTTATAATAGCCGTGCTCACGGTTACAAGCATTTTGGACCCTATCATGATAACTAAACTTAAAGTTGAATTAAATTGTGGTTACTTATTAAGCATTTATTCAATTTATTAATTGGGTTGTTATATACTTGTACTTAGTTAAACTTGCTAAATAAAATTTGACCAATTAAAATTGCTTAATGCTAAGAACTTTTCAGCCATCCTTTATTAAAGTTTTGCATGTCATATTTATTACTCCACTTTGCTGAGTACCAACTAAAAGTGTACTCAAACTTGTTTTATCTGTGGCTCAAAGAAGACACTTGTGACGATTACCTTGAGGAGTTTGACTAGTTTTAGGTGTGCGGTCCACCAGTCGACTTCCTATGGAGGAGTTATTTCAATTATTAGATGAGACATTTATTTTGGTTTATAAAAGATTATACCTTGGCTTGTAATAATGTTATTTAACTCTCTTTTGATACGATATGCACTGATTTTGTTATCGCTAATGATGTCGTCATGTGTGTGTGAACGGATCCTGGTGCACATGTGATTTACTTGGTTTTATTCTTCAAAACCGGGTGTGACAAAAGTGGTACCAGAGTACTGTTGACTATAGGACGTTAGCCTAGTTAGGATGGTCGTCATTAAGGTTTTTCTTTGTTCAATCTTGCTTCCACTATTGCTTACTCTATCTGCTTTTGGCTAAACAAAATTTTATTTTTGTTTTATATTGCTCTATCATTACTCTATTTACACTATATCTTGGTCTTTTTATTTTTCTATTGTTGCTCTCACCTCTTAGAGTTGTGCTTACGTGACCTGGTTATTTTTTTGTAGATGGCTAGAAATAAGCAGACTGCTCGCAAGAGTGTTGGTGGGCATCACGGCACCACTACTCCAGTTCAGCCGCCACTAGCTCCAGTTCAGGTGCTACCAGCTCAAGAAGAAATGGAAGAGATTGAAGAAATCAAAGAAGTGGAAGTGCATGTGGGTGGTCCAGCTCAGCAGGGAGGAGCTGGAAATGATCCCGGTGATGATGACAATAGAGATGGTCCAGGTAGCAGTGATGATGAAGATCCTGACATGGACAACTACACCGAGAGTGCTCCAGTGTAAAGGTAGATGATGATGGAGCATACCTCGAGGCAAATGCCTTCTTTCCCAACGTGCTCAGGTGGTTTCTGTGCAGATCTGGAAACCAAGTGGCACCAGAGTATGCGGGGGAGAGGTATAGGAGTTCTAGGTACCTAGACCAGTGGTTTGTGAGTGTGAACATTAGAGCCTACGATGCAGTCACGAGGACGATAATGGTTTTGAGGACCCATGATGCCTTTGCTCCACACACTAGCTTCGCTGCTGGGATCAGTGATGCTGCTAGAAGTGCACTATATGTCCTCACTCACAACCAACACGACACACTGGCGGACACTAGCTACAGATACTATCCACGCCGAGCCAGTGGGAGCAGTGTTGTTCAGCTTACTACACCTTCCATTGTGAACAACACGGTGTATGCTCAGTTTCACCTTACTGCAGCACTTAGCTCAGACTTAGATGCTACCTACTAAGAGCTGTGGAGTGCATATGAGAGACTTGATACAACTCAGAGGAGGATTGAGGAGCTAGATGCAGATCATAGGGGAGAGGCTCATCCACCCCAAGATGAATACCACTCCCGAGTTCATTCCCTACAGCGCAAGAGGACGCGCTATGGATCCCCTTCCAGCAGGACCCATGTTCAAAATCCTTAGGATGTTAGGAGTTCGGTTCTTTTCTGGTCTTATAATAAAACAACAGTTCAATTTGTTAGGCATGTGGTACATTTTGCTTAGGTGTGTGATTTGATTTGCTGTGTGCTAAACTTGGCGAGTTGGATTTTTGTAATGATTGCGATGTTTTATGGAGTAAAGACTACACAACATTAGTTAAATTACATTAATAAATTTAGTTGGTTTGGATTATTTCTTAGTTCTTGTTCTTAGTATTTATTTAATCTCTTTATCAATCATTATCCTATTTTATCTTTGATAAAGTCAATGTTTAAATCTGTTCTCATCATAATCTGGCACTACTGTACTGTTCGAATTATATTTGAAGCTACAGAACTCCGATTAACATAAAACCAGTTGGGTTAGTTCCAGAATTGGATAAGATATTTTCTGGTGTAATCTTGCGAGTTTTGGATTTTCGGGGAAAGAGATACCTGCGTTTTATTGGAGTATAAAGAATTTGTCCAGAGCACCTAACATAGCAAGATTATTTCCTTAATATCTTTAATTCCCAAACTCCAAATGGGTTGGTTCAGGTTGGGTTGGATACAGAATTTCATAATCTCTGTGCTTTCAAAATTTCACTATTTTTGATGTTTAGTTTAAGAGTTATATCTATTTTAGTTGGACTAACAGAATCTGTCTAAATCTGGAAACGAGATTTAATCATGATCTTTATAATCTTTGTAAATTATAAGATATTGATATTTTAAAGCTTGCTTATACAAGTAATTATATTTGGTACTCATATTTTTGTATATTCTTTATTTCATCTATCTTATTCAGTTCATCTATCACTTTTTGAATCTCATGTTTCTAACACTTAGATGGTGAACACCAGGTCTGATTTGGGAGTTGATCAACCAAGAGTTCCTCGCCATAGTCGTCACAATCCCAATCTAACACCAGAGCAGGCCCCAGTGCCACCGCCAGCAATGGATCCTCAGTTTGTTGTTGCTCAGATGGCGCTCTTGCAGAATATGACTACTGCTATAACCAACCTGCAGAATCAGCTGAATCTGCAAGGAGCTCGAGGTCAGGGTAATCGGCAAAGGGACAAGCACTCTGACTTCATGAGCCACCTTCCGCCTATCTTCTCGCACTCTACTGATCCACTTGATGCTAATGATCGGATCAAGAACATTGAGGAGAAAATGGGCATTGCACAATGCAATGACAGGGAGAAGGTCATGTATCCTTTAGGGAGACTAGAGGGTGCTGTAGCTGATTTGTGGGATTCTTATACTATTGTTGTGGATCATAATGCTATTACTTGGGAGCAGTTCAGGACCAGTTTCAGGGCACACCATATTCCAGCTAGTGTGATGAAGAAAAGGAGTTCCTTGCTCTCAAGTAGGAAAACATGTTAGTTGTTGAGTATAGAGATAAGTTCACTCAGCTATCTCACTATGGTCTGGAGGAGGTTGCTAATGATGAGAAGAGGCAAGAGCACTTCCTGGAGGGTCTGATTTCTCCCATTTGCTATCAGCTGATGGTTCACACTTTCTCTACCTTCCAGTAGCTTGTTGATAAGTCCATTGATTATGACTAATTAATTAGAAGAGTTAACTTGTAATGATCTTACCAAAAGGGCAAGACGGGTGGCATCGATGGGGTATAGCCCGATCCTCTTGGGAGTATGCTTTTCTAAATAACTTGGCGATTAGAGAGAGTTATCCTTCACTCTGACTCACCTTAGCGGGTTGTTGCATGTTAATAATTCTTTGTAAAGGTCATATAGTGATTCTTTGACCCCTCACCTAAGGAAGTGTTGAAGAGGCTCGCGACCTTAGACGAATTGAGAAACACTGTTTGTGGGGAAAGTGTACAACCTCTGTAGAGTATAAAACTGTTATAATAGCCTTGCTCACGGTTACGAGTGGTTTGGACCCTGTCATGATAATTAAACTTGAAGTTGAATTAAATTGTGGTTACTTATTGAGCATATATTCAATTTCTTAATTGGATTGTTATATACTTGTACTTAGTTAAGCTTGCTAAATAAAATTTGACCAATTAAAATTGCTTAATGCTAAGAACTTTTCAGCCATCCTTGATTAAAGCTTTGCATGTCATATTTATTACTCCACTTTGCTGAGTACCAACTAAAAGTGTACTCAAACTTGTTTTATATATAGCTCAGAGGAAGAGACTTGTGAGGATTACCTTAAGGAGTTTGACGAGTTCTAGGTGTGCGTTCCACCAGTCGACTTCACGTGGAGGAGCTATTTCAATTATTAGATGAGACATTTATTTTGGTTTATAAAAGATTATATCTTGGCTTGTAATAATGTTATTTAACTCTCTTTTGATACGATATGCACTGATTTTGTTATCGCTAATGAATGTGTGAACGGATCCTAACGCACATATGATTTACTTGGTTTTATTCTTCAAAACCAGGTGTGACAATAACTTAGTTAGGATCCTGACATGGGATCCTACGCATCTAGATTTGAATCAAGTCTAGATCCTACGTCTTGTTCGGTTGGGGAGAATTGAGGGGTAATAAGTCAAGATCTCCCTTGACCCGTCTCAAATCCTTTAAATCCATGGAGATTATTGTAACGTCCCGACCCCCCGGGTTCGGGCCCGCTTACGCCTGGCAGCTCTCTAGGACCTCGAGAATGCCCTCACAGACCAACACGAGTCTTTTCTGCGCACTTTGTCCTCACTCATGCGCACCCGGGAAGGACTTCCCGGTCGGTCACCCATCCCGAAATTGCTCCAGGCCAAGCACGCTTAACCTCAGAGTTCTTTCGAGATAAGCTCCCGGAAAAGAAGTTGCAACTTGTTGGTATGAGTATTCTATCAATCCTATTAAGCCCTGGGCCAGGATGTCACAATTATATTATAGCTAAATGAACGATATGCCCTAGGGTGGGTGGGTGTTCACCTTCTACAGGGATGAACGTGTGTTGAGAGAAACGGAAACGCATATGTCAAAATTATCTCTAAATATTTTGAGAACTGCTCCAGTACTCCTCTTTTAATTTTTACACAAATCTTAAAGCAACTAATTAATAAATTAACATTTTTATTTTTCTCTTGGGTCCTGAATGGGCTCCAGTCCATGCCCGACCCGTACATCTCAATCCAGATCTGCATTATTATCGATTCACCGCTCCCTACCTCTCGATCCCCTCTGTCGGCGACTCGGCATCGTCGCTCGCGTGCCATGCGATGGTGCGGCTCCATGGCGGGAAGCCTATTCCTGTTCGATTTTCCCCATGGTGACGCTCCATACACAGATGCTAGACAATAGTTTGTCTCCACAGGTTATAGCCGATTTGGTAATGGGCTTATGGCAAGCACGCAGTTTGGCAAGGAGCTGTTCTGTGGATCATGGCACCCTTTCTTTGTTCCTTGAATCCTTGTGATAACAGGTTCAATACTCTTTTTTCTCTTAGAGAAGAGTTGGACAGCGTAACTGCATAGAGTAAATATATCCTCCCACCTAGTCACCAGTCTGCTTCCTCCATCAGGAGCTTGTTTCACCTGGAGGCTACTGCCGCTAGCCCCTCCAGATAGCTTTTGTCCGTTCGGTGGTGCCGCTGCCATGGCCATCTTGAAGGCTCATGAAATGGAACAAAGAGGATCGGGGGACTCCGAGAGGAACGGAGGCAGGGAATGTTGAAAACGGATCAGATGGCAGGGACCCGGGCACGGGCTAGGCACCCGTAGCCCGTAGGGCTGAGCCCATTCGGGACCAGGTGCAAAATAATAAAAGATAATTAATAATTAGTAGGCTGCTTTAAGATTTGTGCAAAAATTTAAAAGAGGAGTACCGGATCAGTTCTCAAATATTTTTAGTTGAATCAAGATAGAATTAGACTAATCATTTGTCAAGTTAAGATATACTATAGAGTCAGGATATATTATTACACTACTCTTTAGTCAAGTTATTATAACGCATTGCATCTGATAGGCCGCCTATGCATATATGGCAGGTGAAGACACATTTTTTGTAGATAACTTTCCTACAGTAACCCATGTTCTCGAAAAAGTCATATAGAGTAACTACATGAACAACTGCTGTTTACCGTATTAATTCTTACCAATCATCTGTTGTTATACTGAATAAAGGATGGATCTATATATCCTCCTCCTCCCTGTTTACAGTTTCCTACTTCTTGAAAAATTAGGAAATCAAGTGTGCTAATGTTGATAGGTGATCAAAAAGTAGTTAAAATTAATTAAATGAGGGATGAATATAAAGATTTAACACACATCAATGCACTCTGACATTATATTATTTCTCAGAAGAGTTTCCAATTGTCATTGGATACAGAAATTCCAATTTGACAACCATCACACTAATGATTCAAATGTATAACGAAACCAGTATGCTTCAAATGTATAACGAAACCAGTATGATCTGGTTATGTTGAATTGTTGCTATGAAACATGCTCAACCCATAACCAACAGGGAATAAAGGGTCATAGTTAGCATCTCCAGCATTTATAGGCAATTGATCAACAGACCTATGCCAAGTCACAGGCAACGTGCCAACAAAATCATGAAGTCCAAATAGGCAATCAGCAATTCCCATGCCTTCAGTTCCAGGTAACCAAGCAGCAACAAGAGCATCAATCTTCTCCAGAACTTGTGCCTCGATATCCAATGGCCTTCCAGATACAATAACCACTAGGGTGGGGATTTTACTTGCAACACGGGAGATAAGGTCGGACCCATTAAATGGAATACTAAGGTCAGTTCTGTCTCCTGTAGATTCAGAGTATGGAACCTCTCCAACCACAACAACAGCATAGGAGAACTCCCCTGTTTCAATTGTAGCTTCTGTTGCACATGCTTCATACACAACTTCAGTTTGCACTCCCACTGATTCCTTTATGGCCTCCAATATGCTTGTGCCTGTTAGTTTAGATAGAACAAATAACCTTTTTAAATATAAAAAATGGCATAAGTTCATACAAGCACAACTGTTATATAGTACCCCAAAAAATGAAATAAATCAAAACAAAAGTATTTATTTACGCAAGGCTGTGAGTTATTTCTTCTTACCTGGAGTTATTTTTCCACTGTCTCCACGCCATCCTACTGTCCATCCACCGCACTGAAATCCAATATTGTCAGCATGTGTTCCTGTAACAAGTATCCTTTTCACATTTTTGGCCAAAGGAAGGAATGGTTCCTTCTGATTCTTGCCATTTTTCAGAAGTACCATAGATTTGCGAACAGCCTCGCGCGCCAGCAATCGATGTTCCTGAAAGATTAGAGTTGGTGATATCGATTGTGGGGCAACTCAACAGAAACAGTAATGAGAAGAATTGAAGAAATTAAAGAACATAAAGATAGAATTATATTACAAGCACCTTACCTTACAACCAACTATGTCCTGTAGAGCTGGGTCGGAGAATGGATTCTCAAACACTCCAGAAATAAACTTGACCCTCAGAATCCGCTCGACAGCGTCATCGATCCGAGACATTGGTATCTCCCCTGTCTCCACCAAGGACACAAGTTCTTCCAGAAAAGTCTCAAACCTGTAAGGTATCATGATCTGTAGATGGCTCAGTCTAGGCAAACAGAACCAACAGTTGCAGGATGTATTTGTGGTGAACACTCAACAACCAGACATACCATGTCCATTCCGGCGTTAACGGACTGCTTAATGCAGTACCGATAATCGGACCCTTCAGGAACTCGAGGCTCACAGAGCTTGTCAATGCCCTCCCAATCTGAAATCAGAAAACCCTGAAAGAAGAGGGCTACACACGTCAAAATACGTTCAAGCTTAAATCTTCATACCAATCGATGATGGTACCTTGAAGCCTAACTTGCCCTTGAGAATATCTGTCAGCAAATAGCGGCTCGAATGCAGTCGCTCCCCGTTCCATCGAGAGTGGGACGCCATCACAGTTGCGACACCTTGAGCTATGCAATCAAGGTAAGGTGCTATATGGATGTTTTCCAAATCATCATAGGAGCAGATGGTGTTCCCTTCATTGATTCCCTTGTCTGTGCCACCATCCCCTACGAAATGCTTGGCACAAGCAAGTACATTGTCCCTGCAAATCACATGGATTCGTACATATTTCTCACACATAGCCACAGAATTATGAGAAAACCAGGAAGAGAAGTATACCTAACCGAAGCCATGAACGGGTAGCCACGAGGGTGGTTGGCCGGTGGCTGCCCTTGCAGGCCGGTAACAATGGTGGTCAACGAGCGCACGATCTCTGGGTCCTCGCTGTAGCTCTCGTAGCATCTTCCCCACCTCGCATCTCGGCAGACCTGGGGCACGAACAACCGAACCAAATCGAGGTCGTCGCAAGTCTTATTTTTTTTTTTTAGAAAAAGGATATTGTTTCGGGCCTCTGGAGGTCGTCGCAAATCACACACCACCAGTTAATGGCGACTGTTTGGAATTGTGTACTCACAGCGACGCAGGGTGCGAAGGTCCAGTGGATGCCGGTGGCGCGGACCTCCAGCGCCGTCGTCTCGCCGATCTTGCGCAGGAGCTCCGGATCCCTGTGAGCTCAGTCAAACGGCAATACGATTTGGCAAGAAGTCAACGAAGGAAGCACAAGAGCTTTTAGCATCACAGGACGTGAACGTGATCCCAGCGATCGGTACCTGGCGGCGCCGAGGCCGACGTTGTGGGGGAAGACGGTAGCGCCGTAGACGTTGTTGTGGCCGTGGACGGCGTCGGTCCCGTAGATAATGGGGACGCCAAGGCGGGAGG
>CM014272.1:48055647-48082543 GCA_004135705.1 Alloteropsis semialata
AGCTGTGCGCCGCGCCGCTGGCTGCAAGCCTGCCCCGGCCGCGCGCCGTCCTCAGCTCCCTCCGCTGGCCTCTTGCCTCCTCGTGTCGTGGGCAGTACAGGCCCGGTCGGGCCGCCATGCCGGCACGGCACTACCGTGGAGGATTAGTGCCATGTCTGGGCCAGGCTCTCGGCACGTAGTGCCGCCCGGCACGGCCCGAACAAGGCACCGTGCCTGTTGGTGCCGGGCCGATTTAGGCCGGTCTATTTCGGGCTAGTGCCGGGCCGCCCATATCTGATTGCGACTTAATCAAAAGCTACATAAATGCAAATTATATCATATTGAGGATCAAAATTGACAGTATCGGAAAAATCGACTAAGCCAGTTTTGTTAAACCAGACGAAGCAGTTTTAGTAAGGCAATCACAATTTGGACTCAAGTATAGATTAAGATCTCCGATGAAAGAGATAGCTATAGCTTTAGAAGAACACATACCAGAGAAAACCGGTTAGATAGCTTTGGAAGAACGTCTATCCCGAGTTTGGAGCAAGCTGTATATTGTCACCTGAATTGTCAGAGTTTTGACTACTATTGTGGGACGGGAAAAGTCTAATTTTCAACCTCCAACTATAACAGAAGTTTGATTTTCAACATGCAACTATGAAACCGGACAGGGAGGGCCATCGAACTGTCAAAACCGGGCAAATTTGGCCCTTTAGATGGTTTTGAAGGTGGTTTTGCATTTTCTAGAATTTTCAATTCTTTTTGATTTGATCAAAATCCATAACTAATTCATTTCAAATCCAAAAAATATGAAGTTGATACCAAAAATTTTCTAAAAATGTAGGCTATTTGTTTGTACTCTATTTAGTGTTATTTACATAATATTTGTTGCTATTCCTAGTATTTTATTGCTTGTAATAAAACACAAGGAACACGGACAACTAAGTTTCAAATAATGCCAAATAGAACACCAATAGATAGGTTACATTTTTAGAAAACTTTTAGCACTGATTTGATATTTTTTTGATTTGAAATGAATTAGTTATGAATTTTTACATTAAATCTAAACTTTTAAAAATTTTAAAAATGCAAAACCACACTTCAAAACCACCCAAAGGGCTAAATTTGCCCGGTTTTGACAGTTCGATGGCCCTCTCTGTCCGGTTTTGTAGTTGTAGGTTGAAAATCAGACTTCTGCTATAGTTGGAGGTTGAAAATTAGACTTTTCCCTTGTGGGACAGACCTCCACACTCTCTAAATATGAAGAGCCATGGTCAGTTAAGGTAACCCACCAATCGAATCCAAACTATTATGTATTTAAATTTTTATTACTAAATCTCTTTTTACAACCCCACGTTGATGTTCATCTACTGACCCAAAAACCAAAGATGGGCCTCCTATAGACTTGTTAGCCGACCAATGCCAACTTGGTAATATGCACAAGCCCTGCAATGTCCCTCCTAGTTTATAGCTTCAACAGTCTTTACTAGTTTGCTTGTGAACTAGTCATTCCACGCTACGAGAAGTGTGATAGTTATGAATTCTCGGGTGAGCGATTCTAGCAAAGCCCTAGACTTCTAGCTTGACAGCTATTTGCTATATATCCGTGCACTCTAGTGCATTGGTGTTTGACCCAACTTTGCATCAAGACAATAGGAGTCACATCTAAACTTACTATAAAAAAAACTTCATGTCATGTTTGATTATAAAAGAACCTGCGTCATATCCTTCATATGAAAGAGAAATTAGGCTCTACAAGATTTCTCTATAATATCGTCCAAGTAAAAAACTGAGTCTAGGTCAGGTCATAATGAAGATTAGAAGGTTCATTAGTCTCAGACGGTCACTATATAAAATTTGAGCATCAGTGATATAGTTTTTTTTGTTTTTGAAAATCAGTGATATAGTTGGTTGTCGTGACGAAAGATCATATTCTATCATGACTTGTCCAGACTCGCAAGTCATATGGCACACTGCCAAACTCTATGACTATTACATAGACTATAGTGACCATATATGTTGTCACAGAAGTCCACTACAGGCCAACGATGGAGTAATTAATAACTAGAAGGGTGGCACACGCTGTTACTTTGGCTAATGGCATAAATCTAAATGTGCATGTATCATTGTATTGTCCAAAAAATTATATTTTTCATTGCAAGTGTCAATAATTTTCATGTGAGCAAGCCGTCCAAAAAATGTTAGTTTTGACGGCTAGAAGATAGCCAAATTGAATTTATCTATCAAGCTAGCCCTGAAGGCTTTTGCTTGTCGGTGTACTGTCATGGAAATGATTTATGACGGGTTTTTGTTATTTCTTTGTGTCCATTGTGGTTTTTTTTGCCCTTAGGTCAATTTCAAATTACTACTGGGTTTCAAACCCCCACTAGTACTGGATTCGCAACCAGTACTGCAAATCCTTGATATCCATGCAAATGGGATTCAAACCGACATCCTCTTGTCCCGTGTGAACCCTTCGTACCATGTCACCTACACAACCGGTACTGCACATCGGGTACAAAAGGGGCATGATTCGTACCGTGCCAATTTATGTCCGGTACTAGCATGCTGGACTTGTGAAGTTTTCTACTAGTGATCTCCAGTAATGTGCTCCGTATCTCAAATGGATTAGTTGTGGCTGTAGCATCAGCTGTTTGAAGAAACATGCAAATTTATCTGATACTATTTGGAAAAAGAATAATTTCAGGATCATGTTTGATTATAAGAGAAGCTAGGGCATATCCTTCATGCAAAAAGTGAAATGGAGCTACAATATCTGAGGGGCAAATTTCAGGCACTAGGCTGCACCATGAAAAATTAATGTCTGCCGCATTAATGTATTTGCCACAATAGTATGTTCCATGTCGTTAGGCCAGTCTCTCAATGGGAGTTTCATGAAGAGTTCCATGACATTAAGTTCTATGTCAAACCATCAAATTTGCTGATGTGGCGAGAAGAGAGAATGAGAGTTTCATGAGATGTGAGAGAAGTTTCATCCCCATGAAACTCTCTCAGCACGGTTACCTAGTTTCTGAGTCTAGATAACTGTGCAATAAAACTTGCACTGAGACTGGCCTTATATATAAGTCTTGGTAATATAAAAAAAATGTGAGATTTTTATTAACAAATGAGTATGTAATCAATATTGTTGTTTCATGAAAGATCATATTTTATGACTGACTTGCTATGCTATAGCCTCGTCAAGTCTTGCACACTACCAAAACCCGTCACAATCACAAAGATATATTATGTAGCACTATATGTGAACATCCGGGACAAACGTGATTGTTATAGACTTTGTACTAACTAGTTAATTAACTAGCACGGGTTACTCATGTAATTACAAGGTTAGTTGTAACACCCTACTTTTCATCACAATAAACTATAGAAACATTTCTGAATTTTTCTAGGTTTTATTTAAGGCTTAAATAATTTTTCTAGGATTAATTGAAGTTATTTCAGAATTTATTCAAATTAAATATTAATTTTAGTCTCAATAAGTGTTTGTTGCACTCATGTTGATGCGTGTGTTTTTGTATGCTTGCATTTCAAATTTGGGTTTGAATTTGTTAAAATTCTAATTTAAATTTGTATTTGATTGATATTTAGGCTGGTTGTTCCAGCCAAGTTCGGTTAAGCCTCTTGATCTTTTGGCCCAGTTGAACTTCCATCTGTCTCTTTCTTTCTCGGGTCAACTCATCCAGCCAGCCAGCCCACTAGCTCGCCTGGCACAACTCCCAACACTCTTCTCCCCGCGTGTCCGCCGTAGTAGTGGGCTGATTCCCCCAGCCAAGCCCAGCTTCGCTAGCGCTTCGGCCCAGCCCGCTTCGACCGCTCCAAGCCGCTCTCCCTCTCCTCCCTTCTTGCTACCAGAGGGCTGCGCTTGCCAGGTTCTCCTTCCTCCTCCCGCCGGACTCAAGCCTGAGTCCGAGCTGATAAGGCGCTGGCCAATCTTCTGAGAGGTAGAGGGTAAATTCGATTTGTGGAGAACTCAATGTTAGCGATCCGACTTCAAATCAGACACGATTCGAACCCTGCAACCATTACACTACTGCTCCATTGGTTATCAACCAAGCACAACTTGATTGACCTCGCCGAGAAGGCTTTTCCCTGCAAGCGAATCGAAGCACACAAGCAAGAAAGTGAAAGGCACAATCTGAAATTGCAGATCAATATGAAGTGAAATATATGGTGTTCAAGCTCTGATCAACAAAGAACTAATCACCACAGGGTCGTAGAACAAGAACGGGGGCCTTGGATCACTGTAAACGGACTTGTCACCACAGTTACAATGAATCTATCACAGTTTCGACTTTGAAAACTTGACTAAACAAAATCCAAGTCTAAACGGTGGTGGCTACTGAGTTTATGAGGGGCGTCCTAGGGTTGGAGCAACTAGGGGGCGCCACAACATGGGCTTAAGGCCCGACACGATACAAAGCCTGAAAAGGCCCCAAAAAATGACACAACACATTGTCGTGGTCACACAGAATGATCCACAAACCTTCTGGTGCTAGGACCAGAACCAAAAGAAGTGTCTCGTCATCACGAATCCAACGCATCTAAGAACACCTTCATTGGACGCCGTATGATGGAGATATCACTATTTTGGTGCAAGCATGTCGGCTGAATCCGAAACGAACTCACAGTCCAAGTTGACGATGACTTGTAGCTTGGTGATGAGGTCGACTCGTGTATATCCAGCGTGGTGATGTCCTCATCATCCTCCCTTCCTGAATTAGAGTCGTCCTTGACTCCTTCCCATCAACAATCTCCTGCAAAAGGTTAGTGACAGACGGATACAAAGTAGAAGATATAGTATCATGGTAAACACTAACATCTTGACAAAGCATAGTATAACAAGGTGCATCCTGATTATCACATAGCTCAGCAGTAGCAGAAGTTGCAGCAAGAAGTGCACCTCCTTTTAACTTAATCCCATTAGTTTTAGCAAGGACTAATGGAGGTTTATTCTTAATTGCATTAGCATGGTTCCTAATATCTGCAGGAGATAAGGGAAGCAAAGTAAATTTCTTGGCCTTATGCATGAAAGTGTATGTATTAGTTCAACCATGGTGTGAAGCATCAGTATCAAATTCCCATGGACGGCCTAATAAAATAGAACAAGCTTGCATTGGAACAACATCAAAATCAGTAGAATTATGATATGAATCCATGGAAAAGTTGATGCGTGTTGATCTAGTTACCTTTGTCTTACCACTATTGTTCAACCATTGGAGCTTGTATGAATGCGTACGTTATCGTGTGGTCAAGCCAAGCTTCTCGACCAGATCTGAACTAACCAAATTGTTGCAGGTCCCACCATCAATTATGGTGAGGACACGGCAGTCCTTGATGATGAGAAATATGTGGAACAAATTGTGGCGTTGGAGCTTCGTCTCTTCCTCTTGTCCCACACGTGAACTCAACACACATTGCACAAGAATACTTTTGAACTCCGCAGTGACAGCTAGAGAATCAATCGCAACGGCCTCTCCTTCACCACCTGTATCCGCATTAAGGTTAGCAGCAAGAGACAATTCATTTTCAACATCACTAGAACTTACATATCCACCATCAGTAGTTGCAATGTAGGCACGTTTACTAGGGCAATCCTTCATGACATGTCCCATACCCTTGCAGCGGTGACACGCGATATTGGAAGAGCGGCTTGTAGTAGCACCGGGTGAATCATCTTTCCTCTGTGCCTAAAACTGCAAAGGAGGCAAAGGCGACAAACTACTCACATCAGAAGCAGGTGTAGTGGCAGTCGGTGTTGCTGGTAGCTTAGCAACAGGGGTCTTGAACTTGTCGTTTGCCGGACGTTGTGAAAAGGTCCGAGCAGTGTTGGAGCTGAAAGAGTGCTGTTGGCTTCGTCCCTGTACTTCCCTTTCAGCTTTAAGAGCAAGATGATACAATTGTCCAAAACGAGTCCATTCTTTGTAATCAATGAATATCCTGGATTTCACGATTTAAACCACCAAAGAATCTAGCACAAGTATCCATATCATGTTCATGAATATCACAACGTGCTAAACTAATAATAAGCTCCTGATAATATGCCTCTACACTTTTAGTACCTTGAGTCAAAGTTTGCAATTTTAATCTCAAGTCACGCTGATAATAAAGAGAAACAAAATGAGATTTCATGCGTCATTTCAAAGCATTCCAATTCTAAGGTATAACATTTGGTTGATTAGCAGTGTAAAGATCATTCGCCCAGAATAAAGCAAAACTAGTAAACTCACTAGTAGCAAGTCTAACTCTATGCTCCTCAGGAACTAAATGAGAATTAAATTTCTGTTCAACAGCAAGTTCCCAATCTAAATATGCTTCAGGATCAGCATTACCAGCAAAAAGAATCATGGTAAATTTAGCTTTAGCAAAAGGATCATTATTATCATGATTGTTACCTCCCATGCCGTAACGATTACGACGAAGGCGATCCCTATCACGGTCATCATGATGAAGTACCTCTTCCTCTTCCTCTTCCTCTTCTTCTTCATCTTCTGCACCCTCAGGAGGAGGAGGAGGACGGCGTTGCTCAGGAGGGGGTCGTCGTTCAACATGTTTCATCCTAGTGACCAGATTTGTAATGTTGCGCATCATCTCATCAAACCTTCCGGTCATGTAGGCGCGCTCATCAGCAAGAAGCTTCGTAAGCTCCTCCTTGGCCACACAATCCTTGAAACTAGTTGGAGACTCGGCCCCTGACATGGTTAGAAGACAAGAAAAAGATAACACAAAAGTATTATCCCTATCAACTAACAGTGACTATGTGGTGGTGGAAAGTGAAAAGCAATATCACAAGCGGCTTACCACTGTCTTGCAAGTGTTCTTACCAAAGCCAATAGGGCGGCACAATCTGTTGTCAAGCTTAGGTGTAATAGCTGCAAGGAGAAACCTGTACTGACAGAAGTATATGTGGAGCTTTGGGCAGGCACAATATAGTAGCAAGGATTAGCAAATCTCGAATGCAGAATAGCAAAGTTCAATAAGTATCCAAAGCACAAGTCTCAATTACTGGCTAAGACATGTTCTTAGACGTAGTACAACAAGTTAGAACAAAGAACGATGGATAAAGCTGAAAGAACAAGCACATAACAACTTCTGCAATTGTTTTTAATCTTTTCTCGAATTTTCCTTGAATTTCCCTCCAGACTAGTAGGAATCAAGATTTTTTTATTTTTTCAACTATTTTTTTATATTTTTATCTGGACAGAGATGACAAAAGATGGAACCACAAAAATTGACATCTTAAACAGAGGTAAGATGTGGTCCACAGAAATTTCGGAACGTTCTCTGAAAACCGTGCTGGAGCTTGAAAGCCCAAAAAGTCAGTCTTCCTGATTTTTTTAATTTTTTTGAGAACGGTGAAGCTGGCAAAGCCGGTGAATCATATGTGCAACTTTTCATTGCCAAGCTGCTGTAAATAATTCAGCAAAAATGGAGCACCGAGCGAAAAGTTATGCCTGTTTTATGGAAGGTCGCTCAAGTTATGGTTTTTCGAAAGGCATAACTTGGCAGGAACACAGCGGCGGCTAGGGTAAAGCTTCCCTATCCGATCATGGCTAAGCAAAGCTTCTCAGCAATGAAAATCAAGAGCAATGTCTTCCCTAGTATGCAGCAAGCAATAGGTATTCACAAGATGAAACAAGATCAGGTATGCGATGCAAAGGTGATCAAAGTGGCTTGCAACCTATCTAGAGTTTGCACGGCAAGAATTCACACAAGGCGGCTAGCGAGGGCAATTCGAGTAATGGGGTGGATCGACTTGTAATCTGGGTAAAGGTGGAGTAGGACAGCGGTGGAAACAAACACACAGCGATGGGCGATTGAACAACTACGATGAACACAACCTAAACCAACAACAAGACTTGACTATGGACATAAACTCAACAAAGTGAATCTGAAAACGAAATTGCAAGGCTAAATAGGGTGATAGGATAATGGAAAGTAAATATTTTTAGGGCTTTTGTGGACTATATGGGATGAAACACGATAATACCTCACGGGCAACCTAGAATCCTGATACCACTTGATAAGGCACTGGCCGATCTTCCAAGAGGTAGAGGGTAAATTTGATTTGTGGAGAACTTGACATTAGCGATCCGGCTTCAAATCAGACACGATTCAAACCCTGCAACCGTTACACCACTGTTCCATTGTTATCAACCAAGCACAACTTGATTGACCTCACCGAGAAGGCTTTTTCCTGCAAGCGAATCGAAGAGCACAAGCAAAAAAGTGAAAGACGCAATCTAAAATTGCAGATCAATATAAAGTAAAATATACGGTGTTCAAGCTCTAATCAATAAAGGACTAATCGCCACAGGGTTGTAGAAAAACAATGGGGGCCTTGGATCACTGTAAACGGACTTGTCACCACAGTTACAATGATTTTATCGTAGTTTTAACTTTGAAAACTTGACTAAACAAAACCCAAGTCTAAATGGCGATGGCTATTGAGTTTATGAGGGGCGTCCTAGGGTTGGGGCGATTCAGGGGGGCGCCACAACTTGGGCTTAAGGCCTGATAGGATACAAAGCCTGAAAAGACCCAAAACAGGAGACGCAGCAAATTGTCGTGGTCACACAAAATGATTCACGAACCTTCTGGAGCTAGGACTAGAACCAAAAGAAGCATCTCGTCGTCACGAATCCATTGCATCCATGAACGCCTTCATTGGATGCCGTATGAGGGAGATATCACCGTTTTAGTACAAGCATGTCGGCTGAATCCGAAACGAACTCGCAGTCCAAGTTAGAGACGACTTGTAGCTTGGTGATGAGGTTGACTCGTGTATATCTAGCATGGTGGTGTCCTCATCATGAGCTGTGCCTGCCACCAAGCCCAACCTTCATGGCACGCAAGCCAAGGTCCACCGCCGAGGCTGATAAGAGGCCCCTCCGGCATCTGTTACCCCTTTTCAAACCGTAATCGGGTGCCATAGCAAGCTCCATCGTGCCGCACCGTGCAAAACCCTAACCGAGACGCCGGTCGCCATCGTTCCTTACCCTTGCCGTGTCCCAGCCATTGTGAAGTTGCTCTGGAGGTTCGCCTCGTGGTGAGGAACCCTCCCTCCCCCCTCCCCCATGCTAATCTGGTCCACTTTTGTGCCCTCCTTCTCACTCAATTGCTCACCGTCATTCTCTTCCGCAGCCGAGGCCGTCGATCTCAACCGTGTCGCATAGTCATCATCGTCTCTATGCTGCCGAGAACCCTTGTGCTGAGTTCATCATATTCTCAGCTTCGCACCCTCCCCTCCCCCCCCCAACAAGTTCTCGCCATCATCCGAGCTCCCTAGCTCGAGATCGAGCAATTTCCGTGAGCTCCGCCCTTCACCGCCATCCGTGGTCATCGCCGGCGACCGGAAGCCGTGCGAGGATCATCAACCGCTCATATGTGAATCAACGGCTTGGATCAAGTCAATGTTTCCAATGTACCCGTTCAGCTATGGAACTTTTGCTAAAGAGTCCCCTTCTTTTTGGTAATCAATCCACACTTCGTCTCTACTTCAAAAGTGCATACAGATCGGTCCTTTTTCTTGTAGTTCACCCCCAGATCTTTAAAGTAATAGAACCTGTCGTCCAAGTTCATCCTTTTACTTGCTAGACCTTCTGTTTATATGCATAATTCTGTTTAGGCCCCTAGTTTCTTTCAATCTAAACCCTAAAGTTTAGTTTCTTCACACTTATGCCCCTAGAACCCCGTTTAGCTATATCTTTTCTGTTCTAGCTCCGTTTTGAGTGATTCTTTCGCTCACATGACCCTAAGGACATGAAACATAGTTCTATATTGTTGATTTGTACTGTTTACCATGTTTGGTGTATTGCTCTTATTTTGTTGTTTTGTTTCCTTTATATGTGACCTATTGGATTCATGATTAGATCTAACGTATTCAAGCCGAGAGGACAAATAAAAAGTATGAACAAAAGCGCTTTATGTGGAGTGGAAAACGGTTACAATAGGGTTCAACCTCAGTCTAGTCACAAATCACATCTATTTATAGGGCTCTTGGTGGTTAACATTACAACCAATGCCCACCCAACTGCTATATTCTCAGAATATTCAAAGGTACAACAGTAGTTTCAACCCCCCCATAGGGGGCACAACTCCCTACGTGATAGTTTGTGGTCGTCATCACGTCGTGTCTCCTTATGGGCCTGATGGATGGGTCTGGCTAGTCGCACCCTTCGATCAGGCGCCTGCAACGGTGAAGGGTACTGCCTCTCCATGGCCCTTCGTGCGTCTTCGCGAATGGCTGCACTCCCTAGCGTTCTCCCGAACTTGGGTTCCTCAATCTGATGAAGGGGGCTTAGACTCCTTCGCTTCTCGCGTGGTTTTTAAAAATGTTACGCAAAACTCGTACATAGATTGAGTGAGGTAGAGCCACCGTATTAGCCAATTTACACCTCCTCAACTACAGCCCCTGACGGAAGAATGCTCAGTGACGGTTTGATATCAGCAAACCCTAAGGGAGTTGAAAGCTGGCTAACGGCTTATTCACTTCCATTCCCCTCCCTTTAAGATTGGGTATGGCGAATGACATTTTATTTAATGGAGCTCTCAATACTGTTGCGCGTCGCTGCAGATTTGCTTGCGTCTCAGCGGATTTGTTCAATTTGGTGTGTTGCGAACTGATTCCCTGTCCCCTCTTTCTTTTTCACTGCAATTTTCCTTGTTTTGGGGTTTATTTTCTTCCTGATTGGATCTTGGTTTAACTGGATTTGTGTTTTTTTCTTGTTCTTGGTTTAGTTTTCACCATGGCCTCGAAAGTAGATAGCTACGGGAAGAGCCTGAAACTTGGACACTCAAAGGTTACACCTTCATACCACTTATGTCTTGACTCAAATGGCTTGCTTTCCTCTGATGCTTCACGCGCTCCTAGATGAGAAGTTGTTCCAACTCCCAAGACTAATGAGGCTGTGATATGGGTCAATCATGTCAATGCCAGAATTTATTTTCCTGTTGATCCTATGATTGTAGAGGTTTTGAGATCTTTAGGCTAAAGCCTTTGCTAGTTAGCAAAAAGAGTCAAGGGTGTGATGCTTCGGCTAAAGCCTTTGCTATTGTTCGCCTGAAGAGTCAAGGGTGTGATGCTTCGGTTAAAGCCTTTGCTAGTTAGCATGAACTGCACTGGCAACCCAAGGTTGTGAATGGGGATGTAAACTAGAGCATATGTCCGTACGGACTATTTTTCTAGTATTTGGTGAGAGCTAGTTAAGAGTCAAGTAGTTCAAATTTGAATTACTAAAAATAAGTACCTAGAAATTCATTTAAAAGATATAAAATAGCAAATCATTTCAAAAAAAATCGAAAACTCCTCCATGGCAAATTATATTTAGTATAAAACATTTAAAAATTGTCCATATAATATGATCAAAAATAACATTTTAGGTTCTGCGTACTAAGAGGTATGGCACTTCTTTAATAGTAAACGTTTTTAATTTTTATGACATTTTAGAGACCACACCATATATCCGATGGAGTTGCATTTTTTTTTGCTGTCCCTTGTTTACTCTTAGTCCAAAAAAATAGCAAAAAAATAAAATAAAAGTAAAAATATTTTAAGCCAGTTTTGTAAAACTAAAAATACTAGAAAAATCAATTTTGTAAGTGGCTCGAACCGGCTATGCAATTCAACTCAATTTTCACAGCCGATTTTAAGCTATAGTGCACATAAATTTATTATTTTTATTTTTTTGATATTATTTATTGGACTAGGAGAACACAAGGAACAATCAAAAAAGGGTTTTATACGATCAAATCCTGAAAAATATATGGTGCTATAGATAATTCACACTTTAATTTACTCCTTTACTTGCAATAATAATAATAATATCAGAAACTTGTCCAAAAATTATAAAACTTGTCATGGAGTCCTTTTATAGGTGTATAGCCTTCTCCTAAAAAATTCAACGCTTTTCAAAAAATTTAGACTATACATTGTTCATAAACACATACATCTCTCACTCTTTTATACGATCTTAAGCCAAACTTTGATGTTTGTACATCCTAAAACTTATTTTTGCTCATATGACATATAAATATTTTTTACATGTTTATACTGCATATAATTTACCATGGAGGAGTTTAGGAGTTTTTTGAAATGATTTTTAATTTTTTATTAATTAAATGAATTTTTAGCACTTAATAAATCAATTTTCATACAACTATTTTTTATTTTTATATTATTTTTATGATATTTTTTCTGTAAGTATGTGCACATAAGGAACTACATAAAAATTGTCAACCTAATTAGATCAAAGATGTGGCCTCTAGAATTTCATTAAAATGCGGCACGGTTAATATAAAAGGAGTGCACCACTCATTCAATCATAAGTAATGGTATGGTGCAGTGGTATGAGAAGTGATGTGTGAAGCTATAAGTTATCGGTTCGAATCATGGAGAATGCAACAAGTGCAAAAAATTGTGTGGTTGGAGGTGATGGTGCCCGAGGTTCATACGGGTGGCCTCCGATATGGTTATTTTTTTTGCACTCATTTAACATTTTTATTTGATTTTTGGTTTTCAAAATTATTTTCACAACCAGTTTTGGAAAACTGGCTAAAAATGAGCTAGGAAAATGATTTTCACATGTGGTTAAAAATCGGCTTTGAAAATCTGATTTTTAGTGCCACTTGATCAGTGCCACTTTTGAAAACCGGCTGTAAAAATCGATTTCGGACCGGATGTGAAAATGTTTATGAAGTAGTGGACCCAATTTCCTTCTCTGTCTTCATTTACTCACCTGACGCATTGTCTTTTATCCTAGGTGACAGCTCATTTAATTCGTAGTCATTAGGTTGGGGATGGCCTTATACTCACGCTGGAATAAGAGTAAATTCTCTCATTTCCATTGAAATTTTTCAGTTCCCTTCAATGCCACTAGTTTAATTTTCACCTCCCTTGGATGCCATTCCATTCAGTTCAATGGTGTGTTGCTGTGATGTTGACATAAAAAAAGACAATAATGCCTTGTGAACCAAATGAAGAAAATTGAACATATTCCTTGCATGCCATTGTACAAGTCAATGATATTTGAAATTGCAGAAGCACAACCAACGACCAATATAGCATAACGCCATGATGAAAAAATTAAAAATAACTTGCACATATATAGATATATAACATATTATTTGAGCAACAAATAAGTTCTATTGATATTATAGGCATGAGATAAGTAGGCCATTCAAATACAGTCATGCAGACATAACTATACAATACATAGAAGTTCTACATAACATGACTGCTCACAGTCTTACACAAGTCTACTGATTCATCACATTATATTCACTTCTAGTAATTTATGATACATATAGTCCAGCAAAAGAAAAGTAGCAAAAGGACCATTAAATATGTGTTCTCCCAAGCAAAATGAGTTGAGCAACAGTTTTCTCGTCAGCAGACCAAATTTGGAGCACATAGACCATGCATTTTCATCCACAAAAGTAAGCAAAGTAGCCCAAAACAGCGAGACTTTCACTCCAAGATTTTTCTTTTGCTTCTAGTGCCCATTGTAGGGCTATCAGGAGTAGGTATTTTGCTTCTTGTGCACATGGCAGGACTATGAGGTGGCACCAATTCTTGTTTTTTAACCCTGCAACAGCCCTTGTTTTCCTTGCCTTTGTCTTCCCTTCTCTGTTCTCTTGAAAACTTACTTACTCATCTCTATTGATTCATGGACAGCTTCATGTTTTTCCTTGCCTTACTCTTTGACCAAAAATGCTTTATGATGCACTGAAACTAAACTTACTTAGGAGTTTTTCTAGAACTGAATATACTTGAGCACACTTGTTTGCATAAAAAATTGCAAGATATAGATGACTTGCAAAATTAAAAAAATAAGATAAGTGCAATATATGTAAACTAGCTTACCTTGGAGAAAAATACACTAGAGTTGGCCAAGAGGAAGTAGAGTCAGCAAATACTATACTCATCTCTGTTGATTCCTAGACAGCTTCATGTTGCTGCTTCTTTTTCTTCTTTGGTGGCCCCCTGCATGATCAATACATTACAAATACAAATATTAGTATAACTCTAAGCTGCAAGTACAAAATTTGTAAATATGCATTATATTACCTCTCAGCTAGCATGGCTGCTATGTCCTCCGGGTTACCATTTTTGCATGTATTCCAGTGGTGTCCATAACCTTGGCAAACATCACATCTATGTTGTTCTTTCTTGCGTGTTGTGCTGCCATTGTTCTCAGCAACCCCTTTGAACCTCTAATGTTTTCTTCTACCAGAAGTAGGCTTTAGAAGCGGTGGATGCATGAAGAAACCATGATCAGATTTTTGCCGTTGGGACTTGTCGTTCATGGCAGGGATAAGATTCTCATATGCAGCCCTAAATGTCTCAACTGAATAATATGACTCAACATATTTCTCCAAAGGTTCTTTCATGGAACAGATGAAAGTAATAGCATGTTTACAAGGAATGCCTAAGACTAAAATTTTCTAAACGAACAAGTTCTTTCTTGTAGGTTCACCACACACTTGAAGCCATTGCTCCCCTTGACACAGACTTCTGCAATATCATCTAAACATCTATGCACATCCATATCCAAATTGAAGCTCTCCTCTTTTAACTTCTTCATGATGTGTGGCAAAATAAGTCCTACAAACTTTTTTGAGACTATCCTTCTTGTATCCCACTTCTTCATAAGAAGTTGTTTTTCCATAAAATCATCCAAATTCAAGGCCTTGTATTTTTTATCCAATTATTGCAACTCTCAACCCGATTGTTGGTTACATAATCCATCTTACAATAGGTTAAGAACTGGCTTCTTGTCCATATCCTTGTGTGCCATTTCTTTATGTATTCTATTGCATCTGGTCTAGCTGCATACATCGCTTGCCAATTCTTCTCAAAGAAATATAGAGACCATGGTACTTTTTCTTAAAGTTGTACACCAAATGGAACATGCACTCCCTCTTTTCAACTGTTGAGACCACTTTGTCCAGCATCTTTACAAACTGCAAAGCCATGTGGTGTTCCTATGCAATCTCTAAGTCTCTCCAAAAACTAGATCCAGTTATCATTGGTTTCAGAATATATCACTCCAAAAGCCACTGGATACAACTAGTTGTGACCATCTACAACACATGCAATCGCCAACTGCCCCCTAAACTTTCCCGTAAAAAGGTACTATCTATTGACAGATATTGTCTATACCCCTTCAGGAAACCAACTATGCAAGGGGTCATAGAAAAAAAATATTCTATTGAACCTAACCTTATTCTGGATTTCATGATGATCAATGACTACAGCACTACCAGGACAGCACCTTCCAATCTTTGTCGTGAATGTATATAAGTTATCAAAGCTCTTATCCCAATCACCAAACAACTGCTTATGTGCTAGCTCTTTACCTGCATACACCCTCCTGTAAGGCACATCTACCTTGTACTTTGTCTTTATCATCTCCTTTAGCACCTTGGCACCATGCCTTGGATCTTCAATCACCCAATCCTTCACTACATCACAAACCCAAAACTTGGATGCATTCTTCACTTGCTTACTTCTTCCTGCACTTGTACAATTATGTGCATGAGGATTTTTCATCACCTATGAGGAGAAACAAAGAGTCCATTTTTAGTTTGAAATTAAACCAACCAATGGCCAAAAGAATCATATAATATTACAAGAGAATTACCTTTATTGTTACATTGTCATCCATCGTAGAAGCATGTAGTCTCCACCTACATCATTCTTCTACTTTCCTTGAACAATACACCCTCATTCTCCCTGGATCACTCTTTTCAGTTAAATATTCCAACTCATGTTTAATTGCATGGTAATTTAATGCCAGCTTAAATTCATCCATATTCAGATAAGTGCTACCAACAACTATTAGAGGGTCTTCTTTATCATAAGTAGCTGCATGGGGTTGTATAGGATCCTTTGCAACCAACCCATCCTCTTCCTCGAAGTCCTCATCAGATCCACATTCAGACTCAAAGGTGCCGCCTTCAAAGGTGACGCCAACAAATTCATTATCTGGTTCAAGATTTATAAGATAGTTATCATCATCAACGTTATGTTCAGTGGGCTGGCTGGTTATAGGCTCAGTGGGCTGGGTGGTTGTAGGCTCAGTTCGCTGGCTGGTTGTAGCTTCAGTGGCCTGGCTGATTGTAGGATCAGTGAGTAGATGTGATGTAGGCTGATTTGACTGAGTTTGTGCAGCCTTCTTTGGTATAGTAGGCCATTCAGGGATTTCTGTTGGTAGGGTATATGCAATGGCCATGTTCACAACTTTGCAATCATCATATTTAGCAAACATTGCAAGCAAATCTTGGTTAGTTTTGATTTAGATGTGGCTTTCAATGGCCTCATCATAGTAGGCAACGATGACAAGTTCTCTATATACTGAAGGATATTTCTCAACAATTTCAGCAACTAAATCCTTGTAATTGCAGACGTCTGAGTTAACAATAATGCTGATAACAAAGCAAGAAAGTTCCTTTCTACTTCTAGAATTGCCCATAATGCGAATTTCCAATGAATAAATCGATTTAGAATCCATCCCGTGAATTAAAATGTCATACAAACTACAACAATTACATCCCTAGCACCACAAAGACACATCATCCAGAAAGAAAGACACATGATGGATGAATAGCGCGTACCCTAGAAGAAGCCAATCCGGTTGGTCTCGATTTGAAGAAGCCATCCTTGATCCCAGCCCTCGCACGCCCTACGTAGATGCTGCACGCCCTGGCACCTCGAGCCCCATGTCAAGGCACCTCGCACCTTGGCCCACACCTAGGCACCCTGCCCCACGTGCTCCACGCTCCGCCCAAAGGGCCGCACCCTGTGCGCCCGCGCGCCCATAGCAGGGGCCGCGCCAGTTGCCTAGGGTTGAAAACGGATGGAAAAAATCCCGTTTCCGTTCGCCCATATTTCTATATTTGATCCATATTTCTAGCTCTACGGAAATGGGACGGAAAAATACGGAAACGGGACGGGAAATGGGATAGGGGTAGACGGGAACGGGACGGGATATGGGTGAGGGTGTATCCCGCCCATATTTGCGGGATCCCGTTTTTAACCGGGATGGACCCGTATTTGTCCCGTATTAATATTAACCGGGATGGACCAATAGCTTAGATCTCCCGCCATAGTAGGATTCGCCATATGCCGCTGTGTGAGTCCGTGATAATAAACTTACTTGTGTTGTTATAAACTGGTAGTGCTAGCCTTATTTTGTTAACTACTGGTACTTGTTTATCGTATATTTAATTGTGTGTGTAAAGTGTCGTCACACTATAATGAAACACTAATACGTTTGATCCCGATTTAAATCCCGAATTCTGACCGTTTCCGACATATTTCCGCCCATATTTGTTCGTTTCCGTGAACCCGTATATCCCGATCCCGTTTCCGTATATCTCGATCCCAATCCCGTTTCCGACTATCCTGTTTCCGGTAAAAAAAATATGGCAACGGAAATGGGAAAGGGGTTTTCCCGCCCGTTTCCGTCCATTTTCATCCGTACAGTTGCCGCTCGCTTAGGGGCCCACGCCCAGGAAGTGGAATGGCAGTTGCGGAGGCCCGCCCGCCGATCCACTCGCTCGTCGACTGCCGTGCCTGCTGCTTGCCTTTGTCTCGATCTAGGGTTTGGGTCTGAGGACGAGTCCTCGTTCTCTCTAGCCTGAATTAGATAAGGGCTTTCATTCATGGGCCTATGCTGTCATGGACTAAGGGGCAATGTAGGCATCAAATTTTGATGGAAGTTGTTGTCTAGACTGTGGGTCCCATGAGTCAGTGATATAACATAACTGAATGTTAACGGGAGTGGCATCCAAGGAAGGTGAAAATTAAACTAGTGGCAATGAAGGGAATTGAAGAATTTCAATGCCAACGAAGGAAGTGCTATAAATTCTAATGGCATTGAGAGAATTTACTCCTGGAATGTAACACTCCTGTGTTGATTGAGATTACTAAACCCTGTCTTGGATGATCTTGTAAGATCATTAAGGATTAATTAGTGAGTAGTGAGGTTAAATCAAAAAGGAGGAATGGAATTTTGGAAGGAGGGTTTGAGTTGGAATTTTTGGACCAAGTTCAGGGCCTTGTAGTTTCCAATTTAAGCAAAATTAACAAACAAGTGTATAAGAGAAATTGTAGTTTGATGAACCAACAACAAGAGTTATATTTGGAGTTTTAAAAGTTTACATGTGAAATATGGAGGAAAAGTGGCTTGAAGGTGGCTGTTTCAAAAGCAATGGAAACTGCACTTTTTCTGAAAATGGGTGTTTGAACAGGGGCAGATTCAGTGCAACTTAACTCCTTATCTAGGCCGATCCAGCTCAAGGTCATATTGGAGAAAGTGAAGCTTTATATACAGGCTATAACTTTTGTATTTGAAGTTTTGAAAGTTTACATTCAAAATGTGGAGAAAAATTGGTTTGAATCTGCTGGATTTCGTAAGATTCAGCAAATGCCAGATTTGGGGCCGATATTCAGTGGTCCATATCTCAAAATTCGTTGAGATTTAGACCAAGGTCATATTGAGGAAAATGAAGTTCGATGTTTGGGATACAATTTTCATGTTTTGAGCTCAAAGATTTTACAAGCAGAATTGGAAGAACAAGCTATGTTATTTCACTGGCCTGGACGAGTTCAGAGGGGACAGGTTCAGTTAAGTCGCTAACGAGCTGAAGTTCAGAGCTCCGGATCTCTGAATCTGGGGAGTTTTGGATCAAGGTTGTATAAAGAGTTTCAAAGATGGATGTATCATCTACAATTCTTGTATTGGGTACTTGCTGAGCCGACTTTTGGAAGGGAGAGTTTGAGAGAGAGTTTGAGAGCTGGTTCAATCGGCCGGCGCGTGCGAACTCGTTTGAACGTCGACCGTTGCCGACGCCCCACCGTTCAAGCTTGCGCCAAACTTCGCACGTGACGCGCGCCAGTGAGTCGCGAGGACAACGCATAGCGGTAAGCAGCTGCTGGCGGCGGTCAAGGGGCGCGTGGACGGGATATGGCCGACGGAATCGAGTTCTCCCTTCCTCCCGTTTTCCTGTTCGCCGTCTGTCGTAGTTCACCATCGCCGCCAGTTTTCACCGCCGCCGCTGCCTTTCCACCCACATCCTCCCACCAAGAATGACCAAAAATGTCTCCCTGATCCATCTGAGTTCGCCCGCAATGCCCTGAGCACCCGCGCCTTGCCGTTCTTCCAACAGCGCCGCCGCCAACCTTTCTCCGTCAAGCCCGCGGTGAGCTCCACCCTCCGACCATTCTCATCACTGTCTAACCCCCTAGATAGGCTCCTGAGGTTCTTGCGCAGCTCGTAGTGGGACGTCTGGCCCTGTTCCGTGCCCTGCTTGGCCGGAACGCCCTTGCGCCGCCGTGGACTTGATGTGCCGCCGCCGCGGGTGCTTGTCGGAGGGGGTCCGGTCATCCTCGGACAGGGGTTTAGCCGGGGATGGATCTGTGGAAGGCTAGAACAGCTGGCCGTGGGGTTCGTGAGAGTCGAGGGCCTTGCCGTCGGCGAGTTGGCCGCCGGCAGGGCCGGTCCTTGCCGCGTTCAGGCGCGAACGCGCGCGGGCGTGCGTCTGCGCGTGGAGGACGAAGCGGTGGGCGGTGCTGGGCTGGGCCGTGCGTCGGCAGAAAGGGAGAAGGAGCAGTTGGGTCGGGCCCAGTTTGTCGTCCAGCAGAGTGGGAGAGAAGAGGGCAGGTGGGCCGGGCCGGCCAGTGGGAAAAAGAAAAAGGAAAAGGAAACGTGGGCCGGGCCGGTCAGAGGAGGAACGGGCCGGGCCCAGTGGTCGGCCGAATAGGGAAAAGAGGACTGCGGGATGGAATTGGTTAAGCCAGGGGGGTTTTTGCAAAACCGAGAAGTTTTGAGTTTTATTAAGTTTTTAGTGTTTTTAGAAATGCATTTCAATAGGATTAATACTTAGAAATTGCATATGTTTTTGTAGGAAACTCTAAAATTAATGAAATAAATTTTATTGCAATAGTTGCATTTTTCTTTAAGCATTTAGATTATTGTTTAGTATATTAGATGCTTTTATAAATACTACCCTTGATTTTTAGGATGGGCTTAAGGGTTTGTTTAATTGGAAAATAGGTTTTGGTTAGTTATTCTCTTGTTTATAATCCTTGAAATATGCTAATTAATTCTTTCATGCTAATTAGGTGTTATTCAAGGTTTAAGGTGGTTAAGGGTCTCTAATTTAATTCTTCCATGTTTTTGCATCATATCGTGTAGATCAGGATCCGCTGCAGCCCGAGTTGGTGGAGGTTCCCGACGATGTCCAGGAGGGGGACGAGGTGGTGTTCGAGGCGGAGACTGAAGCCGTTCCGCAAGCCCCAGCAGCCCCTGTTGCTGCAGAGCCGGAGATCTATGAGCCAGGCAAGCCCCGGAGCATATCCGTCCCAGTTCTAACTTAACTAATGTTGCTATGATTGAGCCCATGTTTGTGCATTAGATTAGGATAGAGTGAATCCTACTTTAATGCATAATCCATCCTTGTTTAGAGCATCTCTGCCATCTTTTCAAAAAGATAGAGTAGAGTTGCTTAGACCTGCTCACAATAGTAAGTCAAGTGTTATCCCAATCACCTGCCAGTAGGTAATGTTGGCATTAGAGGGCTAAATCTGTTTAATAAGTCTTTGAAAGTGTTGGGCAGGACGTATGGTTGGTGATAAGTAATATGTTGGACGTTTTGGTAGTTGAGTTGGTCCTGCCCATTGAATAAGTTTAGGAGTTGCTGTGGTCTGCCTGTGGTCAAGCTTTGAACGTACTGGGCACATACCGGTATAGGAAGCCGGAAACCTGATGTACTTCTGTGGTACTAACGGTTGAACTGTGACTCACCATGTCTGGCGAGGAATGTTGGCGGAGTCGTAGTCAGTAACCCACATGCCTTTGCCCGGGCACTGTGTAGAGAATGGGGATGCGACCCCGGGCTATGTGGGCACAGTTCAGGCAATAGTGGCCGCAGCGGGAAAGGTAGCTTCGTGTGGCCTTCCGAGGGCTCGCACGCGGCGTGTGATCCAGGTTTTCCCCTGCAGGGTTTGAAATCGATTCGAAACGCCGAGTGTCACGGTTTTGATACATGCTTGATCCTGACAGATAGTTTATTGCATGTTTATGTAAATGTTCGGCTCTCATATTTGCCATGCCTTGTTTTTCCTACTGTTGGCAGTACTGATTGGCTCACCTAGCTGAATAGGATTTTATTTTGTAAATTTAATTTTAGTAATTAGAACAATAACTTAATAAGCTATGCCTTGCTAGAGTCTGTTGTTTCTGTTTAACTTCAAAGCCATGCATGCCCTTGCGGTCCTTTAGTTTAGTCTGTCGGGTAAGTCTCGCTGAGTACCTTTGTACTCAGGGTTCTTTGACCCCTTGTTGCAGCTGAGCCCGAGGAGTAGGTTGTTGCAGGCGCCGTGGTCGTCCGTGGACTCAGTCATGTCAGGGCACGACATGATCTGATGTTGGTTTGTTTAATTACCTTGTTAAACTGTTGCTGAACTTAGAACCTGTGTAATATTTAAATTTGAGCTACTCTGGTTTGTGTAATTCTTACCTGTCTGTGTTGTATATTCTACCTGTGCAATATCTGTGATGCTTCCTCTGGTGTTGGGATCCCGAGTATTTGTGATGAGACAGCTGAAAGTGAACACTCGATGGAACCCTGGACTTATGCTGACCCAGGTGTGTGACGTGTTAGTGTTTCACACTACAGATCACACCTGAGTCAGTTTAAGTAGGGCTGTTCCGTCACATGGAATAAAGCAGGGCAGGCTGCTAGTAAAAGCTTAAAGGCCTTGCTTCTCGATGTTATTCCACGGTGTACGTGTATGTCAAAATTAAAAGTCCCAATGAAAGAGATATCCAGGTGACCTCGGCTGGTGCGAAAATATTTACAAGGGAAACTAAGTGGCATAGGTGGATTAATTAAAGAAGCATCAAGAGAGAGAGAGAAAGAGAGAGAGAGAGAGAGATTATCTGGAATTTGGGCTAAGAAAGGTTTAAGAAATTGATGGAGACTGAAAAGCTAGATTTGGATTGAACGAAAGCCTAGTCATAATTTAAAACCTAGTTAAATTCATTTTTCATCCAAAATAATATGCAGTCGACATGAGTGCAATCACCCACAAACTGATTTTTAAAAATAGAAAGCTTTTATTTCTCTATCTAAATTGATAAAAAAACAAAATAAAGGTTAAATCATTTATTTTATTTAGTGCAATCTATTCACAACCCAAATTTGAAATTTTGGGGTGTAACTGTCATCATTATTTTCCACTATAACCAGTAATGCAGTTCGATGCCTTTTAGTTTTTCAAATAAACCCAATTTGTTTTCTTCTTTTCTCAGGTAGCAATATCCAAAACCTTTTTTAAAATAAACCTTGCATTTAAAAAACATCTGTGTCGTATTTTGACCTTGTCTCAAAATCTAGCTCTCCCCTGACTTAAACTTGAAATATATTCAAATTTAAATCGAACGATCTCAAACTCCATTTTAATTTGGAATACTTTCAAACTTAAATAGAAGTTCCATTCATCTCTAAATATTCTAGGATATTCAAATGAACTATATTAAATTTGAACAAATCCTAAACACTAAACCATATATTTTAATTTGGATTCCACCAATCCTACTTAAAACCCCAAATCTTTCTTAAATCCAAACCCTAGGATGGGCCAAATCTCTATTCCCAGCCCAGCCCATCTTTCCCCTCTTCTTTGTTTCTTCTAATCTGGTCTGGTCCACCCTTTCTCTGTCTCTTCCCGGCTCAAATCACCACCGTCTCGGCACATGATTAAGTCTATACAATGCCATCTTTGGCAAATGGCAATAGAATTTGAATGGTGTGATCCAGTTGCCATGAATACATAAATGATCAAAAAAATCAACTTTGTAGAGTGCCATTACATTTTCATTGTAATCGTGTATGAAGACAGTTTCCTCAAACTAGATACTGTCCATTTTGCTGGATGAGCTTGTCAACTACAATGTTGTAGGCCTTCTCGGTAGGATGGAAGCCATCCCAGAAAATATAATCAATTGCATTTGGGCATGCATTGTGGTACGCAATGAATATGGCAGCACTTAGCACTGTGCTACCACAGCAACCTTCATTCACCTCCTTGAAACCTACATAATTATGCCATATTTTTCAATGTTCAGTACAGAAGGTTGTAATGACTATCTGTCAATTAAAATCACCAGTTGAAAGAGCCGCTATTGCTCTTTGATTCGTGTTAGTTCAGGCCACACTCTGTAGAGGTCTAACTCGCATTACAACAAATGAAAACATAACACTCACCATAAAAAGCTGGATTCTGAATAAGATCCAGTAAATTGTAGTATATGTCAATATAAAGAAACTTTGATCCATAACCATTCCTTTCTGCATTTAGTCGATCTATTTCCTTTGAGATCTTTGAATTAAATAATAGAGATGCTTGATTTCTTGAAGGCTCACATTCCCTTGATGGACTTCCTCCAAGCGTTATTTGTGAAGGACAACAACCCAATGGTGGAACACCAACAATTCCAATCTTCTTAGCTCCCATATCATTCAGAGCCTGTACAAAAATTTAGCGTGCATGAACGTGTCAGTCTCATAGTCTATATGTATAAAGTCTGTGTTTTGCATGTTTTTGTATAGAAAAATCAACATTGTAATACAAAGATGTGCAAAGTAGCGATATATTGTAAACTTGCAAACATAAGGGACGAAAAAAAAGATATCTAATGTATAAATAAAATTTACAAAAGGGAAATGAAGCTTCAGTGAATACACAGACGATGGAACAAAGAGAAGCCATTAAAAGTTTTCATATCAACCATTCTCAAAGAATTTGTGCAGTTAAAATCATAACAGTTACCGTTGTGAAGTTGATTGCTGAAGAGACAAGAAAGTCCATATAAGAAGGAAGATCATATTCATGACGTCTTAAAGGAGCTGCAAAATAGTTATTGACAATATCATTTGCCCCCATGACTGTAAAGAAGACGGCTTTAGAGATAACACGTGTCATCTCCTCCTCTCCAACCAAACCTGCTACCTTCTCCTTGTAGTCATGGAATAATTCAAGTTGCTCGGCACTGGACCTGGCAGTCTACATTCATTTGCATTTCTTGGTTTATGGGGTGATCTTATTCTCTGAGAGACAATGAAAAAAAAATACTGCTTCGGGACAGTAAAAAAGAAAGTGGTACCGATAATGTAGATGTGAGGGGATCATATCCACTGCCTCCTGAAGCAAAGGCCACACCGGTGAGCAGGTCATTTGGTTGAAGGTTGTCAGCAAGGTAAGGAGGCAATAGCTCCTTAACCCCCAACTTAGAAGCTGTTCATTAGTGATGGTACTATAAGAAAGAAGTTTGATCAATAGGATATGGAAAAGGAGCTAACTCTGAAGAAACAAATCATATGCCACGCGCGCGATCAGACTACTACAAAAGCCTTTGTGTGCCTTTCTACTACGCATATTCTGAAGACACATATATGACGTACTATAGGCAAGGACTTCAGCAATGCCTCCGTAATTACTTGCTATCAATGTGTCCAGAACTAGAGGACACGAGCAATAGAATAGTTGTTGGACTTGGACCACCGGAAGTGCCATGGAAGGACAGGAAACCCCCTGAAAATCCAGGACAATAATACTAGCTGTATTCAGTAGCCAGTTGCTCGTACAGTATCTGATCTATGCTATACTGTATGTGAAGCACAGAATTACAGAAGCATGGCGACCTTATCCAGTCAACAACCACATGCCCTGGCCCCTGGCTGCACTACTTCCCTTCATATCTCCTACAGTACGCTTTTAAGGCAGTGTTTTGGTTCATGTTTTTGTAATGCATTCTGATCACATCCGTAATCAAACGCATTTGTTAATAATCTGGGTCCATCAAAACAAATTACCTTTCTTTTCACTTTATAAGACTACAGAAACATGAAAGCATCATACTACTTCCAGTGTCATCATTCGTCCTCATATATATTGGCCTGAATCAAAAGTTTTAACTAGTCTCCATATATGTAACTTTCATATAGAAAGTTACTTTAATCACTTGTGGAGTTGGACCATGTTCTCAAATACTTAAATGCATACATTCTAGGACCATGCACTATAGTGCTTGGACGATGATATGCACGCTCTGAAACATCACTAGTGCATGTGGTTAAAGTTAGAGAAGTTTCAAACTCATAAAGTGAACTATAATTTGGGACACATTCTACTACGGTTTATCACCTCTGGCCGACAATATAATAAACAGTACATATCTCATGCCAACATACCTAGTAGGTCCCCGGGCACCAAACCATTGGAGAACCTTCCGGTGGCAACTCCGCCGGGGAAGTCCTGCCCGTACGGAGGGAAGTTGGCCTTGGCCTCCGTCAGCCGGTGGTTGTTGTTGCCGGGGTCGACGATCGAGTCGCCAAACATGAAGATCGCCCGAGATATCCTCGTGCCCACCGGAGCCGGATCCATGGACGAGTCCCGGCAAAAGCGCCACAGCCAGCAGCAGGAGGATCATTTGGCAGCAACCATGACGATGGCCGCTGAGACCTCTACTGGCTGTCAGTGACGCCATTGTTGACTGCCTTACCTTTGCCCCTTGCGTCGCTCACTTGTAGCGCTCTATGGTCGCGGGATCAAGGCGCACATTATATAGGCCCTGTTTAATTGGGGTGAAATGGTGAAAAATTTATGCATTGGGTCGCGTGCACAGAGAGAAGAAATGAACTGACACAGTTCTCGAGGTGGAAAGAGAATGGAAAGTTGGGAGAATTAAACAAGGCCATAGCTCGCTGTGATTCTGTGAAGACATGTATATGAAGTACGTCCATGTAGTGTGTAGTACACAGCTAGCTGCCGTGACGCGACTTGTGTGCATGATGGTGGTTGAGCGTTGCATCCGCCACGCTCCCATCCGGTTATTAATAATTAAGTTTCTCTCCCTGGTGAAATCCGCGGCCAGGGAGGCGACCTTCTACTGTGGGCGTTTTATTTTTTCTGATGGGCCGCAGTTTGCTCTTTTAGTCTGGAGGCAGTTTGGGCCCATGTGCATCGGTGAACTGCGTTGGCCCATGGAACTCGGAACGCCTCCTACTCCTACCCGCTCTCTCTCTTCCGTAGCTCCAGCTCCGCCTCAGCCTCCGCCTTCGCGTCCAACCACCTCCTCCGCGTGCTCCCGCACCCGCTCCCGCTCAGCCTCTTCCCGCGCCTCCCGCGCCGTAATCCCCACTCATTCACTTTCCTTCTTGCCTCGCTCTCCAACTACCTTGACGCTGACACCGCCGCCGGATCGTCCGCCTCCCGCTACCTGGGCTCCCACGTGCACGCGCTGGCCGTGAAGGCTGGCGCCGCGGGCGACCTCTACGTGCGGAACGCGCTGCTGCACTTCTACGGGGTCTGCGGCGACGTGGCGGCGCTGCGGAGGGTGTTCGACGAGCTGCCGCTCGTGCGGGACGTGGTGACATGGAATGCCGTCCTCGCTGGCTATGTCCGAGCGGGCAAGATGGTGGATGCGCAGGAGCTGTTCGACGGAATGACGATCAGGGATGAGGTTTCTTGGAGCACGGTGGTGGGTGGGTATGTGAAGGAAGGGGAGCTGGAAGTAGCGCTGAGAGTGTTTAGGAACATGGTGGCGCAGGGGGTGAAGGCAAATGAGGCAGCTATAGTGATGGCACTGTCGGCAGCTGCACAGCTGGGGCTGCTTGAGCAGGGGAAGTTTGTGCATGAGGTGGTCCAGACGGCAGGAATCCCAGAGTGTGAATGTAGGTGCTGCGCTGGTTGACATGTATTCCAAGTGCGGAAGCATAGCAGCGGCGAGGGAAGTTTTTGATACCATGCCAAGGAGGGATGTGTTTGCTTGGAACTCCATGATCTGCGGGCTTGCTGCCCATGGACTGGGGCATGATGCGGTGGATC
>CM014272.1:48088798-48112535 GCA_004135705.1 Alloteropsis semialata
GTTAAACTTGCAAAACCATCTAGCAGCAGAGTCGGGTTCGGGAAACAGTAGATAAACAGAACCATTTGCCCTATACATGAACTACTAAGGAAACGGAAAAGAAACCAGAGAGTTAGGGTTACAACCATCGGCGGTGGTGGCGGGATTGGCGGCGGCGTTGGCCATGGCGATGGCGGCGTCGTCGTAGGAGGAAGAAGGTCGCGGTGAAGTCGTCAGTGGAGCAGTCCCGCCGCTTGCTGCGCCTCTGTGATCGGATTCACTAGGAATGTCGGGGTGGGGAGTACGGCTGCGGCGAATCTCGTGTGTCGAGCCTGCCAGCCCCACCCCTCTTAATATAGCGCAGTGCGACGGGGCCCACTAACCATTAGGGCTAGGCGCCCCCGATCAGGACGCGATAAAGGGGTTAATAGGCTGCCGTTGGGCCAGCCACTTGAGATTAATCTAACATGTTGCTGAGGGCTTTTGCCCGACAAGCATCACATTTGTTGGGGTGCTGAATGCCTGAAAACATGCGTTCTTATCCCCATGGACCGAATGGACCAGACCGCCGTGGGCTCTATTCTTCTTGCCGGTCCAATGCAAAGCAAAAAACGGTCCAAAACTTCCGTTCTTTGGGCCTGCAGGCGCGGCGGAGCGCGCGAGGCATTCTTAGTATGGTGCCTCCTCCTGTCGTTTGCTGCATAAGTGCGGTGACACGTCACACTGTTCAAGATATTATTATGCGGGCAGAAGAGATATGCCACATGATTGTATTCGACTGCACTTTAATTAAGTTTGTGACGGAGGGGTACATGTTCATGTGGCCCTACCAATTATAATTAAGTTTTTCTTGGCCAATTAAATTATTGATTAATTAAAGTTCTCTTGAAATTCTTTGATTTAAGTGATAAGATGCAAATAAAAGCTGAATGCTCTGGTTGAGAAGCATTATGTTTATGAAATTTTATTTTATACTGAATAGTTACTGTACTTTATAACCTGTCCTCGGTCAAACTAGCGCAGAAGCAGGATGGACGAGGAATGAGTCATGTAGTAGTCAAACACTCAAACTCCATCCGGCCCATGCCACCGCGATCCCCACGGGCTGGAACGCTCCCTCTGTTGGCGACGACGACACCTGGCAGCGGCGGCGGCGCCTGCAGGGGTGATTGGTTGGCCGCATCACCCCCGAGCCAGGCTCCCCGCGTGCATGCACCGGATGATTGGATGTCTGGTTAAGCGGCCGGGTCTAGCTCCCCGCATGCAGTCGCACAGACTGAGCCAGGCTCGCGGGAAACGCCAGAGTCGGCTGTTTCTGGCGGGCCTGGCTCGTGAGAGCCAGGTATTAGCTAGATAACGATGTTATTAATATATGATTAGCATATACTAGTCAATCAACTCATGCTTCCGCACGGGCTAATATTTTTAAAAACTATTATATTTAAAATTATTCAAAAATTAAACTCCTACCTAATAATCAAAATTGTTTACATATTACTCTTTCATTTTTTTCAATACTTCAACATGATGCTCATAAAAATGTGTACTTATCATTTTCTATTTGAAATTAATTTTTAATTAGTAATTACTCTATACACTTTTTCATGCACATTCACAATTATAACACTTTGTATCGCGCCTCCATGCATTATATTTAACATAAAAATCAATATTTTTCATTACTTCCTCACGTATCTTTACCTATTTTCAAAAAGAGGATTGCTTCTTACTTTCTTTTGTTCGTCCTGACAGGTGGGTCCCACCTATTACGATGAACTATAACCATAATTCTAACTGTTGGCATTGATTTTCTAATTGGATTAGAGTCCTAACTGAACCCATCAATCTTTATCTCCTACCTCTCTATCTCTATCTATATATATCTTTACCTATTTCTAAAGGAAGGAACATTTTAGCGGTCTGTCATATACGTCTCACGATCGGACGAGACATGCTTCATCTTGTCCTCTGATCGGATTAGGAGTAGTCCATTGTATATTGCAATCAGATTAGAAAAAGCAAGTTAAATACTTTAACTTAACTTGCTTAGAAAAACGATATAACGGTCCCCATCCCATGGGCAAGGTTGCTAGTACATGTATAAATGGTCTACATGGTGACACTCATGATGCATATATACCTTAAGTTATTATTTCTATGTTAATAATGATAAATTACCGTAATTTAGAATCATATATCAGTTTACTTTTGGACTTTTCGGTAGAATACACATGAAGATAATTTTAAGATTTAGATACAAATTTTGAATGTCATTTTAAGTTATCCTTTATAATGATATGCATGAGTAAATTAGATAAAAATTATGGGGTTAATTTAAATTATTTTTTATAATAGCATAGCTCGATAATTTAGATACATTTTTAGGATTTATTTTAGAATATTTATAATGATAGTGGTGGGTAACTTTTTTAAAAAATATAATAGACCAATAACTATGGTTATTAGAGTTTACATGATTGACATTTCTGGTTTTTGTGAGAATTTCTAGAATTTATCTTTTTTTCTAGCGTGTCTCGTGATAACTAATGCGGAGTCCCCAAATAAAAAATTAAAGCTACATTTCTACCAAACTATTACGAGCTATCTCTCATCTATAGATCTATACTATAAATCTATACTATAAAGAACGAAAACAATTGAAAACGTTTTTCACCCAATTTGGGTCCACCGTACCCCTCACGCCGGACCCAATTGTCAGAGCCAAAGGAGGTGAAAAAGGACCGAGACCCATAAAAATCACGAGTTAGAAAATGATTCTGTCCAAAACCTAATGTTCTTCTCACCGTATAATCGTTTTACCCACATGCGTGTACCCGTCATTGTTCTCACCTTGAACTCTCGCCCGCTATACTACGCGCGACGGCAGACTACGCAGACGCGACGGGATCACGCGGGGACGCGGCGCGTGTGTGGCGTGAGATCACCCATCTCTTGTGACCGCCTCTCGCACGCCCGGCCTGTTTAGATGGAGGGTGAAAAATTTTTCACCCTCCTTTGACCACTAATTAGGGGTATTAAATAAAGTCAGTTTACAAAACTACCTCCACAACCCCTGGTAAATTCGCGAGACGAATCTAATGAGGCCTTTGACCGCACGATTAGAGGATGATTACTGTAGCATTACTGTAGCAAATCATGGATTAATTAGGCTCGTTAGATTTGTCTCGAAAAGTTACGCTCATCCGTGAAGAGGTTTTGCAAATAGACTTCATTTAATACTCCATGCAAGAAAGATTCCTTTTTGCAAAATTTTGTGGAGCTCCATCTAAACACGAAGGTGCATTAACTCGATGATTTAACAACTGTGATGGCTGGTAGATTTTGCAGGGCTTGATCGTGCGCAACTGCACATCAAGCGATTAGGGTATTACCTGGGCCAAAGAAAAACATGCGAGGGATCAGAAGCACCTAGGAAGGACAGAAGGTATTGCCTAATTGTTTATAGGTAGAAAACATGATATATACAAAACTGTGTACATGATGAATCTGTATGAATGTTGATTGTAGAGCGAATTTTTAATACGTCTCTTGATAATTTGTATATACATGTTGGCGTCGGCAGCGGACAGCTGATGCCTCGACGCGATAGCAGTGACACCAGTCATCCGTGGATCTGCCTCTACGCGAGCAACGACCGATTGTGCCGTGTTGAGACTGCGCGAGCAGGAGCAGAGCAACTCGAGTCATCAGTGCACAGTTAGGCATTAACAGATGGAATTTTGCCCTGCATCCCCAAATGCTCACCGAAAGCTTCAGGTAATCACGCTTTAGTCAATTTAAATATGAAAGCTGCGAGTGTCCAATGCTGAATTTATTTTTCCATGTCTCTCGCGGCTACAAGGATTGTTTGATTTATATGAAAAAGGTAAATTGACGATTAATTCTGCATTTTCTACACACTTCATCTGTTTTGAATCTTTTAATCTTGTATGATCTGATTTTCTTTGTTGCAATCTTTGTCATCTTTTTATTTTCAATGTATGAAAAGGTAAATTGACGATTAATTCCTGCATTTGCTACACACACTTCATCTGTTTTACAATCTTTTCATCTTGTATGATCTGATTTTCTTTGTTGCAATCTTTGTCATTCTTTTCTTTTCAATTGACAGATACGACATACATCATTGTCTTACATATAAATAAATTCTATAATTAACTTCTATACATACAAAAATGTTTAATTCTATAATTCGCCCCCCTACATTATAAAGTATTTGTTATGTAAAAAGCAAATTATAAAACTTTAATTATAATAATAAGAAATTGTGGGTTATTGATTTTTTTATGCAAAATTTAAAATTGTTTCTTATCAAATTTTGTAACACGTGCATGTCGCACATGCGTCTATGCTAGTTTGTTTAAATATTCGAACACAATACCTATATAGATATATACTTACTATTTTCATCTGAATGTGATATATCTTTGTTAGTAATTACTCTACAATATTTTCATACACAATTATAATCTTTAAATTTTCACTTTGCATCACATGTATGCCTTGAATTTATTTAATGAACCCTAAGTTTGAACTATAATTTTAACGTAGAATTCTATATTGTCGTCACTTCCCCTATATATTTATAAATGACAACGCACATTATGCGTATATACCTTAATCACTATATAATATACCAATAGTGTATGAAATACACGATTTAGAATCTTATATTGATCTATATTTTAAATTAAGGTGATTTGAATTCTAATGTAGGATTATCTCATGTTATTTTTAATAGTGACATATGTGGGTAATATAGATGTAAATTAATTTAAGTTATTGTTAGGTATTCGTAGTGGGTAATTTAGTTGCAAATTTATGAGATTATTTAAATATTGTTTATAATGGCATAGTGGGTAATTTTGATGAAGATTAGAGGGTTATTTGGTTTGTTTTATATAATGGCAAAGGTGGATAATTTTGATATAGATTTAGGGGTTACTTTAAGCTATTTTTATAATGGCATAGGTGGGTAATTTTTTAGAAAATATAATAGATCTAATGGCTACGATGATTTGAGTGTTCCAATTGATGGCCAGATATTTTGCTTTTTTGTGAGAATTTCTAGGATTTCTTTTTTTTTCTAGAGTGTCCACCTAGGATCCTAGGTGGCTTCATCTGAAGGCTTCAAAAGGAGCCTCCAATTAGTAATAGTAAGATTAAGTAATATTAATATATTTTAAGTTAAATTAAGATTTATAAAGCTAAAATAAAATCATTAAAACACAACTCCATAAACTAAACATTAGAAAATCACTTGTTTTTTGTAATCTTATCTCATGCGACATGACACATATATGTAACCAAACACCATCTTCTTCTCAGCCAGGTTGGACACGTGTAGACAACCAAACACGCACATGCACTCAGCCTGGCTCACAGGAGCTTGTCTCACAGATACAAGCCAGGCTAGGATCATGAAGGCAACCAGCCCCTACATGGACGCCGCCAGCAGCCCCCGGCCTTCCATCCGAGCACGACCCGGTCTGTTCGTGGGCTTCCGGAGAGTGCAGCGAGCGTATCTACCCCCAAATCGTTAGGTCATTCAAGCTGTGTGGCCATCTTGATGAGCTGACGGAGATGGAGCTGTCCCTGATGTACGACATCATGTACACCAAGGCGACTGTGATCCACAACCTGGTACGGGTCCTGCATCCGCGTCATCGCGCCGGTTGCCACAGTGGCTGCGTTCCTTATGTTTCTGATCAGCAGCAAAAAATTGCACAATCAACATGATGTCGCCATCTCCTATACGTCTTGTTGGTTGGGGCCTTGCTCCTGGAGATGGCATCCCTGGTCAGGGCGGCCGGGTCGACTTGGACACGGGCATTCTTGTATGACAAGAAGTGGCTCTGGCTCCACCGGCACTACCAGAGAACTCTTCATCCATCCACCGTAATCGGTCACGGATGGATCGGACCCGGTACCAATGCTTGCATTGGTACCGGGTCTAAATCGAGAACCCTTTGGTACCGGGCGGTAACACGACCCGGTACCAAAGGGTGTCCTTTGGTACCGGGTGATGTTACGACCCGGTACCAAAAAGTCCTAGAACTTTTGGTACCGGATCGTAACATCACCCGGTACCAAAGGAGACCCTTTGGTACCGGGTCGTGTTACCGACCGGTACCAAAGCCTCCGTAAAAATCTAGACGCCATCTCTCTCTTTTATCTCGCGCCATCTCTCTCACCCACCCGGACTCTCATCTTATCCCCTCCCTCTCTCACCCAGACTCTCTCTCTCTCACCTGCGGGCGGCGGCGGCGAGCCCCCCTGCGGGGCGAGGCGAGGCCCCCTGGCGGGGGCGGGCAGCGGCGGCGGGCATGGCCCCCTGGCGGCGGCGGGCGAGGCCCCCTGGCGGCCGTGCGGGGCGAGGCGAGGCCCCCTGGTGGCCGGGGAAGGCTGACCGGGAGAGGATTTGGAAGGTGACCTCGAGGTGATTCTCTCTAGCTGATTCTCTTCTGCTGATTCTTTCTTCCTCTTACTGATTCTCTCTTGCCGATTCTTCTCTTAGATGTGGCCATCGGTGGATGATTGGTGCCTATGCATGAGGATGATTTTGAATTGGTGCTGTTAGATGAGAGGATTTGGTGGAAATGATTTGGATTTGTGCTGTGTTTGCTTGTAAAATCTAGTTGACGATGAACTGAAGATGATTTGGATTTGGTTTTGTGATGATTGTTTGTAAAATCGAATTGGATGACGATGATGAACTGAATCAAAATGCGCTGAGGGTGAGGATTTGGGTTTGGCGCTATTTTTTTTGTTTTTTGTTTTTAGTCATCGGTACCGGGTGAAAATAACCGTGACCGATGGCTTTTCTCATTAGTCACGGATGCGCGGTACCGGTTCCAAAACCCGGTACCAAAGGGTGTTTGGAACCGGTACCGATTGAGGGTTCTCCGGCAGTGGAGGAACTTCGTTGCCCTCCGCAAGGCTGTCGGAGCGGCAAAGTACCGGAGGTGGTCCGGCTCCGTCGGACAGTACGACCTGTTGCTGTTCTGCGCCCAAGAGAGAAGGAAGCCTGCGGGCAAGATGACGGCAGCGCAATGTCGCTAGTGGGGGCTCGGCAGCAACAGGTGCGCCACTCCCGGCCCGCCAAGGTCTCCGCCTCGACCAAGGAGTTGGTTGGTGGCTTGGTGCTCAAAGGCTTGCTATGCATCTTAGAAAAGGGCTATGAATTCGGCTCCTTCCCAGGCCTGGCCACCCTAAAATATTTCAACCTGGACAAGCTCCTTGGCTGGAGCATCCAGGATATTGGTTTTGAGGATAGCATCGTTGTCTAGCACGTCGCCAGTGAGATCTGCATGTTCATGGATCGCAGCCAAAATGAGGAGCTGCTGGAGGCCATCAGGGTGCTATCTAACTACAGTCTACATGATGTTCCTTCTTGTCGAACGCCCGTACATGCTGCCTGGCCCTGTGTGGCTCAGCGGGTTACGAAGCAAATGTCCGAGAAACTTCGGGCTTATTTGGTTCAGGTCCTCAGAGCTGCCTGGGCCAGGCAGCTCACCCAGGCCGTCGATTTCATCGGCCTGGGTCACGATTGCTGCCTGGCTCAGGACCTAAACCAAACATGCCCTTCGTGCGAAATGATGCGACAAGATGGGAACGGTTAGAGTATAAATTGTAATAGACTAGTACTAAGACAATATAGTCTGAGTAGGACTCTTTAGTACTATGCAATTAGGACTCTATGAGACTGGACTATATAATAAAAACCCAGACTACCATAGAGGACAAGCTATTCCAAAGATATTCTAAAACTATCCCAATAATATTTTCCACATGGTATCACAGCTATAGACCAACGTTAGACTAACGTCGCTTGATCCTAGGGCAAGCCATACCTTCCGCTCGCGTCGCTCTGGGGAGATTATTAGTCTCTACAATCTCTCTGGGGCGCTGGAACAATTAGTTAGTAGTTAGCCTCTGGAAAAAAGACATTGATTAGATTAGTTCCTAGTTTTTTCCCTAAACCATCTTCTCGGCAAGTTAGGGAAAAAAGTGCATGTGTACGTACATGCATGAATAATCAAGTTGTGCATGCACGTGTCCATGTGCATCCGCGACGCAAGAGATTAGCTGTTCGATTCTGTCTCATCGTCGCCGAGATCAACGGCCTTGTTTAGGGGGTGTTTGGTTCCTCTAGGACTAAAGTTTAGTCCTGTCACATCGGATGTCTTGTTACTAATTAAGAGTATTAAACATAGACTAATTACAAAACTAATTGCACAGATGGAGGCTAATTGGCGAGACGGATCTATTAAGTCTAATTAGTCCATGATTTAACAATATGGTGCTACAGTAACTATTTGCTAATGATAGATTAATTAGGCTTAATAAATTCGTCTCGTGAAAAAGACAAGGATTCTGTGATTAGTTTTATAATTAGGTCATGTTTAGTCCTCCTAATTACAATCATACTATTCGATGTGACATGGACTAAACTTTAGCACAAGGATCCAAACACCGCCTAGTTCCCTCCAATACAACCAATTCAACCAAAAGACATTTCATTGAACAACGTGTCCCCTCTCTGCTTTTTCGATTCCCAATGCATTTTTTTACAGTGCATTCAATCGAATTCAACCGAACTAAACAAGGCCAACGTCGCCCAACGGTCGGCAATGTGGTCTTCGACAAGAAATCACCGCAGCCACTTCGTCATGAATGGACATCTGCATCCTCTGACAGAAAACTCTGCAAGACGCTTCTTCAACGGTGGCAAAAGTCGTGTCATAACTATATCATCGTCCTCTAACATATACAAGATACACGTCCTCTGATATATACAAGACATCATCGTCCTCTGACATATGTAAGACATCATCGTCCTCTGACATATGCAAGATACTCCTAAACAGCATCCTCTGACATATGGAAGACCAAGTCATCCTCTGACATATGCAAGATGCCCCCAATGGCAACCTCTGACAGGTGCAAGGTGTCCTTTCTATGCAGTTCCGTCTTTACAATAATCGCAATTATTTTGCGCCTTCGACTACATGCAGCTACATCAACGACGACCACTACATCGACCACGGCTACTACATCGGCTACATCAACTCAACTCCAGTCAAAGCGTTCGTGTCATACATGACACACCCGCTATGACTGCGGGAGGGAATGGAGTAGAGAAGCGGAGAAGACATCAGAAGTACAAGACTTCAAATTCAGTTGCAATCGTTCGCTTCACTTCCGCTACGACTGATGGGGGATGTTAGAGTATCTACTATAGCTAGGGGCATCACCAGCGATTCGTAAGGAGCCTTCACCAGCGGCTTTGAAAGCGCTGCTAAAAAAGCGCTTGTGAAGACCCTGGGCTTCACCGCCGGTTTTAAAACCGTTGGTGACCAGCGGTTCATAGTACAAACCGCTGGTGATGCCCCTAGCATCACCAGCGGTTTGTATTACGAACCGGTGGTGAAGATAATTTTAAAAAATACATTAAAACAGCATAAAAAATATCAAATGATAGCAAAAAAAAATTATATTTGAATGGGAGAAGCAAAATGCCCCCAATGGCAACCTCTAACAGGTAGAGATGCAAGGGGCTGTGCCGCAAACCCGCCGGGATGACCCGCGCCACGAGCCCACAAAGCGCCGCAGTTTTACCCGCTTAACTAGAGCGGGACTATGCGGGGCAGCCCGCAACGCCCACCAGTGCCGCAAACCCGCTACAGCAGCGAGAGAGGAGACGCAGGCCAAAGCTGCCCTTCCTGGCTCTGGATTTAGATTATCTTGTAAGATGATGTTATCCTATCCTAGTGACGAGGTTATTGTAGCATTAAATTGCTTGCTCTGTTTATGATTTTATATTGCTTTCACATTTTGATATCTTGTTGACTAAGAAGCTGCTGAAACGATTGCTGAGTCACACAGGAAAAATAATGAGAAGGAAAGGTAATGGAGCCACTTCTCCTGCAGAGCTAATACATTGTAGTCTGTTGTCTAAACTCTAAACAATAGTCCGACTTTTGTCATCATAGTGATAAAATATATTTGAGAAAGTTAATTAATTATGCTTACATTGAAGTGGGTCTCGAATCACAGGGAAGTGTTCCTATCTGAAAATTCTTGCTTTCAAGTTATACTGAATACAAGAGATTGTTGAGCCATGGCCAGTGCTTATTGCTTGAGGCATGAGATCTGCTAGGATGAATAACCTTAGGCCCTGTTTAGTTCAGGGTGAAACTTTCTTTCACCCTGAAACTTCATTATTCATCAAAGGGAATCTTACATGCATGGAATATTAAACGTGTGTTAATGACAAAACCCATTCTATAACCCCCCCCACTCCCCCGGTAACTTTGCGAGACGAATCTAATGAGCCTAATTTCGCCATGATTAGACAACGTCGTGCTACAATAAACAATCTCTAATGACGGATTAATTAGGCTTAATAGATTCGTCTCGCGATTTCCCGTCCATCCGTGTATTTAGTTTTATAATTAGATCATGTTTAGTCCTTCTAATCTTCGATTTAGAAGGGTGAAACTTTCTTTCACGAACTTTCTTTCCAATCTAAACACCCCCTTAGTCAAGCAAAGTAAATATGTTGGGAATTGGGATCATGTGTTCTTGCAGTGCTCTCCACACATAGGTCAATTGAAATCAAGCACTTAAATGAGCTTCAGACTGTGACTGCATTTGATTGAAAAGCTACTCATTTTTAGGATGAGTTGACACTTCTGATCCTGAGGAGGACGATGTACTATGATCACTTGCTAGAGAGAAAGGACAAAAGGTTAAAAATCATTGAAATAGGAGTCTTTGCTCTAGCACAAAAGTATGTGCTCTGCGTTTTGATTTGTGCATGAGAGAGTTGCCTTGCTCACCGTCACATGTGCATTGGGTAGACTGTGAAGATTAAATGAGGGAAACGCTGCCGTCGCATGGTTGATTACAGAGTAAGCGGCACCTGCGGGCTGCTGCAGTGCATGCGCGTGCAGTTCTTGCGGACATATGCGGGCTGCCGCATGAACCCGCAACAACACGCGGGCGGAACGCATGCAGCCGCGTCAGCCCGCGAGTTTTTGGCGGCGTAAGCGGACGGGTTGCGGGCACCCGCACTCCGCCCCGCTTGCAACCCTACCGACAGGTGCAAGGTGCACTTTCTATGCAGTTCTTTCTTTACAATAATAATTATTTTATGCCTTCGACTACGTGGAGCTACATCAACGACGATCACTACATCGACCACAGCTACTACATCGGCTACATCAACTCAACTCTAGTCAAAGCGTTCGTGTCATACACGACACACCCGCTATGACTGCAGGAGGGAATAGAGCAGAGAAGCGGAGAAGACAACAGAAGTATAAGACTTTAAATTCAGTCGCAATCGTTCGTTTCGCTTCCGCTACGACTGATTGAGGGATGTTAGAGTATGATGAGTTATAATAGACTACGACTAGGATAATATAGTCTGAGTAGGACTCTTTAGTATTATGTAATTGGGACTCTATGAGCCTGGACTATATAATGAAATCCAAGGCTATCATAGAGGACAAGCTATTCCAAAGATATTCCAAAACTATCCTAATAATATTTTTCACAGAAACAACGGTGGAGGACTCTACTATAGCACCAGAGAAACGAATTGAGTGGGGTGCTGCGCATGGGTTACATTCTCGTGTTGACTCCTATGGAGCCCCTACTGGTTACGACATTGGAGTAACACTTGCCGACAACGCTCTACCAAAGATATTCCAAAACTATCCCAATAATATTTTCCACAGAAACAACGATGGAGGACTCTACTACAGCATCGGAGAAACGAATTGAGTGGGGTGCTGCGCAAGGGTTATGTTCTCGTGTTGATTCTTTTGGAGCCCCTGCTGGTTACGACATTGCAGTAACACTTGCCGACAACGCTCTACCACCGACCCAGGAGGCCGGAGGTGGGTCGAGATGCTCTGCTATGTTGCCAATCACTGCAGCAGAGAATCTCATGCGAGGCAGCTCAGCAGGGGCGGTGAACTCATCAGTCATCACCATCGTCTGGCTTATGGCATGCCATGCCAACCAATCATAGAGTAAAAAAATGTGGTAAGATTCTCTTAGACATGACAAGTTATGGCTCCAAACTTTTTAGCCATACTTTTTGTGGCTTGCCACACTTGTCTAAGGTTAAATGTAGTTAATTATGGCTAGCAACCAAACACCCTCGTACCCACTCTTCTGATCGCTTAGATTATAGCATGTCCGACACACCAATAAAATCAGCATCGTCTGGTTACAATGATTTGTTCAAACAGTACACCCACTCTACTTGACGTAGCTTGTGGAATTCCTGAGTACCATTAATAAGTAGAGAATTGCTCCGTACTCTTTTTTAATTTCTAGCACAAATTTCAAAGCACCTCTAATTAACTGATTATATTTTTCTTCATTTATTCTCCTGGGATCAGCCCAGCTAGCTTTCAGTCCAGTCCAGCCCAACCCAATATACTCACATTTAGATCTTCGGCATCCGGAACTCTTCTCGGCGCCGTCGACTAGCACAATCGTCAGGTCACCGTCCTAGCGGAAGCCGCACGGCAGCCCAACCTGTCCAAGTTCTTGCCTTTTCTTGACCTGTGTTTCGATCCAGTCCTCTGATCACAAGATACTATGAGTACGAATAATTTGGTCCCTACTCACAACCACTCTATGGCGTGCTGATCCATATTGAGAGAACCACTCTTGTTTTATGAAGCTAATCTTAATGGCATGAACAAGCATTTCTGCATGCACACATACTTTTTCTTCGACGAAAATTGGGCAGCCGTGCGGCTCGCCAGCGAGGTGGCAAAGCTATCTTCCAGACGACGGCGCTGGTGGTTGGACGCAGAGAGGTCCTAGCCAGCCGTGGATCTGGGTTCGCATGGGCCAGCGTTGGGCCTAGGAGTACCAACAGAAAATAATGATTATAATTAATTAATTAATTAAAGGTGCTTTAGGATTTGTGCTAATTTTTCAGAAGGGACTACCGGAGCAGTTCTCTAATAAGTAACCCCCACCCCCTCTCTGCGGTGTAGGGCAGCCACAATGTGTCCAAAAGCAGTCCTTATGACGTCATATAGGTACCTATAAATATTGTGCAGGCAGTCTTTATAGCAGTCCATAGTTGCAGCTACCCATAAGCTTAAAGACAATCATTTCTCTCTCCTCTTCTTCTCTTCTTGCTACCTCCTTATGTTATAAACATTGTGGGATTAGAAACAACTATTGACCACTTTAGCAACATACATTGCCCTAACATCATTGTGATTGTGGTAACCAAGGGAAGGTAATGTATCATATTTGCTCCTTCTTCAGCATTGTCCAAACACACCTTATGTAGAATGCCATCTTTGACCTCATTTCCACAATTATCTATCTTTAACTCGATCTCCCAGAGTGGCGTCTCTCTGAGCTTTAGAGATGTACTTATACAAACTATATATTCATTCCTTTGTCCTTGTGTGCTGACGTTTTGTGGAGTCGTGATTCTTCGTGTTCTCATTGAGTGTCTCTTGTGTTCTTTCTGTAATTGTTACTTTTATTTTCCTCTTAATGAAATATGCGCTAAGCACGTCCTCTAAAAAAATATATATTGCTCCTTGGTTTTATACATATATACAAGATGGCGAATATCTCCCAGTTGTGCCTTCCCCATAGATCATAATATGTCTCTATCCCAAGAATCCTCGTGGGCCATCATATTGTGCATGATCCCTAAAGTATCCATTGGTCAATGCCGTTATCCCGGCAGAGATGTTATTGCATGATTTACGACAACAAATATCAACACATTTTTTCTATACATAAATTTATTGACCTTTAACTATTTGGTCACATCACATACAGTGAGATGTAGCACATTTTGTTCCACAAGAGTCATAATATGATAAGCAAGTCCACTGTGCTCATAAATTTGATTATCTTATATAATTAACATGAAGTTTCGACTGTTTAAACATGCATAGAAACATTTTCTATACAAAACATGTAGTAGAAAACAACTTCTAGCAATTTTGAATCTATCATACACAATTTAAATTAAATTCCAGAATGTAAACTTGTTAGAACATATTTATTTAAGCATGTTAAAGCTCATTAAGCATGCAAGAAAAGCGACCTATTTGCGAATATGTGCATCAGAATTCAAGAACTTTGGTTTCAACGTTTTTAAGGACATATCCATAATAATATAATTCCCTAGAGACCTAATAAAACGGATCCGCCTTCAGCCAATTTTTCGATTTTTCCATGAATTAATGGGCTTCAGCCCAACTTGGCGCATAGGCCTCTCCCGCTCTCTAGTCCGGTTGACCGATTAGTCCTTAGGCAGCTTAGGCTTGCTTAAGACTTTTTTCGTGAATTAATGGGCTTTGGCGAATGGGGCCTCTCTCTTCAAACCGGTTGACTGATTAGCCCTTAGGATTAGGCTTGCTCAGTTTGCCTCAGCCCACAAAGTCGGCCCATAGGCCCAACAGCAATATCGGAGGAGGCCCTGAAGATCGCCTGCTTCTCCAAAAAAATGGTCGGAGCCTCGGTGCGGCGCCGGCTAATGCACAATGCCAAATATCCAGCAGGGTTAAGACTTAAGAACATGGCTACGTGTTGCGATGTAGCTTGCAAATCGAGTTGTGTCGTGCCGTCATGGTGTGGATGACCCGCCGAGACGCTAAATTGCAACACCATAGTATAATCACCTATCGATGATCTCAACCAAGGATTAGAAATTCCTGCCATCGTAGATTCGTGAAATGCTCACCCAGGAGAGAGACCCACCATGGCATGCGAACCAGCGGATTACCCTGAAGTCTAAACTTGGGAAATTAGCTAGGACGCTAGTTCATTACCTAGTTGGAAGGTGCTAATAGTACAAAACCAACTATCCTACTAGCTATTAGCAGGTGGATTCAAACACCATCCCGCTATTAGTTACTAGCTAATAATTAGCAAACACCTTAGCTCTTAGAAAGCTAATTATTAGTTCTAAAGATCCAAACAAGCCCTAAGGCTATTGAGATGGTACACAAACAGCATATTTGGTTCAAAAGGTACTGATATATTTTATTTTACTCAAAATAATTTATTTTAGTAATGTAAACTATATTTATATGATTTTTTTATTTATTGACATTTATTTTCATTTTTATTTAAATTTTTTTGAAAAATATATTTTCAACTAATAATCTTGTGTGCATGTGTTGTATTAGCTCCATGCTTATATGTTTTATGATAATTTCCTTCTTCCAAAATCATCAAAAATAGTAAAGTGACTAAATGCTATCACTCAAGTTAAATGGATATCCAAATATTCTCTGAATTCGAACTATTCATTTTCCGTTAGAATTAAAAAACATTTGAATTCTCATTTGGATTCAACTTAATATGTGGTTAAAAACACTATCCAAATTACATAGCATCTGAATTTGATCGGATTGCCATCCCTAGGTGGACCTCAAGCATTTCCGACGCCCAAGAGTCTTTCTAAAATCTACTCTCTAAATCATCATTTGGAGAGTCATCTAAATAAAAATTATTTTCTATATCTTTATACTCTCCAATAGCTTTTCTATATGTTGTGCGCAGTCTAGAGAGTCATCCTCGCTCTCCATCTTTGGCTAGCGAGAAATTCGAAACAGAGGATATCTATATTTGGATATCCAATTGAAGAGACTGTTGGAGAATGTTTTTTTCACCAAAATCTCTTTACCTGTAAGTTAGGAAAGATGTAAAGAGTCTCTTGGAGATACTCTAAGTCATTTTGTTGATGGTATTAGAGCATCTCAAAGTGCCTCTCTATTTTTTACTCTCTATTCGACTCTTTATTTGGGTAGGCAAAAAAAAATCTCTCCATATTAAGTTGTTCACTCCATCATATTCTTCATTTTTCACTCTCCAAATTTCAACAACTACCTTCAACTCTCACTCTCCACACAATGACGCATGGGTCCCATGCATCATCCCCTTCTTCGCATCCCCTCCTGGCCTCCCAATCCCGCCGCTCGTCCCTTCCCGCCACCCGGCTCCTCCCTAGGGCATCCGTCCTCCCCGTTGCGCCCGCTCCGCCTTGCGCCCCTCCTTCCCACCGCCGCCATGCCCGTCCTCCCGCTGCGCCCATCCTTCCCGGCGGCGGCACGACTGTGGGGGAGAAGGAGGCCACGGAGGATGCGGCGCGGGGCCTGCGGTAGGAGTTCGATGCGGAGCGGGCCTCCGTGGAGACGGCTGCTAGCAAGGCCATGCTCATGATCGAGCGTCTGCAGTGGGAGAAGGCCGCCGCGCAGATGAAGGCCCGCCAATTCAAGCGCTACGCCGAGGGGCCACGAGGATCGGGAGTGCGAGGTCCAGGAGGAGCTCGCCTCGCTCTCCGACCTCGTCGCCTCGTACCACTCCCGCCTCCAGTCCCACGGCATCGACTCGGACTCCTTTACCGACAAGAATGAGGACGACTTCGACGAGTTGGGCGAAGAGGTGGAGCAGATCGACATGGCCGCGTTTGAGGCCGAACGGAACGGCGACGACCTAAGCAGTGCCATGGAGCTGAAAGCTATGGTCGTTGACGGCGGCGGCGAGGAAGATGAGGAGCCGTCGACCCCGTTGAGGAGTTCGAGTACACGGTGGCGGCGCGTGTAGGTGGGCAAGGGCGCGACGGTGGCAGGGTGTGCGTGCGGGCCAGGGCACAACGGCGGCTACGCGCGGGACTGGGCACGACGTGATGGTGATTGCACGAGGGAGAAGAAGAAGTGCGAGGGCGGAAGGGCGCGAGACGGAGGAGATGGCTAGGCCGAGCAGCTCGGTATAGTTGGCTAGCGGACAGAGGGGAATAGCGATGCGGATAGAGAAGCGAGTACGATAGCTAGCTTGGTGGATCTCGGTTTTAACAATATTTTCTCAAGTTTACCTAACAAAACCAGTTTAGCTAGTCTCTTGAAGTTGCTCTTATGACTAGATTCGATTGTGATTTGAAAACATCGCCCCCAAAGACACACAAAGATAATATTATCAAATCTAAAGTTAGGTTTTATACTATAGCACTTCTTTGATAACTAAATATTTTTAGTTTGACTAAATTTTAGCATTATCTAGTACTTATGTTTGAATATTTGGATGAACAAGTGCTAAGTACTACTCTCTCCATTCTTTTATGATAGTCTCATTTCACCTTGGCACAATAACCAAGAAGAAACATTGCTTATCATCTAATTAATCAGGTCATCAAACACTCCTTGTTTTCCCGCGAAACCTTTTCGGTATTGATGTTTTCATATGCATGAACCAGTCGTTTTTACAAAGAAGTTACTCTGTACAGAAGTCAAAACAGTCATTTATGACAGATCTGATGCTATAACTCAAATGGAACTATAAAAAAAATTTATTTTTACAAATGAGATGATAAAAAATATTAGCACATAGCACCTCCACGAACACAGCAGCCCTTTCTGTCATAGGGCTTGTTTAGTTTGGTGAGAAAGTTTGCGAAATTTACCATAGCAATTTTAAACCGAAGATTAGAAGGACTAAACATGATCTAATTATAAAACTAATTACACGGATGGACGGAAAATCGCGAGACAAATCTATTAAACCTAATTAATCCATCATTAGAGATTGTTTACTGTAGCACGACGTTGTCTAATCATGACCTAATTAGACTCATTAGATTCGTCTCGCGAAGTTACCTGGAGGTTATGAAATAAGTTTTGTTATTAATCTATATTTAATACTTTTAATTGTGCCAGCGAAAAGTTACCAAACAGGCCCATACTTTCCTCGCGCGGTCTTAAAATCGGCGGCGCGGGAGAGCGGGCGGCCGCGCGCAGCGGCCAGTGAGCCAGCTCGCAGCTCCTCCTCCCCCGCCCCCGGCCCCCAGCCCCACGCGAGGCACGGCCATCATAACGCGCCCCGTCACGCTCCGCTCCGCTCCACTCCAAATCCTCCTCCTCTCCTTCCTCCCTCCCATTTCAAAACCTCCGTCCTCTCCTCGCCGCTGCCACCATTTCCGCACACACCTTGTCAGTTGTCACCATCCACTCCTCCCCCCACCCCTGCAGGAGCCAGGAAGGAGGAGCCCACGCCACCACCAGCACCGCCGCCATGTCTCCCACCACCACCCCGTCCCCCGCGCCCGTGGCAGCCCCGGCGGCGCCGTCCTCCAAGAGCGCCAAGCGCAGCCTCATGTCCTCGCTCATGGACGCCACCGCACTGCTCCGCTCCGCCTCCTTCAAGGAGGACTCGTACGTCGCCGCCGCGCTCCCGGCCTCCGAGCTCCGCGCGCTCGCCGACCTCAAGGCGCTGCTCGCCACCCACCCGGACACCATCTCCATCTGGGGCGTCCCGCTCAACCCCCACTCCCCTCCTGCGGCCGCCGCCGCCGACGGCACCACCACCACCACCACCACCACTCCGGCTCCCGCGCCCGCTGCCGACGAGCGCGCGGACGTGGTGCTCCTCAAGTTCCTCCGCGCGCGGGACTTCCGCGTCCGCGACGCGCACGCCATGCTGCTCCGGTGCGCGGCGTGGCGCGCCGAGTTCGGCGCCGACGCGGTGCTGGACGAGGACCTGGGATTCAAGGACCTGGAGGGCGTCGTCGCCTACATGCACGGCTGGGACCGCGAGGGCCACCCCGTCTGCTACAACGCCTACGGCGTCTTCAAGGACCGCGACATGTACGAGCGCGTCTTCGGCGACGGCGACCGCCTCGCGCGCTTCCTCCGCTGGCGCGTCCAGGTCATGGAGCGCGGCGTGCGCGCGCTCAGCCTGCGCCCCGGCGGCGTCAACGCCATCATACAGGTCACCGACCTCAAGGACATGCCCAAGCGCGAGCTCAGGGCCGCCAGCAACCAGATCCTCTCGCTCTTCCAGGACAACTACCCGGAGATGGTGGCGCGCAAGGTACAGTACTACCCCCGCCGGCATTTCGTCGACCACCTGCCTGGCTAGCTAGCTGCCGTCTCTTTCCTTGCTGCATTTTGGTTGGTATTCCTCAAGCTAATAACAATGGCACGCGCCCGCAGGTGTTCATCAACGTGCCGTGGTACTTCTCCGTGCTCTTCTCCATGATCTCGCCCTTCCTCACGGAGCGCACCAAGAGCAAGTTCGTCATCGCGCGCGAGGGCAACGTCGCGGAGACGCTCTACAAGTAATCTTACTTGAGATTTCCTTCTCTCCCTTCGCGCGCACCAGCAAAACCAGCAATGCTAATCTCGGGCTGCTCCTGCGAAATCGACCGCAGGTTCATCCGGCCGGAGCTGGTGCCGGTGCAGTACGGCGGGCTGAGCCGCGCCGGCGACCTCGAGAACGGCCCGCCCAAGCCGGCCTCCGAGTTCACCATCAAGGGCGGCGAGAAGGTCTTCCTGGAGATCGACGGCATCGAGGTATGCCCCAACTCCGCCCTTCTTTCTTGCATATAGGACCCAGACACTTTTCAGACTGCTGGCATTTCTTCGCAATTTTGCATTGTTCAAATCCGCGTGCCTAGGTACAAACAAATTCAGATTCCAGTGGGCGCAAAGAAACCACCTATGTGAATCTAGCAGCATTCCCGTATCACTTCAAATTTCGCCTATGCGTCACTTTCGCCTGCCATGGCCAATTTTGGTTTGGGGCTGAACAATTGCATCGCCACCTGCGTCCTTTTACGAGCAAAAGATCAGACAAGCGCACAAGAACAAGGCGTCGAGCTTCGTTTCCGGCTTTCGCCGTGTCCTAGGTTGCTCGGTTCTTCCAGCTCTTTCCACTGACCATTTCCCTTTAATCTTTCCGTGACGTGACACGAGGTAGTACAACAAGCGGCGTATTCGGATGAGGTAAAATGCGCAGTAGAATACGAGTATTTTTTTTCCTTTGGGCCTGGAATTGGTAGAGTTTTATTCAAAAAAGAAAGAATTGGTAGAGTTGTCAGCGGCGCAGGTGCATGTGAGGGCCGTGGAGTCCTTTTTTGCGTTTTGAAATGTGTGGTGTGGGAGCTGTCCATCAGCCCGTCGCTGGGGCACGCTGCAAAAGCAGAGGACTTTACCAGTAAACGCTGCTCTCCGGAGCAGAATTGCCGCCGCTGGAGCCGCTGGTAACCCTGCGAAACTGACACGGGCCATGGCTGCCCATTTCCTGGGTGTCTTCCGGTTCTTCCGGTTCACATGTGAAGAGAGAGAGACAGAGAGATAGTTTCTTCTTTGAAGAGTTCACATGACAAGGGAGGGTGAGACTTGGGAGAGCTTGGCATTTGCCCGTTTCACACAGCTCACGTACATCCAGCTGAACTGGTTGCTCTCCGTTTCATCTCAGAAAAGGAAAGACTACCTTGCCATTCCATGTGAACCTCCTCATCAACACCATTGCTGTCTCCTGACTGACCTCGTATGCGGATGGTGCGAGAATTTCGTGAGGGCAAAGTCGGGCGCCACAGTACGCCCGGCACAGTGCGCGGCCCAGGCAGTGCGCCTTTTCGTGGCTTTATTAGTTTGCAGCTCACGCCCCGGCGCGAGTTTCCACGCGCTGTCGCCTCCTCTGCGCTTGGCTCATAATACGGGCTTGGCGGCTTGCATTGCATGCGCCCGCAGTGAAAGTTAAAAAAAGCCCCTCACTGTTTTTTAACCCCTAGTAGCACTAGCACAGATCCTACGATGGTAGTAAACCTTTGCGTCTAGAAGCTTTGGTTTTGTTTTCTTCTCCCTAATTGGGTTCTAAGCTACTCCTAAACTGTCCCTCGCTGAAGGAAAGGGTCCCCATTTACTAATCATGCTACTACTGGTGTCAAATGTCAGCTCACTGTAACCACTGTAAAAAGTGGAGCACTGTGTTGGATTCTCGTACCGGTAAGCATGTACTCCAGGCCAATGCTCATGTGAGTCTTGCACATGGGTAGGGGCCCGTGCGAAGAAAAACTACCCCAACCTCTAGTAGGCTTCGTGCGCGTGTTCGACCAGTCTCATGCACAGAAGCAAACAATCAAGCGTAATATTTTCTTTTGCAGGCATAAGCAAAATGCAAACGTTGGTGTTATCCAACATACTGAGGCACTGAGGCCCTGTTTAGTTGCGGCAAGTTTCGCAATTTTTTACTATTCACCCGTCATATTGAATGTTTGGAGTATTAAACGTGAATTAATGACAAATCCCATTTCATAACCCGGGGTGAAATTTCGAGAGAAATCTAATGAGCCTAATTAGGCCATGATTAGATAACGTCGTGCTACAGTAAACAATCTCTAATGATGGATTAATTAGATTTAATAGATTTGTCCAACCGATTTTCAGTCCATCTGTATAATTAGTTTTATAATTAGATCATATTTAATCTTTTTAATCTTTAATTTACAATTGCTACATTAATTTTCGCAACTTTCTCACCATAGCTAAACAAGGCCTGAATAAGACGCGTGTTCATGCAGATTATTTGTTTACTGCGTAGTACTCTCCGCTGAACCTTTTCTTTGTGCGATTTCAGGCGGGCGCGACAATAACGTGGGACCTGGTGGTCGGCGGTTGGGACCTGGAGTACGGCGCCGAGTACGTGCCGGCAGCCGAGGAGAGCTACACGCTGTGCGTGGAGAAGACGAGGATGGTCCCGGCCACCGCCGAGGAGCCCCTGCACAACGCCTTCACGGCGAGGGAGGCCGGCAAGATGGTGCTGTCCATCGACAACTCCGGCTCCAGGAAGCGGAAGGTTGCTGCCTACCGGTACTTCGTGCGGAAGCCGTCGGTGTAGTGCTTCTCCGCCTTCTAGTGGCGGTGGCCGGCGGCTCGCCGGCAGGCGGTGGCGACGGAAGTTTGACATGGGACGGACGGCGATCTGCTTGCTTGCATGGTTGGGCTTGTTGTGGTCTTGGTGGAGGAGAGAGGTTAAGTTAGGGCTACTTAATTACTACTAGTGCTATAATGACGTGCATGTATTATGCCATATGTAGAATATAATGTAAGAGCTGTTGAACTTTTGTCATCACCGCCGTTATAAAGCTAATGAGTTCAGTTTTTTGGGTAAATTCTTCTTGGCTTACAGTTACAGTATGCTTTGGATTCCTAGAGCCATTTTGGAGTGTACCATGGCTGTTTCCTAGTACCATCTTGTCCAGTGACCACCAATTAAAGTACTCTATTTTAACCTTATATTCCTAGTACCATCTTGTCCGGTGACCACCAATTAAAGTACTCTATTTTAACCTTATATAAAATCATTCTGAATTCTGTTTTAACCTTCTGTCTGAGGCATTATGAATCAAGCTCTTTTACGGTACTCTATACTACCAATGAGTCGTATAAAGTATGAAAGAGAGTAGTTTAGTAAATTTACGAGCTGGACCAACCGTTTGTCGTGTGTCCACTGAACAAAAATACTTTTCTTTTAACCTTAAGAACTGTTCTGAGATACAGTTTACTGGTATTGTGACATTACAAGGGATTCAAAAGCAATTTGTTCCGACATGGAGAGGGTACTAAAACATGTACACCATTTGAATTATCTTCCTGACGAGTTACACAGGGTTTGCACTAAAGAACAACTGAACAAGACAAGTGATAGTGCCTGAGTCCAGGCTTTTGTGCGTGCTCCTGTACTGCCACAATGGCCTCGATCACTTTCTGCCGCAAAGCTAGGGTTTTAGATTAGGATAAAGAGGGTTCTTAAGCGAAGGGACAAGCTAATAATCAAGCATGATGTTTTTTTACATTGCCCTAAGAGCCTAGCGGATGCTGTGATAGTGTGGTCCTAAACTAGGACTAGGATTACTGGTCCTGGCGCTTGTGTGAAGAAGCAAAACTGGTGATCGCAGCTCGCAGGCGGCAGGCAGATGTGTGCATCTTTGTCGCCGGTCAGATGGTCAAGGGCTCATCCTGCTTTATCTTTTCGTTCTTTTTGGGAACACTGCCGGTGCCTCAAAATAAAGCTGCCCCCCTTGGCCATGGCCCTCCTCGCCTCTTGCTCTTGTTGGCCCAGGAGACACAAATGTTAAACAATGGATGCAGCTTGCAAATGTTTGGGGCCATGGGGTGCTTGAGCATGAGCACCATGAACGATGCTGAATTCTACATGTCATTGCAGCCGTGTCACAAGCAAGTTCAGGGTCGAGTCTAAAGCTCGAATCCGGATAGAATCGCCGGGACTCTTACGGCCTCATCGATCGATCAGTTCTCTACTAATATTGTTAATATTGGACATGTAACTATATTCGTGACTTCTTATAGAAAAAATATAGCCATGTCACAAGCAAACGCAGATAATATTATAGACAAGAAGTTTAGCACCCGTGCTGAGTTTAGACTTGAATCATATAGATGGAATCTTCAAGACCCTTAGCAATTGCTCAGTTCTCTGCACATATTGCACATCTAACTTGCTACCAAGTATTAACTAATGCAGGCATCAGAATGTGAGGGGGTGGAAATGTTTGCACACGTGAGGATTAATCACATGCTCTGATCAGAAAAAGTAACCAAAAGGATTAGCACGGCAATTCAGAGGCATGCGAGCATGCACATGGGATGAATGATGCCCACAAGGGTAATTAAAGTGGAATGATGCCTACTCATACTCATGGCATGTTTTGCATCATTGCGATTGCGAGGGTGATTGGCTACATCAAAGTTGGGGAAACCCACAGCACAGCCAGGCTTGATCATGTCCATGCCCTTTTGGGAGAGGGGTTCAAACGCCAGTTTGCTGCAGGTTGTACGCAGTGGCCGTGGGCCATTGACAGCCCAAAATCTCGCTCCATTTTCCGTGCAAAATCCCAAAGCATTTCCATGCCACCGTCTTTTGCTCC
>CM014272.1:48117551-48130627 GCA_004135705.1 Alloteropsis semialata
CGCCCACACACACACACACACACACACACACGCACACATGTACAATTGGTACTAGGGACGAGGATGTGCATTTTGGTAGTAGAGGGATATATCTTACTTGAAAAATATAAGACATTTTCTTATACTCTCATTTGTTCCCCTTTTAGATAAATACTTGAAATGCCCATCCAATTGCAAAGTTTTCAAATGGTACTTAAAATACATCAGTTGACAACTTGGACATAGGGTGAACAATTGACGAGTTTAGGGATGCGGATAACTATTTTGAGAGTAAAAGGGTATATCTCACTTGGACAATTATTCGAAACAATTGATTTCACTCTTGGTTGTGCGGGTCCTCTCTCCTGTGGCCATGTAAGGCCGGCACAATGATTATTCAGGTCTGCACGGACGGGCTCTAGCATTTCTGGTAGTGGTTATGCGGGCTCTGCTCAGGTTTCTACAGCTTCCAGCTGTCCTCAACGTTGTGCAGCGAAAGCGTCGCGTCCAGTGCACGAGTAACACCTACGCAGGATAGGGCATTCATCAGCTTGCCAGCTTCAATGGACTACATCCTCAATGCCAACTCTGCTCCATGGATCTGTTTGTGTACTATGTTTCTTCCTATATTTCACTATGATCCTCCTTTGTTGCACATGTTGTTGGCTTCTTCTATGGTTCCCAAATCGCTGGAGTGTGGCAATGGGGCAGCATAGTTGCGAGAGGTGCAGTGGAAGAACTTCGTCTCTTGTGAACTTGGCTAGCATGTTGCTTGGCTGTGGCACCCATTGACAATCGGTGGAATGCTCTTCGGCTTGAGTAATCTTTACCTTGTGGTTTTATCTATGCAACATTCTACTGTAATATATATGGATTTGCCACACCATTTATTAAGAAGTTTAAGTCCGCAGTCGCCAACGTTGATTCCTGAAAAGAAAAACTGGGTTCTACACTGACCTCACCTGATGACAGTCAAAACAAACACATGCAAATGTGGACTTAGGATAGGGATGACAAAAGGGTAAATACGATGATGACAGATGATGATCTGCGACTGCGAGAAGAAGAGACGGAGGGAACGGGTGCTACGTCACTCGCGCCCGTGAACCAGCTCAATGGAGACGGACGGGTGGCGAGGAAGTCAACAACAAAAAAAATAAAGTGCCTCCGTGTGTGGCACGGGGTGTCGCTTGCCACTGTTACTGACGGCTGCTGGCTAGGTTACAGCCTTGGTAGGCATGGAGCCCGCCGGCCGGCCCCCTCTCCACACCGCCGGCGGCAGCATTATTGGGGAGCACGGCAAAGGGCGTGATGGAATTAATTGATGGCTCCTTCTCGCTTCATCTCTTTGCTCTTTTTCCTTTTTTTTATTATTATTTACTTTTGTTCGCTTCTCCTTGTGAAAGGGACGCACGTACAATGCTGCGTGTCTTCATTAATCATGCGCCGTGTCGTGCCTAAGGGACGACGCGACGACCCGAAAACAGTAGAATTCTTTTGACGATTTTAACGCTGCTGCACCTTTTATCGATTGGACTCCGTCCAGTGGCCACGAAAGATAAAAAGGAAAGGAAAAAAAAAACGGCTCACGGTTATCGGACATCACGAATTTATCGTAGCATTTAACGAATGGTGAACTGATTTTACAATTTCTATAACCTAATAGCTATGAACATGTGATTAGCGATCTTGCGCATTCTTTTCTCAATCATATTCGAAGTTTTGCTCTGTTCTTCTTCTTGTTGCTGTTTTTCAACGGGCCGTAACACGACTTTTGTTTTCTAACTCTGTTCAGCTGCCAAGAGCAGCCCTGACGCAGCGCAAATCATGGCTTTCTTTGCATAAAAAAGTATCTCAATAGAAAACAAAAAAGAGAAGGATTGAAGGAACATGCGGGCCATGAGATGGTAATATCTAGTTGTATAAACAACCGTACGCGCCAGCCACAGTAGTGTAGTAGTACAGCAGCAGCCAGCAGGAGCTTGTGTGCACGCAGACGCAGCGTCCAGGATCAGACATCAGAGGGTGGCATCGCATTGTGCAGGTACAGGGTTACAGCGAGCGAGCCCACAGTAAACAATGGCAGCACAGGGCCAAGGGCGCAGCGGCCTTGGCAGGCCTGACACCGACGACGACGAAGACGACGGCGAGTCGGCGACTGCTGCGTCTCTCTCCCCCAGGCCATGCTGTGCTACCCGTCTGCTGGTTCGCAGCCTGCACCCTGACATCGAAAGCGACCAGCCACGGCCCCCATCCGTTATCTTTATCACCCCCGGCGAGAAAGAGAGCGCGAGGCACGTCTACCTCACCTCTTTTCCTGCCTGCCCTTTACCCATTCCGGCCGTCGCCTTGTACCTTTCTGGCTGCTTGGCCTGGCCCCTGTTCATGAGAGAATTCCTTATATGCCATCGAAAATTTAACTCATTCTCTATGTGCCATCAAAAATTAGCTCATCCCTTCATTACCACTGGTTTAAATTTTTCATCCCTTGTGTGCCATTCTGTTAGATCCCACCGTTAATGACAACGTAGACCCGCATGTCAGTGGTACAACGAGAATAAAAACTCACTTCTTCCCTTCCCCTTCCGACTGCGCGCATGTTTCGCCGCCCTTTCCGATGAATCTGACCATTCTGACCTGACTGGAGGCCGAGGAGCAGCGAATCGTGCGGCCTACGGGGACGAGGATGGCGACGACGGTGCAACGGGGCAGGAGATCACGGCCGGCCACGCGTGTGGCGGCCCGGCAGGGCTTCTGCTCATCGCGCCCTGCTGCTTCCACGGCGGCGCGCTCTGCCTCGGCGACCGCCCATGGATGGTGAGCCAGGAGCCCGAGGCCTCGTAGGCAGGAGTTGCCGAAGGGGCCGAGCCGAGGCGCTCCGCGTCGGGCTACTACATCGCCGGCGCAGCTCCGCGGGGAGTGCCTGCAACAGGCGAGGCGGGAGGCAGGCATAGCGCCGCCATGCAGGCGTTCCCGAAGAAAACACCTGCCTTCTCGGTTCTCGCAGACGACACAGCCGTGACTGCATGCATCGAAAACAAGCAAGAGGTGCGGCTACAATCGAATGAGCATCACGGGCTCGAATAAACCAAATCAAAATCGAATTGAATTAAATCGATTGAATAAAATCAACATCACGGGCTACAGTTGAATCACAAGTTCATCAGACGTCAACAAATATAATCCAATTCAGAACTTAAGGGCCCCGTGGCCTCGTCCGCACGGCCCTGGAGGTTGCTAGAGTAGAAAGAGGGCAGTGGTTGTCCAGAGGCCTGGGTCAGGGAGCTTGAGCTCGCATGGGCGAGCAGGACCCCCTCCGCATCTCCTCCTGTTCCGGCCAAACAACAACACCATGCTCCTGGCCAATGGACGCGGCTCGCCATTCGCCAAGATGACCGGCGGCGCCATGGTGGGGTGGTGGTGGGACGGGAGAAGCAAGGTGTATATGGGTCCCATGAAACAGGTGGCTAACGGTGAGATTTAACAGAAGCTGACGGCAGTGGCATATAGGGGATAAAAATATTAAACCAATGGCAATGAAGGGATGAGCTAAATTTTGATGGCATATAAAGGATGAGTTAAATTTTCAATGGCATACAGAGAATTTTCTCCCTGTTCATTCCCGGCCGACGCGACCCACGAACACGTCTTTGCTCTCTGCACATCCGGCTCCAGCTCCCTCCATGCCCACAGTCCAACCAGGGCGCACTGCAAAACCATAGTCGCAGAGCTCGTACAGCTCTCGAGCTCCTGCAGTGTCCAGCACACGGCATCACCCACAGCTTCACATTGCACATGGCACATGGAACAGATTGACCCAACAAAACAAAAAAAGGTACCAGGGGCTATCATCCAACCAATCCACTACAGCATCAGCGATGAGTTCTACGTAATCAACAGATTCACCACTATCCAACCCTTTAAAACAGCAGGCGTAACTCACAGGCAAGTGAAAAACAGGATGTCACTCAATCAAAATTGCATAGAAACAGCCAACACGCTTTAGTGTTACAACATCAACGGGCTTCAAGCCACAAAAGTCGCTGAGGGTAACAAAAAATATCTCACGACCAAAATTCCCAAGTCTAGTGCAACACCGAAGACAGAGAAGCCGATGCCGACGCAAGCAGCTTCAGCTTTGAGGCACAAATCTTACTGAACTCAGCTACCGTCTCCTTCCCAGCCCCCACGATCCCTCTCACCACGCCAGCAGAGCTCCATGGTTCTAGAGACTGAGCGATGCGGCCACCGATTTCGGAGTTGGCTGCTGCTGCGCTCTCGTCCAAGGTACGGGAGATCAGGCCAGGGCCATCAGTGCCGGTTCCTTGCAAATGTGAGAGCAGGGTGTCCAGAGCTTGCTCCTCTGGCCGCACTTGATCTGATAACCATGTTTGGACCCTCTGGAGGGTGTCAGCCATGCTGTGAACGGATCTCTGAATTGCCTGCAAGTGAGGTGTGTTTGGTCGCTCCAATGGACCGCCTTTCTTCTTCTTCTTCCCTTGTGGAGTCATAGCTCTCATGCAGGATTGGATTACTAGAAGATGCCACGAAATGGGTTCTGTAACCATCCGTGCAAGAAGTGGAATATTGTTTCCTGGAGTAGTCAGCATTTGCCTGGCATCAGTCAGCTGCTCCTCTATGCAGGTTTTGAACAGGTTATCTACAATCTGCCAAGAATTTGGGCTGCTCCGGTCAGTCCCAGGGATTACTGACTCATTAGAGCACAAGTTCCAAGCATTGATAAATGCAGCAAAACTCATCCAGCTGACTATATCAGGAGCAAAATCCTGCAAATGTACAAGTTGTATCAGCAAGGCACAGCTAAATCAATCATTTTACAAGCCAATTATAAAATCCCATTCTTCTAAGCTAGAGAAAATTCATTGAGTATACAAGAGAGACATTACATCCTACAAGGATATAACACTTTTGTCTAGTGATTTCTACAACACTATGTTATTTCGAATAAAAAAACTATAATGTGAAGTTCTCCTAATGATGAATCTAGTGACACAAACAGGAAAGCAACTGCAATTACTGGATATGCATTCTACAAAATGTGAACAACATGAGTTCATACAGTAAAATACAGATTATTCTTCAGATACATAATAGTATCGCAAGAATATAAACAGAAATGGGTGAAAATACAGAGAGGATAGCCAGAAAGGTGTTACCTTAACAGCCTTCTTGCCAGATGACATACCCAGAACTATGCTCAGAGCATCATCAAAAGAGTAACCAATACTCCTGGCATATTTCTCAAGCAAAGTTTTCATCTCCCCAGCAGCAGTTATATCAGAGGAAGAACCATTTGATTCACTCTCCCTGAGAAAAGTCGTGCAACCATGCATGGAAAGATAAACAAGTCTAGGAACAAGAGATTTTCTCTCTGCATCTTTCAGCTTCAGACCATCCTTCTCATTAGACTTGTGCTTGCACTGCAAACATACAATGCTTTTAAGGGCAGGAATCAATGATATGAGAAACAAATATATGCATGACAAGATAAGTTCAGTAAGAAAGAGCATTGCTGTCTACTTCCTCCAGTTGAAAATATAAGCCTATTAAGTCAACCTATTTACTATGACCATGAACATAGAAAATTTTATATAGATTAACAACAAAGTTAGCATTAGTAGATTTAATATGAAAAGTACTATCACAATATATAACCCTTTCTACTTTATATAGTATCTTTGATAGATATTGCTGCTCAAATTGTGATCTTGGGAGACCGTGATGGAATATTTCCAAACAGAAGAAGCATTAAGTCAAATTTTACCAAAATTTTCTTCTTGATATAATAATCCACCTTAACGCCAAAGGACAAAACCCAGACCTTTAGTAACACAAGAGGACTGAGAAGACTACGTATAGTTTGACTAATGTATATAATGTTTGAATACAAATCACGTACCATTTTGGTCCTATAGCTTGCAGGTGTTGAACCTTCATCGAACGGTTCTATAAAATCATAACAATGTAGAAAATATGATTGACACGAAAAAAAAGGACCCAAAATGTAGAAAATAACTGCCAAAATCACACATCATAAGAACCATATACCTGAAAGAAAATTAACACTGCTTGTTGGCGTCCACCAAGGCCGTGCCTCAAGATCTTCATTGAAGGTCAAGTGTTTCATGCTATCCTCATTAGATAGCTCAACCAACTTTGTTCCATGGTTCACATTTTCAAGAACAGACTGCAGTCAGGGAAATTGAAATAACAATATTCAGACAAGTAGCAGTATCGAATTGAAAAATTGTCAAGCATTACCAAATCCTGGTATAATGAAACTAATGAAGAACTGACACCATAACCAGACTTCATTAATACATAATTCAAGGTTCCCAAATTGTATGTTCAAAATGGTTAGAAGCCAAAGAAAAAATAGATACATTTGCTTATACATCAACACATCCATTTTTAGCTAAAATGCAAACATGTGCCCAAGTTCTGATTTCAATTTGTCATGGGAGACCTCACCTCTACTTCGTCAAGAGACTCAGCCTTCTGCTTCAGATGTAGCATTACAGAATCTGATTTTACAGAAAGGTATTGCATTGAGCGTTGCAGGCGATCTTTAAACTGGACAAACTCAATTACCTGAACAAATAATCATATTGATTACATGGCTGCAGTATTTCCTTTCTTAAATAAATCACGCAAAAACAAATCTGTTCCAGCTCTTGGCATTTTTGGCTACATGGATTCCATGCAGAAGCTACTGGTGAGCGACAGAAAGGGCTTTTGCTTACCTTCGAGTAAGTACGGTGTCTATAAGCAAGACAGGTAAGATCAGCAGATTCTTTCAAATGATCATCGATGAATTTCAAATAATCTCTAACAAGATCAGCAGCATGTCGCAAGAAGGGAGAATTTAACATTTGTGGCAAGATGTGGTGTGAGACAGACTCTAGAAGAATGTTTTTCACTTCCAAGGTTATGTACCTGCATACAAGAACATCATTCAGCATAGGGAGGGGAAAAACTGAAACATTGAGTAAAAGAAGAAGTTAGCAGTGCAAACATGTTACAGAAAAACAAAGATTCTGTATGGGGAACAACATAGGTTGGAGCTAATGAAGAGCAGTTCTTTGTAGAAGCGTTGTGATTGCAAGAGAGGGTTTTTTAAGGGCAAGATCGAGCATGGAAAACACATAACAAAATAAGCATATCATATGGGGATATTACCATTTATGTGCTAATGGAAGGGCCCCCAGGTAAGAGTACAGATGCACCAGAATAATCTTGTATTGCCAGACATACCTGAGCACACAACCAAATTAGAGAAGTTAGTTCAACGTCTCAGTCAGAGATTAGGTTGTGCATCATACTGCACATTGGGATGTGCATCAGACCGCTGCAAGGAAGTTTTAGCAGGCACAGCAATTCAATAAACAAAATAGAATAGATTGATTAGTTACATATTTACTTCTAGCTTCCTATATCCAAGAGATTCAGTTGTTTCCCTTTATTTACTAAAATAAATGAGCATTTATATACCCATGTGCCCATATAGATCACCCCTATTGGGCTTAGATAAGTCTTGAACAGATATGTAAACAATAACATTACATTTATTGATTCCTAAAAGGCTCTACAGCGGTCCTTAGAGAGATTGTTGATATTCATGAGTGATGTTAGCTGCAAACAAGGAAGAAAGCACAAAATGGCAATACAGGTTGCTACAGCCTACTAGTCTACCGGAGATATGGTTTGTGCATGTAACAAGAGTAGGGCAAGGCATGTGAAAGGGAGGTGGCCACAATACACATGAATAATGGACAGCAGACAAGAAGCAGCCAGATCATATAGGAAAAATAAATGTGGAACACCTATTATATTGCAAACGAACAAATGCTGGTTTTGTAAAATAATTCAAATTGACCATTAATTTCACAATATTTTTAACTTTCAAAAGTTCATGGGCATTGTCACTTATCATTATCATTATCCTTTTGCAAATATTTTGCCTTTGAGGCATATGGAAGCTCCATCAGTAGCCTTGCAAAACCGAGTGTATACAAAACTGAAAATAGATATCCCAGTTACAACCAAAAGAAACTAATGGAATAGCAAAGGAGTCAAGGATATTCATATTGAGTCAAAGGACCACGTCTCTTTCCCAAAGAGATGCTATTAAGTGACAAAGATATCCACTTTTAAGCCAATGGCAGTGAGTAATCCGATAACACTTCATGCTACTAGATAATGACACTTGATAAACTTACACAGAACTGAAGAACAAAAGATTGGCTATAGAATGGTAAGATGAGCAAGCAGGATTAATATGATTATGAACTTACTTGCGAACAGTCAATCCAAACTCCATTACCAAAATTGCTTCAAGTAAGTATCCTAAGTTCCTTGTGCGCCAGTATAGCTGTTTTGATATTACCAGTACAATTATTTACAAGCCTTAGATGGAAGTCCAAGACAACTATGTCAACTTATAAAAAGTAAAATAATATGAAGTTTCTAGCAGTTATGATATCAAAAAACAACATAATAGGGTATATCAAGGAGAACCAGGAGGCATGTACTCCCAAACTGGTAAAATGACCATGCTATTGGTAACATGCCTCCCAGTACAGAAACAAAGAAATACTAAATTGCAAGGCGGAAAACAAATATGAAATGATGACAGCATTTGTTTCCACTTTTCCAGAAAACCAACAGAAAAATCGAGATACATCTTCAAAAACCATAGTCAGGTAACTCATTGGATGACAAAATAGGGACAAAGGATTTTAGAACTAATTAATAAATTGGATCTCAAGACCATCAGAAGAAACGTCTACGTAACTTAAACTTATATTATTTTTAGAGTCATGAAGAAAGCTTAATATGTTCCCTTTCTCTCAAGTAGTAACCAAATATCGCTACAAACCTGCACAAGAATACAGCTGGCCATAGACAGAAGTTCTTCGCCGTACATGCTTTCCTGAGGATCCAAGTCATTTGAAAGAGACAAGTTTTTGTAAAATGTATCAACCATTCTTTTTGCAATGTGCTGGAGTTCTGGATTTGCAGAAGAAAATTTAGATAAATTAATAAATGATGAAAGGTATTTGGGACCCACAGTAAAATTTTGAGAGAGCACAAAAATAGAAACATGTGGCACATTGACAAAGAGCTGCACACCTGAAGTTGATTTTGTGAATAAAGTTCCCAGAAGTTCTTGAACCTTGAAAAGAGTAATTGTCAAACCCAGTGTGTTAACTGAAACAGATGATGCATCAAAAGATCCAGAAATTTCATCTAGCAGCTCCGATATCTCATTGCTGGATAGCATGTGTAGGTAAATTTCAACATCAGATGCTGAGCAAGACAGATGACCAAACCTGCAAGAACCGACAAAACAATTGAAAGTGAAAAAGATAAGCATAATGAATCCTTGAAAATACAATAACGAAAGAACGAACTGGCTAGTGGCTAGTACTATTACAGAGCCAAAATTATGGAAAATGGCACACATCAACATCTCGCGAGAGGAGAGCAAAGTGAATTTTGCCATCTCTTTGTTCTTGCTTTATATTTCACTCTTTTCATTTTTATCAACCAAGAGTACAGCAGCTTCCATGTACCCTAAACAAGTGACACTCTATCTAGTGCATGCTGATGGAGTTATGTTGCAGCTCCAGAAACCCTCTAACCCATGTACTACAGCTTCTCGTCTCAAATCTGAGTATAATTTCACGGTAGATGCCATCAACCCTCACATTTAGGGTTCAACCATGTCTCCTATATAATGGTGGTGTGTGATGGCCCCCACACCGGACTGCAACTAAAAACAGAACCCAAATAATCGCCCACGGTATGAACTATGAAGAGATAATAAATAGATAACAGCACAAAAAGTAACCGGAGAGAGATTCACCAGGACAAACCTATGGAAGTACTTCACCAAAGCTTCCATAAGCTTGATATTATTTGGATTTCCATTGAGGCACCGTTGCCGTTCAATTTCAATATTAGCTAAATGAGGTCCTCTGACACAATCACTTGAGTTATTTTCTTGTAGCCTTTGCACAAATGACAACGCACTTGTAAGGCGAGATTCAACCTGCAAACATGTACTTTCAGTAAAAATATTCACATCACAAACACAAAAGAGAAGTAACTAGAAGAGTTGCTCTAGGTGTAGTCAGTACCAACTCCTGGCTAAGATAAGTCTTGTTGGTCAATGCTGAATCAACAGAGCAAGAAGGACAAGTGTGTTCGCCAGTGCATGGTTTAGGCAAATTCACATCATGCTCCAGCAAACATCCTATATAATGGAGAAAGGACTCCCAGTCATCAGGACTGCCCAGTCAAAAGGAGATGACAATCATCAAAATCTAAACAAAAGTTAAAAGAAGAAAACTTACAATGGGTGAATATAAAAATAAAGTATGACGTAACAAATCAAGGGGTTTGCATGAGGATAAAACAATGGAAGTATTGCACTGCCTTTTGAGGTAATGTCAAGAATAAAACTTAAATATATACTATAGATATAAAGAACCTTGTTATGTGACTTTAGGATAAATCAATGCATATAAAGTAAATGCATGGAGTACAACATTTCTTGACAAGTAGTCGACATGAATAATGTCAGCAAGGTTGATGGCAAGGTACACAGAATAACTGAAACATATATAAATATTAGATGGGAAGCATTACCAAGACTCAAGGACCTTCTGATATATATCCGAAGCAGCAGAATAGCTACTTGCTTGAGCAAGAAGACGCCCCTGTCAACTTGAAGTCAGACAATCAAGTGAATGAAACTTAAAAGGCAAATGTAATCAATAGGCTGGAGAAAACCGAGGATTTGAAATCAAGGAGGCATTCTATAAGCACGTGAAAGTATACGTGCTGAAGGTGCAACATGCTCTGCCAAATAGTACTCCCTCTGTACATGAATGTAAGTTGTTTTGGACATGGCACAGTCTAATAACCTACAATAAGTAACTTTACCTAGAATATCTATCATAATATGTTGGTAGCAAATAGAAAAGTATCGTATAACGGAAACATTTGCATAAAACTTATACTTTCACTTGGTCAATCTAAATAGATTTATTGACTAGTCACTAACAAAACGATTGTCTTACCCAAAACGTATGGTACATGGAGGGAGTACTTTATAAATTTTAACAGCGCATTAGTAATAGTCAATACAAAATTTCCAAACTCTAAATTCATTAGAGCTTCCGTAGCAATTAATTACATATAATACAGTAATGATGGCAAGTTATCAACTTAAAACCTACAGTGACAACACATGCGAGATGTTGCCAAATCTTATTTGTTATGGTGAAATGGAATGTGGTCCTGTAGATAAACAAATTGCAACAACAAGCACCCATGCGCTGAAGATGAACGCAGCTAAGTCATTGTCCAAGAAAACTAGTTCAAATTACCTGCAAACGAAGCTTGTCCTCCTCCCTTCCCAAAAGAGACCCCAAGTCTCCAGAAAGAACTTCCAATGCAGCATCATACTTTTCCTGTTGTTCCAAAATTGAAATATAGAGAGCAAGTGCTGCCACATAGCCAAACATGTCAGGAGAGAGCATCATCTAAGTAATTAAAAAAAAAGGTACTAATATCACAAAGGGGCATTTTGCCACATAGCCAAACATGTCAGGAGAGAACATCATCTAAGTAATTAAAAAAAGATACTAATATGGCAAAGGGGCATTTAGAAAAAATAGAAGTACCTTCTGGCTCATGTAAACTATGAGAATTTATGTGCTTCTTGAGTAATGCTTCAGCAGAGCGAAAATTCATAGAAGGTTTTCTGTGATGAATTTATGACGAAATTGGATTTGTCATAGTATACGCGTCGCTAAAGATGTAAGGTGACGAATCGTCACGTTCGTCATAGAAGACCTCTCATTTATGACGAAATGCTTTCACGTCACAGAAGTGATTTGTGTTTTATGACGCCGCAGAAAAACGTCATTGATGACGCTGCACGCCACCATGGCGATGACATGGCAAGTCTATGTAGCACTGGCCACGCTGTCAGATGACGTGGCTTGTCCACGTGGCTGGACACGTGAAGAGATCTTATCCGTGCACGTGTCGTGTTGCTAGCGCGTCACGTGTCACCTCCGCGGGCCGCCACGCGTTGCGCTCACGATACGCCACGCGTTGCCATGGCTTTGTGACAAGTGTCAGGTTGGTAAAGTGCCACGTTTCCATTGCAGATTAAGCCACGTGCTTCCCTCAGGCATAGACACGTGTCCTCACAAGACTGCGATACATGTCGCGTCCTTATAGTGCCACGTGTCAGTTTTTAATTTTGCCACGTGATGCGCTGCCGCTTACCCACGTATCATCAAGTCGTTGTGACACCTGTCAGTACGTGACTTGGCCACGTGTCAGTTATTGATTGGGCCACGTGTTTGTTCGTGATTTGGTCACGTGTCTGTTCGTGATTAGGCCATGTGTCAGTTTTCAGTTTTGCCACGTGGGCATTTCTGCTTAGCCACGTGTCGTCATGAGGTTGTGACATGTGTCCGTTCGTGATTTGGCCACGTGTCAATTATTGGTTGGGCCACGTGTCTATTCGTGATTTGGCCACGTGTAAGTATTTGATTGGGCCACGTGCCCCTATTTTGTCGTGATGCGTGTCTGGACCTGACGTCGGCATGTGTCACTTTTCGATCGAGCCACGTGTCTTTTTTTTGGCTGCTCCACGTTTTTGCCGTGAATGCAATGCGTGTTTTTTCCTGGGTTGCCACGTATTACATCGTGAAGCCGCCACGTGTCCAGTTGCGACGGGACCTCGTGTGTGTTTCCCAGAGGGCCACATTTCATCCATGTTTTAGCTCTCAAATTGACAGAAACAACACCATTTTGCTAGTCAATATTTAAAACAAAAGACCAATTTATACTGTAATATCCAGGAATCATTTATGGTTTCATATTGCTTGTACGATAGTTGAAGAGGTTTGAAGTTTATCCATAACCAGCAATTACTGGTATTTGCAGGGATGGAAAGTGTTGCGGATAGGAGATGTTTCTAGTTTGGTGAGCTTGAGTGCTATGTTGGCAAGTGACTGTGAGATGGTCCTTTGCCATGATGGCACGGAGGC
>CM014272.1:48131627-48166871 GCA_004135705.1 Alloteropsis semialata
CGCCCACACACACACACACACACACACACACGCACACATGTACAATTGGTACTAGGGACGAGGATGTGCATTTTGGTAGTAGAGGGATATATCTTACTTGAAAAATATAAGACATTTTCTTATACTCTCATTTGTTCCCCTTTTAGATAAATACTTGAAATGCCCATCCAATTGCAAAGTTTTCAAATGGTACTTAAAATACATCAGTTGACAACTTGGACATAGGGTGAACAATTGACGAGTTTAGGGATGCGGATAACTATTTTGAGAGTAAAAGGGTATATCTCACTTGGACAATTATTCGAAACAATTGATTTCACTCTTGGTTGTGCGGGTCCTCTCTCCTGTGGCCATGTAAGGCCGGCACAATGATTATTCAGGTCTGCACGGACGGGCTCTAGCATTTCTGGTAGTGGTTATGCGGGCTCTGCTCAGTTCGGTTGGCTGTGCTGGTTCGGCTGGTGCTGATTTTCTGTGAGAGAAAAGTACTGCTGGCTGGTTGGTGGCTGGTGGCTGGTGCTGATTTTCTGTGAGAGAAAAGTACTGCTGGCTGGTTGGTGGCTGGTGGCTGGTGCTGATTTTCTGTGAGAGAAAAGTACTGCTGGCTGGTTCTGGCTGAACCAGCCGAACAGGTTGAATTCTACAGCTTCCAGCTGTCCTCAACGTTGTGCAGCGAAAGCGTCGCGTGCAGTGCACGAGTAACACCTACGCAGGATAGGGCATTCATCAGCTTGCCAGCTTCAATGGACTACATCCTCAATGCCAACTCTGCTCCATGGATCTGTTTGTGTACTATGTTTCTTCCTATATTTCACTATGATCCTCCTTTGTTGCACATGTTGTTGGCTTCTTCTATGGTTCCCAAATCGCTGGAGTGTGGCAATGGGGCAGCATAGTTGCGAGAGGTGCAGTGGAAGAACTTCGTCTCTTGTGAACTTGGCTAGCATGTTGCTTGGCTGTGGCACCCATTGACAATCGGTGGAATGCTCTTCGGCTTGAGTAACCTTTACCTTGTGGTTTTATCTATGCAACATTCTACTGTAATATATATGGATTTGCCACACCATTTATTAAGAAGTTTAAGTCCGCAGTCGCCAACGTTGATTCCTGAAAAGAAAAACTGGGTTCTACACTGACCTCACCTGATGACAGTCAAAACAAACACATGCAAATGTGGACTTAGGATAGGGATGACAAAAGGGTAAATACGATGATGACAGATGATGATCTGCGACTGCGAGAAGAAGAGACGGAGGGAACGGGTGCTACGTCACTCGCGCCCGTGAACCAGCTCAATGGAGACGGACGGGTGGCGAGGAAGTCAACAACAAAAAAAATAAAGTGCCTCCGTGTGTGGCACGGGGTGTCGCTTGCCACTGTTACTGACGGCTGCTGGCTAGGTTACAGCCTTGGTAGGCATGGAGCCCGCCGGCCGGCCCCCTCTCCACACCGCCGGCGGCAGCATTATTGGGGAGCACGGCAAAGGGCGCGTCGCCCTCGGCTCGGCGTGATGGAATTAATTGATGGCTCCTTCTCGCTTCATCTCTTTGCTCTTTTTTCTTTTATTATTATTATTATTATTATTATTATTATTATTTACTTTTGTTCGCTTCTCCTTGTGAAAGGGACGCACGTACAATGCTGCGTGTCTTCATTAATCATGCGCCGTGTCGTGCCTAAGGGCATCCGGAGTGTCTTGGACCCCTGAGGTCTTAACACGGGCCCAACTGAAGATAAGGCCCCCTCCTGGTATGTTTGAGACCGGCAGCCGGCATTAAAGTGGGCCCATCGTAAAAAGAAAAAAAAATCACCGCATTATCCTGAGAGTTGTAGCGCGCGTCGCAGGGGAACTTTCCCCATCTCCTCCGAAGTCATTTGCGCCGCCGCCGCCATTGGCTCCCGGCCGCTTCCCCGTATATGTTCTCGTCAGTTTCTTGCGCGGAAGATGCTGGTCGGCCGATTCCGCATCAATGGATCATGCATCTTGGTCTCCCTAGTCAAATAATTTGTAAATCGAGCTTCTCGTCGGAGATGTGGACAGAACCTCCGCTGCGGTCATTGGTGTCTGCCTCCTGTTCTGGCTCCGGCGAAGCTCGAGAGCAGCGTGGATCGCGCGGCTTCGGTGACAGCGCTGCATGGGAGGGGCAAATTGAGGTGCAGGTGCTGCTCGAGGCGCCGGCGGCGTGAATCTAGGTCCAGGGCGGCGGTAGTTGGCGAACGGAGTTCGAGCAACGCACGGGAAGCTCAGGCAGGCAATTTCGATCCGGCCGCGGGAGAGGATGCGGTTGCGTGGCTCCATCCATCAGCCATGGTCCTCTTCCCACAATCCATCCGTGCTCGTCCGCCCAGATCCACGCCATGAATCCTCTCCCCACGGCCGTGGCAATGGACAGAGGCAACGACTGCTCGGTGAAATCATTTTTTTAATCACTGAGGCCGGGTCGTAAGCCTGAGACCGACCTCAACCTTTTTTCTCTTAAGGCCTTCTATAAGGCCGGTGTCCATATGTATAAGGCCGGTCCTATGCATCTTAGGCTATCTGCAACAACACCCTCTATAGCCTCCTGGATTGGTAAAATAAAGGAGATTTGGCACAAAATGTCCTGCAGCGGCACCCCCTATCGGGTCCTCCAAAATCAAGGACCCCTCCTCCTCCCCCTATCTATCCAGGACGCTGTCCGTCCGCTCCTCCTCGCACGCTCCCGCGCGCCTTCCTCTTCCCAAGCGCAGCAGCAGAGAATTTGACCCGCACGGTGACCCGGATCCAGTACCTGGGCACCATCCTCTTCCTGCGCAACCTGCGCAAGTGCCTGCAGAGCCTGGTGGCGCTGCTGCGCGCGGCGCGGGCGGTGCTCCGGGCCGTGGTGGCGCCGCTGGCGGAGGCGGCGGGGCCGCTGCTGGCCGCGTGCGGCGACCTGTGCGGGCTGCTGGCATATGGCCTGGCGCCGGCGTGGGCGCTGCTGGTGGACGTGGCGGACGTGGCTCCGTCGCGCACGCCCCCTCTCCTTCGTTGCCCACGCCGCTCTCTCTCCTTCACCGCCTGCGCAGTTCTCTCTCCTTCACCGCCTGCGCAGGTCCCTCTGCTTCGCCGGAGTCTAGAGCCTGGTGCCGTCGCCCCAAAGCTCTCCTACAGAGGCGCGCCCGAGATCCCCTGTGGTGGAGCAGCGGCCGCAAACTCCCCTGCGGCGAGCTCGAGATCCCTTGCAGTGACGAGCCGAAGATCCACGAATTGATGCGCAGCTGCTCCAAATCGACGAGCTAGCACCTCAATCGAAGCCGCATGGGTGCACGGATTGACTCCTGGCTGCCCCAATCGAGGAATTGCTGTCCAAAATTGATGCCGCACTGCATGGATTGAGCAGTTGCAGCAGGCTCGTGGCGGAGGGAGCGATGGCAGGCATTGATGGAGACACGGTGGTTTGGTGAAAATCTGGTGTGCCAAACAGGCAGCTTTTTTTTGCTGTAGCTTTTTCATCAAGTTCTTCTTCTCCATGGATCGCCGGCCTGGTGCTTCAGCTCCAGCTTCCATCAGAGCCGCAGGGGTCTGTGTGGATAAGATGAGAGAAAAATAAATAAATAAATGAGAGGTGGGACCCACGAGTAGGGGATAGAAATGGAGGACATTGCTGCAGCACATTGTTGTTTAGAGGATGAAAATTTTTAAAAGATCCTTGAAACATGACTTTAGAGGGTGATATATAGAGGGTTGCAGATAGTCTTAGGACCGCTTAAATCCACACACTCCGGATGCGGACGACGCGACGACCCGAAAACAGTAGAATTCTTTTGACGATTTTAACGCTGCTGCACCTTTTATCGATTGGACTCCGTCCAGTGGCCACGAAAGATAAAAAGGAAAGGAAAAAAAAAACGGCTCACGGTTATCGGACATCACGAATTTATCGTAGCATTTAACGAATGGTGAACTGATTTTACAATTTCTATAACCTAATAGCTATGAACATGTGATTAGCGATCTTGCGCATTCTTTTCTCAATCATATTCGAAGTTTTGCTCTGTTCTTTTTCTTGTTGCTGTTTTTCAACGGGCCGTAACACGACTTTTGTTTTCTAACTCTGTTCAGCTGCCAAGAGCAGCCCTGACGCAGCGCAAATCATGGCTTTCTTTGCATAAAAAAGTCTCTCAATAGAAAACAAAAAAGAGAAGGATTGAAGGAACATGCGGGCCATGAGATGGTAATATCTAGTTGTATAAACAACCGTACGCGCCAGCCACAGTAGTGTAGTAGTACAGCAGCAGCCAGCAGGAGCTTGTGTGCACGCAGACGCAGCGTCCAGGATCAGACATCAGAGGGTGGCATCGCATTGTGCAGGTACAGGGTTACAGCGAGCGAGCCCACAGTAAACAATGGCAGCACAGGGCCAAGGGCGCAGCGGCCTTGGCAGGCCTGACACCGACGACGACGAAGACGACGGCGAGTCGGCGACTGCTGCGTCTCTCTCCCCCAGGCCATGCTGTGCTACCCGTCTGCTGGTTCGCAGCCTGCACCCTGACATCGAAAGCGACCAGCCACGGCCCCCATCCGTTATCTTTATCACCCCCGGCGAGAAAGAGAGCGCGAGGCACGTCTACCTCACCTCTTTTCCTGCCTGCCCTTTACCCATTCCGGCCGTCGCCTTGTACCTTTCTGGCTGCTTGGCCTGGCCCCTGTTCATGAGAGAATTTCTTATATGCCATCGAAAATTTAACTCATTCTCTATGTGCCATCAAAAATTAGCTCATCCCTTCATTGCCACTGGTTTAAATTTTTCATCCCTTGTGTGCCATTCTGTTAGATCCCACCGTTAATGACAACGTAGACCCGCATGTCAGTGGTACAACGAGAATAAAAACTCACTTCTTCCCTTCCCCTTCCGACTGCGCGCATGTTTCGCCGCCCTTTCCGATGAATCTGACCATTCTGACCTGACTGGAGGCCGAGGAGCAGCGAATCGTGCGGCCTACGGGGACGAGGATGGCGACGACGGTGCAACGGGGCAGGAGATCGCGGCCGGCCACGCGTGTGGCGGCCCGGCAGGGCTTCTGCTCATCGCGCCCTGCTGCTTCCACGGCGGCGCGCTCTGCCTCGGCGACCGCCCATGGATGGTGAGCCAGGAGCCCGAGGCCTCGTAGGCAGGAGTTGCCGAAGGGGCCGAGCCGAGGCGCAGGTGCTCCGCGTCGGGCTACTACATCGCCGGCGCAGCTCCGCGGGGAGTGCCTGCAACAGGCGAGGCGGGAGGCAGGCATAGCGCCGCCATGCAGGCGTTCCCGAAGAAAACACCTGCCTTCTCGGTTCTCGCAGACGACACAGCCGTGACTGCATGCATCGAAAACAAGCAAGAGGTGCGGCTACAATCGAATGAGCATCACGGGCTCGAATAAACCAAATCAAAATCGAATTGAATTAAATCGATTGAATAAAATCAACATCACGGGCTACAGTTGAATCACAAGTTCATCAGACGTCAACAAATATAATCCAATTCAGAACTTAAGGGCCCCGTGGCCTCGTCCGCACGGCCCTGGAGGTTGCTAGAGTAGAAAGAGGGCAGTGGTTGTCCAGAGGCCTGGGTCAGGGAGCTTGAGCTCGCATGGGCGAGCAGGACCCCCTCCGCATCTCCTCCTGTTCCGGCCAAACAACAACACCATGCTCCTGGCCAATGGACGCGGCTCGCCATTCGCCAAGATGACCGGCGGCGCCATGGCGGGGTGGTGGTGGGACGGGAGAAGCAAGGTGTATATGGGTCCCATGAAACAGGTGGCTAACGGTGAGATTTAACAGAAGCTGACGGCAGTGGCATATAGGGGATAAAAATATTAAACCAATGGTAATGAAGGGATAAACTAAATTAGGGATAAGTTAAATTTTCAATAGCATACAGGGAATTTTCTCCCTGTTCATTCCCGGCCGACGCGACCCACGAACGTCTTTGCTCTCTGCACATCCGGCTCCAGCTCCCTCCATGCCCACAGTCCAACCAGGGCGCACTGCAAAACCATAGTCGCAGAGCTCGTACAGCTCTCGAGCTCCTGCAGTGTCCAGCACACGGCATCACCCACAGCTTCACATTGCACATGGCACATGGAACAGATTGACCCAACAAAACAAAAAAAGGTACCAGGGGCTATCATCCAACCAATCCACTACAGCATCAGCGATGAGTTCTACGTAATCAACAGATTCACCACTATCCAACCCTTTAAAACAGCAGGCGTAACTCACAGGCAAGTGAAAAACAGGATGTCACTCAATCAAAATTGCATAGAAACAGCCAACACGCTTTAGTGTTACAACATCAACGGGCTTCAAGCCACAAAAGTCGCTGAGGGTAACAAAAAATATCTCACGACCAAAATTCCCAAGTCTAGTGCAACACCGAAGACAGAGAAGCCGATGCCGACGACAAGCAGCTTCAGCTTTGAGGCACAAATCTTACTGAACTCAGCTACCGTCTCCTTCCCAGCCCCCACGATCCCTCTCACCACGCCAGCAGAGCTCCATGGTTCTAGAGACTGAGCGATGCGGCCACCGATTTCGGAGTTGGCTGCTGCTGCGCTCTCGTCCAAGGTACGGGAGATCAGGCCAGGGCCATCGGTGCCGGTTCCTTGCAAATGTGAGAGCAGGGTGTCCAGAGCTTGCTCCTCTGGCCGCACTTGATCTGATAACCATGTTTGGACCCTCTGGAGGGTGTCAGCCATGCTGTGAACGGATCTCTGAATTGCCTGCAAGTGAGGTGTGTTTGGTCGCTCCAATGGACCGCCTTTCTTCTTCTTCTTCCCTTGTGGAGTCATAGCTCTCATGCAGGATTGGATTACTAGAAGATGCCACGAAATGGGTTCTGTAACCATCCGTGCAAGAAGTGGAATATTGTTTCCTGGAGTAGTCAGCATTTGCCTGGCATCAGTCAGCTGCTCCTCTATGCAGGTTTTGAACAGGTTATCTACAATCTGCCAAGAATTTGGGCTGCTCCGGTCAGTCCCAGGGATTACTGACTCATTAGAGCACAAGTTCCAAGCATTGATAAATGCAGCAAAACTCATCCAGCTGACTATATCAGGAGCAAAATCCTGCAAATGTACAAGTTGTATCAGCAAGGCACAGCTAAATCAATCATTTTACAAGCCAATTATAAAATCCCATTCTTCTAAGCTAGAGAAAATTCATTGAGTATACAAGAGAGACATTACATCCTACAAGGATATAACACTTTTGTCTAGTGATTTCTACAACACTATGTTATTTCGAATAAAAAAACTATAATGTGAAGTTCTCCTAATGATGAATCTAGTGACACAAACAGGAAAGCAACTGCAATTACTGGATATGCATTCTACAAAATGTGAACAACATGAGTTCATACAGTAAAATACAGATTATTCTTCAGATACATAATAGTATCGCAAGAATATAAACAGAAATGGGTGAAAATACAGAGAGGATAGCCAGAAAGGTGTTACCTTAACAGCCTTCTTGCCAGATGACATACCCAGAACTATGCTCAGAGCATCATCAAAAGAGTAACCAATACTCCTGGCATATTTCTCAAGCAAAGTTTTCATCTCCCCAGCAGCAGTTATATCAGAGGAAGAACCATTTGATTCACTCTCCCTGAGAAAAGTCGTGCAACCATGCATGGAAAGATAAACAAGTCTAGGAACAAGAGATTTTCTCTCTGCATCTTTCAGCTTCAGACCATCCTTCTCATTAGACTTGTGCTTGCACTGCAAACATACAATGCTTTTAAGGGCAGGAATCAATGATATGAGAAACAAATATATGCATGACAAGATAAGTTCAGTAAGAAAGAGCATTGCTGTCTACTTCCTCCAGTTGAAAATAGAAGCCTATTAAGTCAACCTATTTACTATGACCATGAACATAGAAAATTTTATATAGATTAACAACAAAGTTAGCATTAGTAGATTTAATATGAAAAGTACTATCACAATATATAACCCTTTCTACTTTATATAGTATCTTTGATAGATATTGCTGCTCAAATTGTGATCTTGGGAGACCGTGATGGAATATTTCCAACCAGAAGAAGCATTAAGTCAAATTTTACCAAAATTTTCTTCTTGATATAATAATCCACCTTAACGCCAAAGGACAAAACCCAGACCTTTAGTAACACAAGAGGACTGAGAAGACTAAGTATAGTTTGACTAATGTATATAATGTTTGAATACAAATCACGTACCATTTTGGTCCTATAGCTTGCAGGTGTTGAACCTTCATCGAACGGTTCTATAAAATCATAACAATGTAGAAAATATGATTGACACGAAAAAAAAGGACCCAAAATGTAGAAAATAACTGCCAAAATCACACATCATAAGAACCATATACCTGAAAGAAAATTAACACTGCTTGTTGGCGTCCACCAAGGCCGTGCCTCAAGATCTTCATTGAAGGTCAAGTGTTTCATGCTATCCTCATTAGATAGCTCAACCAACTTTGTTCCATGGTTCACATTTTCAAGAACAGACTGCAGTCAGGGAAATTGAAATAACAATATTCAGACAAGTAGCAGTATCGAATTGAAAAATTGTCAAGCATTACCAAATCCTGGTATAATGAAACTAATGAAGAACTGACACCATAACCAGACTTCATTAATACATAATTCAAGGTTCCCAAATTGTATGTTCAAAATGGTTAGAAGCCAAAGAAAAAATAGATACATTTGCTTATACATCAACACATCCATTTTTAGCTAAAATGCAAACATGTGCCCAAGTTCTGATTTCAATTTGTCATGGGAGACCTCACCTCTACTTCGTCAAGAGACTCAGCCTTCTGCTTCAGATGTAGCATTACAGAATCTGATTTTACAGAAAGGTATTGCATTGAGCGTTGCAGGCGATCTTTAAACTGGACAAACTCAATTACCTGAACAAATAATCATATTGATTACATGGCTGCAGTATTTCCTTTCTTAAATAAATCACGCAAAAACAAATCTGTTCCAGCTCTTGGCATTTTTGGCTACATGGATTCCATGCAGAAGCTACTGGTGAGCGACAGAAAGGGCTTTTGCTTACCTTCGAGTAAGTACGGTGTCTATAAGCAAGACAGGTAAGATCAGCAGATTCTTTCAAATGATCATCGATGAATTTCAAATAATCTCTAACAAGATCAGCAGCATGTCGCAAGAAGGGAGAATTTAACATTTGTGGCAAGATGTGGTGTGAGACAGACTCTAGAAGAATGTTTTTCACTTCCAAGGTTATGTACCTGCATACAAGAACATCATTCAGCATAGGGAGGGGAAAAACTGAAACATTGAGTAAAAGAAGAAGTTAGCAGTGCAAACGTGTTACAGAAAAACAAAGATTCTGTATGGGGAACAACATAGGTTGGAGCTAATGAAGAGCAGTTCTTTGTAGAAGCGTTGTGATTGCAAGAGAGGGTTTTTTAAGGGCAAGATCGAGCATGGAAAACACATAACAAAATAAGCATATCATATGGGGATATTACCATTTATGTGCTAATGGAAGGGCCCCCAGGTAAGAGTACAGATGCACCAGAATAATCTTGTATTGCCAGACATACCTGAGCACACAACCAAATTAGAGAAGTTAGTTCAACGTCTCAGTCAGAGATTAGGTTGTGCATCATACTGCACATTGGGATGTGCATCAGACCGCTGCAAGGAAGTTTTAGCAGGCACAGCAATTCAATAAACAAAATAGAATAGATTGATTAGTTACATATTTACTTCTAGCTTCCTATATCCAAGAGATTCAGTTGTTTCCCTTTATTTACTAAAATAAATGAGCATTTATATACCCATGTGCCCATATAGATCACCCCTATTGGGCTTAGATAAGTCTTGAACAGATATGTAAACAATAACATTACATTTATTGATTCCTAAAAGGCTCTACAGCGGTCCTTAGAGAGATTGTTGATATTCATGAGTGATGTTAGCTGCAAACAAGGAAGAAAGCACAAAATGGCAATACAGGTTGCTACAGCCTACTAGTCTACCGGAGATATGGTTTGTGCATGTAACAAGAGTAGGGCAAGGCATGTGAAAGGGAGGTGGCCACAATACACATGAATAATGGACAGCAGACAAGAAGCAGCCAGATCATATAGGAAAAATAAATGTGGAACACCTATTATATTGCAAACGAACAAATGCTGGTTTTGTAAAATAATTCAAATTGACCATTAATTTCACAATATTTTTAACTTTCAAAAGTTCATGGGCATTGTCACTTATCATTATCATTATCCTTTTGCAAATATTTTGCCTTTGAGGCATATGGAAGCTCCATCAGTAGCCTTGCAAAACCGAGTGTATACAAAACTGAAAATAGATATCCCAGTTACAACCAAAAGAAACTAATGGAATAGCAAAGGAGTCAAGGATATTCATATTGAGTCAAAGGACCACGTCTCTTTCCCAAAGAGATGCTATTAAGTGACAAAGATATCCACTTTTAAGCCAATGGCAGTGAGTAATCCGATAACACTTCATGCTACTAGATAATGACACTTGATAAACTTACACAGAACTGAAGAACAAAAGATTGGCTATAGAATGGTAAGATGAGCAAGCAGGATTAATATGATTATGAACTTACTTGCGAACAGTCAATCCAAACTCCATTACCAAAATTGCTTCAAGTAAGTATCCTAAGTTCCTTGTGCGCCAGTATAGCTGTTTTGATATTACCAGTACAATTATTTACAAGCCTTAGATGGAAGTCCAAGACAACTATGTCAACTTATAAAAAGTAAAATAATATGAAGTTTCTAGCAGTTATGATATCAAAAAACAACATAATAGGGTATATCAAGGAGAACCAGGAGGCATGTACTCCCAAACTGGTAAAATGACCATGCTATTGGTAACATGCCTCCCAGTACAGAAACAAAGAAATACTAAATTGCAAGGCGGAAAACAAATATGAAATGATGACAGCATTTGTTTCCACTTTTCCAGAAAACCAACAGAAAAATCGAGATACATCTTCAAAAACCATAGTCAGGTAACTCATTGGATGACAAAATAGGGACAAAGGATTTTAGAACTAATTAATAAATTGGATCTCAAGACCATCAGAAGAAACGTCTACGTAACTTAAACTTATATTATTTTTAGAGTCATGAAGAAAGCTTAATATGTTCCCTTTCTCTCAAGTAGTAACCAAATATCGCTACAAACCTGCACAAGAATACAGCTGGCCATAGACAGAAGTTCTTCGCCGTACATGCTTTCCTGAGGATCCAAGTCATTTGAAAGAGACAAGTTTTTGTAAAATGTATCAACCATTCTTTTTGCAATGTGCTGGAGTTCTGGATTTGCAGAAGAAAATTTAGATAAATTAATAAATGATGAAAGGTATTTGGGACCCACAGTAAAATTTTGAGAGAGCACAAAAATAGAAACATGTGGCACATTGACAAAGAGCTGCACACCTGAAGTTGATTTTGTGAATAAAGTTCCCAGAAGTTCTTGAACCTTGAAAAGAGTAATTGTCAAACCCAGTGTGTTAACTGAAACAGATGATGCATCAAAAGATCCAGAAATTTCATCTAGCAGCTCCGATATCTCATTGCTGGATAGCATGTGTAGGTAAATTTCAACATCAGATGCTGAGCAAGACAGATGACCAAACCTGCAAGAACCGACAAAACAATTGAAAGTGAAAAAGATAAGCATAATGAATCCTTGAAAATACAATAACGAAAGAACGAACTGGCTAGTGGCTAGTACTATTACAGAGCCAAAATTATGGAAAATGGCACACATCAACATCTCGCGAGAGGAGAGCAAAGTGAATTTTGCCATCTCTTTGTTCTTGCTTTATATTTCACTCTTTTCATTTTTATCAACCAAGAGTACAGCAGCTTCCATGTACCCTAAACAAGTGACACTCTATCTAGTGCATGCTGATGGAGTTATGTTGCAGCTCCAGAAACCCTCTAACCCATGTACTACAGCTTCTCGTCTCAAATCTGAGTATAATTTCACGGTAGATGCCATCAACCCTCACATTTAGGGTTCAACCATGTCTCCTATATAATGGTGGTGTGTGATGGCCCCCACACCGGACTGCAACTAAAAACAGAACCCAAATAATCGCCCACGGTATGAACTATGAAGAGATAATAAATAGATAACAGCACAAAAAGTAACCGGAGAGAGATTCACCAGGACAAACCTATGGAAGTACTTCACCAAAGCTTCCATAAGCTTGATATTATTTGGATTTCCATTGAGGCACCGTTGCCGTTCAATTTCAATATTAGCTAAATGAGGTCCTCTGACACAATCACTTGAGTTATTTTCTTGTAGCCTTTGCACAAATGACAACGCACTTGTAAGGCGAGATTCAACCTGCAAACATGTACTTTCAGTAAAAATATTCACATCACAAACACAAAAGAGAAGTAACTAGAAGAGTTGCTCTAGGTGTAGTCAGTACCAACTCCTGGCTAAGATAAGTCTTGTTGGTCAATGCTGAATCAACAGAGCAAGAAGGACAAGTGTGTTCGCCAGTGCATGGTTTAGGCAAATTCACATCATGCTCCAGCAAACATCCTATATAATGGAGAAAGGACTCCCAGTCATCAGGACTGCCCAGTCAAAAGGAGATGACAATCATCAAAATCTAAACAAAAGTTAAAAGAAGAAAACTTACAATGGGTGAATATAAAAATAAAGTATGACGTAACAAATCAAGGGGTTTGCATGAGGATAAAACAATGGAAGTATTGCACTGCCTTTTGAGGTAATGTCAAGAATAAAACTTAAATATATACTATAGATATAAAGAACCTTGTTATGTGACTTTAGGATAAATCAATGCATATAAAGTAAATGCATGGAGTACAACATTTCTTGACAAGTAGTCGACATGAATAATGTCAGCAAGGTTGATGGCAAGGTACACAGAATAACTGAAACATATATAAATATTAGATGGGAAGCATTACCAAGACTCAAGGACCTTCTGATATATATCCGAAGCAGCAGAATAGCTACTTGCTTGAGCAAGAAGACGCCCCTGTCAACTTGAAGTCAGACAATCAAGTGAATGAAACTTAAAAGGCAAATGTAATCAATAGGCTGGAGAAAACCGAGGATTTGAAATCAAGGAGGCATTCTATAAGCACGTGAAAGTATACGTGCTGAAGGTGCAACATGCTCTGCCAAATAGTACTCCCTCTGTACATGAATGTAAGTTGTTTTGGACATGGCACAGTCTAATAACCTACAATAAGTAACTTTACCTAGAATATCTATCATAATATGTTGGTAGCAAATAGAAAAGTATCGTATAACGGAAACATTTGCATAAAACTTATACTTTCACTTGGTCAATCTAAATAGATTTATTGACTAGTCACTAACAAAACGATTGTCTTACCCAAAACGTATGGTACATGGAGGGAGTACTTTATAAATTTTAACAGCGCATTAGTAATAGTCAATACAAAATTTCCAAACTCTAAATTCATTAGAGCTTCCGTAGCAATTAATTACATATAATACAGTAATGATGGCAAGTTATCAACTTAAAACCTACAGTGACAACACATGCGAGATGTTGCCAAATCTTATTTGTTATGGTGAAATGGAATGTGGTCCTGTAGATAAACAAATTGCAACAACAAGCACCCATGCGCTGAAGATGAACGCAGCTAAGTCATTGTCCAAGAAAACTAGTTCAAATTACCTGCAAACGAAGCTTGTCCTCCTCCCTTCCCAAAAGAGACCCCAAGTCTCCAGAAAGAACTTCCAATGCAGCATCATACTTTTCCTGTTGTTCCAAAATTGAAATATAGAGAGCAAGTGCTGCCACATAGCCAAACATGTCAGGAGAGAGCATCATCTAAGTAATTAAAAAAAAAGGTACTAATATCACAAAGGGGCATTTTGCCACATAGCCAAACATGTCAGGAGAGAACATCATCTAAGTAATTAAAAAAAGATACTAATATGGCAAAGGGGCATTTAGAAAAAATAGAAGTACCTTCTGGCTCATGTAAACTATGAGAATTTATGTGCTTCTTGAGTAATGCTTCAGCTAGTGCCAATAATTTCACGCCTCCACTGCTAAAATGTACCTGTGGTTGACAGATGTCAAGTATTGTGGAACACAAAATAGCCCATTAAAGTACAACGTGTAAACACTTTCCAGAATGAAGAAACTTCCACACTTCTGTTAATAAATAATTGCATTGCATCAGATGTAATCATGCTCAACTCAACAATATGACATATATATTCAGCTGACAACCCAAGCAGTACAGAGTAGCATGCGGTACACCTAACAAATAATATGTAATTTGTTGCATCAAAAATTTAATTGGATTGTTGAATTTTTAAAAATCATCCATAAGTCACACTGCAGATTATTGCTTAAGACGTAAATAATATTTCTAGGTCCCTAAGTAGATCAGCTCCCTTAAAAACGGTAGATCAGCCCTACGTCAAGCCGATGGGACTAATATATTTTAATGTTTCATATATGTTTCACTTTTCATTCCTGCACGATGGTATTTCTCACTCCATTACATTTTTTCTCTCCACACTTGCCCACTTCAGCGACTTCACTCCCTCGAACCTCTACATCTTCTTCTCATTAAGTCTAAGTCTACAACAGTATAACTGTTACTGAACCCATTGGAGCATGGCGAATGTGTCATTGACCATAATTCTGCCCATTGGTTCATGACAAACACATTGTTTCTACCAACAACTATCTTAGTTCTTTAGTGAACATATTAATTCTCCAGTAAACAAATTTGAAATGGAAAATGTGGGTATTCATGCAAATATGAGAATCATAATGTCTCACCTGCAACTGAATGCTGCAAACTGCCCAAAGCAAAAACCTTTCTTCTCCTACAGTTTTGTACATTTTGAGGGCTGTCTGCAAAAGAAGCCAGGCAGAGAGAGCAAGCATAAAAACAAGATATCAAAAGGAATGTGAATACAGTAATAACAATGAAAGTAACACTATACCTGCTGTTGCTTCACATATGAGTACTCTCTAACATAGCAATTAAAAAGGCCCATCATTAATTCCAAGTTACTTGGGTACTTTGTACAGGCATACTCATAGCATGAAGTAGCAAGATCCACTGCATTAGCATGGTCATGAGAAAATTTAGAGATACTACAATAACAATCTTAAACAGATAACATAAATGAACAAGTCCAATCGTACATCGGTCAAGCCTTTGAAATACTATCTGTAGAGTACTAAGTGTGAGATCATCAAAATGAAAAATGTTGTCAGAATACAACAGCTCCTTGGCATTCAGGGACACACTCAACGCTTCATCAGGCTTTCCCATCCTTTCCAAAATAAGAGCCTTCAGGGCCTGGAATGAGATAATTTAAAGTAAGGTTTTAAAGTATTGACAGACAACATAGAAACAACCATAAGGTGTTTCATTAGAAGTCTTTAACAGATGTGCACAGAAAGGATGGATATCAATGTCATAAATTAAGCTCCAAATTGACATGAGGAACAAGTCGATCATTTATTCGAGTATACAGCAGTGTTACTGGGACACAGTTGTGGGTGTCGGGTCAGATTCTGGTGCATGTGTCTGACTCGGTAAACTGTAGGGAATAGGATTCGGCGATTCATTCTATATATATTATTTTTTAGTTTTAGAAATTAAAATGTAAGTTTGTTGGCATAAAACAGGATGCTAACATATTCAAATACTGGTGCTGACGCAACACAAAACAAGACAAGGAAAGATAATAGAGAAAAGACAAGATGAGCTTCCATGTGCTGGCCTGCTGGCCGATCCAGCTCAACTAGAGACTTTAACATAGCTGCTGGTTCACACAAGCCGCAGCAACCACAAGCCACAGCAGCCACCACCGCCGCTCTTTCTCCCCCCTCGTTCTTTCTTCTTCCCCGACGCAGCCTCATTGCTGCCACTGGCCACCATTTTGCACCTCTGAATAGCAAAATGAGTAGCACATGCCTGCCTCACCTCTCCAGTGCCCTTGTCCGAAGATGGTTGCTACCCTAGGCTCTCTGCTCCATCTCCCCTTCCTAGCTAGCCACTCGACTTGCTGGAGTTGAGTCAGGTGGACATCGACAGAGATATGTGGCAAATGGATAAAAGGAAATGCCAGCCCATGTAACACTGGTGTAGCATCCATAAATTGTTCCAACACCTATTGATTCCAAGCAATGACAAAGCAGATAAAAATATTTAGGATGCTATGAACCTAAACCAACTCCAGTACACTAACTGAGAACTGGGTAGAAAGCTTCCTATTGATTTTTCTATATTGTTCCAAGTAGCCATGCGAGAGTTGCACTGTTGCCTGAAACTGGAGCTATTTGTTAAGATTGTACGAAGTCCCTAAACATCATCAGCATTACAACATCCACAAAAGCTCAAAGCAAACTAGCATAAGATCCAAGTAGCCAAAAACATATCTGAAATTCAAAACTAACTGTCTCTTTATCCTCTGTACGAGTAACACATCCATTTGACTACCCAACCTCCACCCATTTCTGCGCCAGATTCGCTGAGACCATCACCGAAAACACACCAAAAGAAAGTGAATAACGAAACCGAAGCTCAGGCGAGAGAGACAGAGTGCTCACGAGAGCGTAGGGGGACGTAGGATACTTGGCGAGGAGCGCGGCGCAGAGCTTGAGCGCGGCCTTGTACTGGCGCGAGTCGACGGCGTCCCAGATCGGCCGCACCCGGCGCTCCGGGATGCCGCCGGCGAGCCCGAACTTGCTGGCCATGTTCTCTCGCAATCTAGGGTTAGGGCGCCGCCGCGGGTGGGGAAGACGAGGAGGAAGAGGGCAACGGAATGGGGAGGAGGCGCGGAGGCGGATTGAGAAGGGTTTATCGAGTCGGGGGATGTGACGGCGGAGCCGGGCGCGTGGGGACGCGGAGGATGGCACGGTCCGAGGAAGGGACGTGATTGCATCGTGGCCGTGGGCTACGTGACGGACGGTGCGAGATCGTCGGCAGGAGGAAATTGGAGTCCGCTGCTGCCGCAACCCTATCGTCGGGCGCGTGATATGTATCCGGACCGTTGAGTATCCAACCAACGGCTTGGATTAGGCCAGGCCCAATGCTTCACGGTGCCTTCCAATCTGTATCCATGTCACCCTGGTACACGCTGGTACCCTTGCAATGTGCCATACTCCCTCCGTCATGAAATAAAGACATTCTAAGTATGTGCTAAGTTAAATTTTTTAAAATTTAACCAAATTTATAGAGAGAAATATTAACATGTACCAAATGAAATAAGTAAAATATCAAAATCTATGTTATAATAAGTGTATTGGTGCTCATCGGATGTCATGAATATTATTGCTTCGTTTCTAGAAAGTTGGTCAAAGTTTAACTAGTTTGACTTAGGATAAACTTATAATTCCTTATATTTCGAGACAGAGGGAGTAAATACCTGCAGTACAGTGGGTGAACAGGTGCTCGGTCTAACAAAAGGCAAAAGGCACTCGTAGAGCATATGTTGGGACGATGGAGAGACTCTTCAGTCTTCACCATGCTTCTATTCTCTGATAAAGTTAAAAAAAGAGAGAAAATGACATTTTTGGCGAGACCAAAGGCATGTGCTGTGAGTTTATTAGCTCAAGTTCTTGTTCAAATATGTTGCAATGTAGCTTTTTGATGAGGCGTACGCTTAGTACCTATGTTATGTTGGGCTTGCCCTTAAGGCCTTGTTCGTTTCCTCACAATCCCCATGGATTTGAGGGGGGTTGAGAGGGGTTGAAGGGGATTTTGACTTGTTAGGGATTTAATCCCTCCAATCCTCTTCAAATTCCCTTGAAGCCAACAAGGCCTAACGGGACCATGCCGGTTTTAGACGGAGGGTTGTGGCATGTCACATGTGCAGTTGTGTACAGAAGTCTGAACCAAATGGGGGGTGTGGCTGGGCTTTGGTGGCTTAGGGCCATCTGACAATGAGATTGTGGAATGATGACGTTGATGGAAGCAACGAAAAAGGCTGCTAAGCAAAATTTTCACAAAACTATAACAAAATACAACATTTTGGTCCCCCTTATAACATAATTCCAACTTGTTATAATATTAAAGTTTTTTCTCTGTTTTTTACCATACATAGCTTTGTTACATTAGGGCACAAATTTTGCTTGTTGTGAGAATTTGTCCATTAAAAAAAAGCTAGAGAGCCGCCCCGGGCATTGCCTTAAGAAAAAGACATTCTCACGTAAGTGTAGAAAATTCCCGAACCCGTGTCCCACCCATACATAGGGGCACCATTGCCCGTGTGAAAACTGGGCCTGCCCTTTTTGACCTATGGTTTGGCGTGGGACAGACGAGGGACTTTTTTTTAACCCCAATACGAAATTCTTGTAGTTTTGCACTTACTTGAAAAGCAATAACAGTTTTGATGATCCTCAGTCCTCAACTTTTAAGTTTGAAGGTTTTGAGAAGATACTTGTCAAGACACTTTAAATTGTTGGTAAAACTACTGGTTACTCTCTCCGTCCCAAAGTAAATATTGTTTATGTTCAAATTTTGTTTTATAAAGAGTGTTCTTTTAGCTTACAGTAAGTTCTATCCAATTAAATAAACACCAAACTCAAAGAGACTACTGCATGCAAAAACATATAGAACCAATCAAATGCTTAATTGATGTTATTTTTTTTCAATGCATGTGCATTTATTGACCACGTATTTTTCAATCACAACTACTATTAGTAATTTGGGGTAGCATGATCCTTTTTAACTCTACTAAATACTTATTTTGTAACGGATGGAGTATGTTCTAAGCTTCTCTTAGCACAGTCATAAGTAACACATGAAAATCATAGTGATGAGGACCAAGTAAGTTGGCGTACAATGTAAATCTACTAACATGTATCCAGCTTGCAAGGAAATAAATGCGCCAAACTTCTGCAAGATAAAGGAAGTGTTAAGTTTATAATTTAAATTGTTGACATAACTGTCCACCTCAACAGAAAAGAAAGAAAGAAAGATGCAAGAGTATATTTTGATATGTAATGTGTTTGCGTTGTGTGGAGCCTAAACGAATGATTGATTAGCCATTTTTTACTCCTAAATAGTCTATGTGTTATTTTTCAATGGAAAAAACTTTACAAGATCTTGTAATTCTATGATTATTTATTGCATGTCAAATATAGTAGGATAATCTAATCATTTTTATTCTATTAGTATCATCTTCTTTCCACTTAAAATGGAAATTAGATAGATCTAAGTATTGTGTATATTTCATATTAGAAATGTTTGTTATAAAATTGTGGAATGGTATCACTGATGAAAGAAACAAAAAAAGTAGAGTAAATTGCGCTCACCATACAACAACTTGAAAGGTGGGTTGATTAGTCCAACAAATTGTAAAATGCTCAATTTAACAGAACAACTTGACAGGTTGGTGCAGATTGGTCCAACAACTTGTAAAATGTTCAACTTTGTACAACAACTTGTCTAAAAGCTACACACATTTGCAACGATAAAAATACATTTTTTAATTTCACAAAACTATGATATTTACGCATGTAGTAATAAAATGGCATATGCCTTTCTACGTGGATAACTACAAGTGTATGTGTCGTGTGGATTGGAGGCATAAATAATTGTTGTTCTATGTGTAAAACTGAAGTTTTTTATTTACGCAAAAATTTTATCATTCATGAGAAGTGAAATACATAGGCGTTCAGTAAGCCCTCAACTATCCCGTAGGTCATTAAAACTGTCCAAATGCATTTTTCATGTTCCTGAACTTGGTCCAACTTCCAAAATAATTCTTTAGATCCACAAACTTGTCACGTAGTGTCATCTTATAAAGATCTCATGTAAAATATAATTAGTTAATAGGGAAATTACAAGACTCAAATAAAGATTGGCATGTTAGTTCAAAAAAAGTGTATGCATCATTGTTTTTTTAATAATTTAATGCTATTGATTAATCCATGTTGAGTACGCGTAAATATATGTAGCTAAATTCAAAATTAAAGTAATACAAAATTAGTGGTATGATTTCTAAAAGAATCATGTGGGAAAATAACAAAATCAATAATCAATTCAAAAATTAATATCAATTTCAAAGATATGAAAATGCAATTTGAGCGCTTAAGGTCCCAAATGATACCTAGGGAAAAGTTCATGACCTAACAAATATATTTTGAGAGTTTATGGACCTAAATGACACCTTGTGACAAGTTTGGAGACTTACAAATGCATTTCTAAGAGTCTATGCCGAATTATTCAATTCGAGGACCGCTCATGTATTTTACTCTTTCTTGAATTTAGACAACATAGATGATCATGTCCTTTGAGATGATGCCAACTTGTCAATACTTTGTCGAGGTTATATAGGCCTTGTTAAAATTATGATTAGACTATTTGTGATGTTCTAGCCTTCTCATAGCATTGCCATGAGCAATGGTGGAAGCTAACGATGATGTGAACCAAGCAAGTTGCATCATTTAAATCTACTGGGATGTCTCATGTTTACTAGACAGTATATGTCTCAAAAACATTCTTGCGACATAAAAGAAATGTTTAGTTTGTTTTTTGTGATGTTGGCGTGATTATGCATTGAATCCTGCATAAAAAGTATGCCACGAATATGTAGAAATGAACTAGATAATATTTTGACTTTTGGTTATCCTTACTTCCTCGATAATCTTCACTTGATATAGTTTATATGTTCTTTTATGGTGAATTCTTTTCTGTCACTAGTAGATTTTGTCATTTTTCTGATTATCTACTTATTCTCCTTCTCCCTTACCCCTTAATGCCACTAGAGTTCAATTTTGCATGTAGCTACACATGGAGATGTTCAATTGTGTTAATTTTATGAAATCTAAAAATTGCTTAGCTTGCCCTACACACGCTTGATTGGATTGGTGAAAATTGTGACCTAATTTTGTGCGACAGGTTGGCATGGATAGGGAAGTGGTGGAAAGAGGAGGAGCAGAAACATGATTGCATGACTCCATAAAGGAAGAAAGAAATGCTAGGTGGAGCTTGGAATCGACATGTTAGGTCTATGGATTAGTAAACAAAATATCAAACTATGTAAATTAAATAAATAATTCATGTTATTATCTATTGATTTCCAAATGATTCTCCAAAAAAATTTGAAGAATCTAAAATAAAATAACAGAATAACATGTCCTATAGTTGTGGTAGTCTAGAGGATGATGATAGCTAGGCTAGTGGTGGAGCCAGGATTTGGCGAATATGTGTTCTCATTTTTGAAAGTACAAAATAGTTCACAACACCCATAATAAAAGGTTTAAGTTGTTCAAATCTAAGATACCCATAAAATAAAAAGAATTACAAAACACAAAATGAAAACTATAAACTTAACTTCAGCTTCGGGTTCCTTCTTGGCTTCAAAGAGTTCATAATATTGCTCATCTTGGCTTGTAAAATTAACTCACACTCAATAAATGTGGCCAAGCAATCATTCAAGTATAGATCCCACATCTTATTTCTCAATTTATTCTTCACGTAAATTTTTTGAGAAAAAAAATACTCTCTTGACACTAGCAACTGCTATGGGAAGCACTAGCTCCAGTTTTAGAAGCATGTAAACAATATCATGTTGCAGGGTGTGCTTCTTTTGTTCAACAAGCAAAATGGGAAGTTCATCAATACTTTCCACTTTCCTGAACATTTCATCTTTATGAATATCAATAATGAAGAGTTTAAGCTGAGAAGGAAGATGGTTTATCACCGAGCTTGAGAAATCATTAGGATAAAACTGAGCAAGCTTAACCAGATTGTCTTTGTCATAAGCTACAAATGAATCGACAATACTGAATAATGACGTACAAAGAATTTATGATGTGCGCTTATCAAACCTTTCAATAAAATGCTGAGCAAGCTTAATCAGATTGTCTTTATCATAAGCAGCAAATGAATCGACAAGACTGAATAATGCCATACAAAAAAAATTCAATGTGCTTTTATCAAACCTTTCAATAAACTAACAAAGTTCTCTATCAATGACATTTAAGAACATGTCAATGGGGGTAGAATACAGATTCTTGGTTTTAAATCACTACTTACGCAAAATGGGTTTCACTTTTTTTAAGAATATCACCTTACCCAATATCCTCCCATAGTTAATGCAGTTTAATCTTTGTGAAGTAAACGAGATGAATTGCATTAACAGTACCTCGAGCCTTCTACTAGTCATTCCTATCCGATAAATAGAATATCAATTGCCAAATTTTGGCTTTGCCATTGTCTTCAGATGGATGGTAGAAAAAAAGTATTTGCTCCTTTTTTTTACCTTTACTCCAATGTCCATAGAGAAAGAGAGGGGGTAAAATGTGCCACATATACAGGGATTTTCAGTTTGGGCACTAATGAACATGTTGAGTTGCATGCTCCCCGCTTGAGTCTAGGTTTTATGGTGATAAAGGGTTTAGGGTCTAGGTTTTATGATGATAATGTGTCAAGGAAAAGGGCTTCTCCACATTAATCATGCATCTCCATTGTCCCATGCCACTACACTAGCGCTATAGCTTGTCGATATTGCACTTTGGTATCTTTTTTGGCCTTAGGCCAGTCTTAGTGCGCAATTTCATTACACAATCACCAAGATCGAGAACTCGGTAACTGTGTGATGGGTTTCATCGGGATGACACTTTTCTCACATATGATGAAACTACTCTCTCCTCTAATTAATGATCTTGCCATGTTAGCAAAAATGCTAATGCGACTGCTATTTAATACCGATGAAGCTCCCACTAAGACTAGTCTTAGTGTGTGCTAGCTCATTAATGACACATGGACATTGTGGCTTGTATGGTCAGACAGGGGTGGAGCCAGGTGTCGGATATAAATATCCGGGGGGATTAAACCCATGGGATCAAGGCGCTCATCGACGAGTCGTCCACTTAAAACAAATCACAAAATACAAAGCCTCCCGATATGCTTTTCCGCCAATACGGCCCAACTAGGGCCCAACTACGGCCTAGCGTGCCCAACTCTGACTCGCCTGATCCCTAGAAGGGGAATGGGGACAGGGTACGCCTCGGCCAGGCCGCTCTGCCTCGCCGACCGTGGGGAGGAGTCGGGAGCGGGGCTGCTGTAGGGCGAGGGCCTCCGCCTCGCCCGACCTCCACGCCCGAGTCGGGATGGGGTCCCACGGTTTCCTCTCCGCCTCGCCCGACCTCCTCCATCCAGGCTGGAGACCGGGCCCACGGAAGGGGCTCAGAGGGGTCGGATAGATCAGGCGAACATGGTCCACCACGTGAACAAGACAGAGTCGAGGCGGTACACCTAACGCAATGGCCGCCGTCCTTACCGAATGACCGTTCATCGCCACGTCTACAACCACTCCATCCTGGTGAAAGACGAGGCGTTGACAAGGTACCTTCTTGAGCGTCATCCACAGTACCCCTAAGGGGGGCCCCCGGAGTAGGTGAAGACCGACGCCAAGCCGCTTCCTTCCGATGGAAGCCATCTCTCTCCCCCTCTCGTGTAAACGGCCCGACCCTTTCCCTTGGACTATAAAAGGGAAAGGAGGCCTTCCTTAGCAAGGGTTCGAAATCATCACACTCACACGCACACATTTATAGAGACTTGGGAGCCCCTCTCTCTCAACCGCTTGTAACCCCTACTACGAGCAACGCGAGCAACACGAGAAGCCTCGAACTGGACGTTGGGCGTTCGTGCCTGAACCAATATAAACCCTTGTGTCCTCTCGCGAACCATCCGAGCCTCAACACGCAATCCACTAAATTCACTCGTCGGTGATTTCTTGCACCAACAGTTGGCGCGCCAGGTAGGGGCCTTTTGCGTGTTCGACGGTCACCCTCAGGCTTCGGATGGACAACAATGTTTCGAGCTGGGTTCCCGGGACGCACGTGCGTTTCGGGAGTTTCATCACCACCGACGGCGGGAGACTAGAATGAGTCGTCACCACCACCCCGACCATCGGCGCCGATGTCGACATTGCGACGGTCACCGAGACCCTCGTGAACGTTCGACTTGACGCCTCGGAGCCCCCCGTGAACTCCAGCGGAGGGGTCCTCTGGCGACAACTCGACACGTTCCTAGGACCACAACCGTCCTGGGAGGACATGCGCTGTGTCATGTTCGCGTTGGCGAACATCGTGGCACAGCTCGCAGGGGGTGCCCTGCTCACACCAGAGGTGCTGGGCCCTTCCCCGCCTCGCGTCATGCTGTTCGGACCACGGAATGTAGGCGAGACGGTAACGCTCCTACTGGCACAACGCATGTGCCAGTCCCTGGCAAACGACGAGTTCGTGGGGGTCATCGACCACGTTTCGGAATCCGTCTTTGACCTCCTGAGCGACGGGTCATCGAAGGACTCTGAAACAGAGCTCACCGCGGACAGCCACTTTGTCTCCCGCGAGTGCTTCATGTCTGACATGCCCGAGGGAGTCGTGGAAGAAGTGCACGAGGACGACCCCGAGCCGCCACTGGCCATGGGAGCAGCTCCCGCCGCCGCTGCTTTAGAGAACGGTGGGAGGGCCGCAACCGCGCCATTCCCACGACTGCGCCTCGATCAAGCGTGAGCGCGGCGTGAGGAGTTGCAGGAAGCGCAACACTGCCTGGAGCAAGACCGCGCTCACATGGAGCAGGAACGGCTCCCGGTGGAACAGAAGTGAGCCTGAGTGGAGCAGGAACGGGTCCGTGTGGAGCAAGAGCATGCACGCATCGAGCGCGAGCTCCGACGACATAACGACGGGCCACCTGCTCGCGCCCGCGCCCGTGACGTGCAGCAGCAGATCATCGACGATGACGCGGCATCTCCCCACTTCGCGAGAGCCAGCCAGAACATCACGGCGGCAGCGGCGCTCCTGCAGGGCCTTCCCGACCCTGTAACATCGGAAGCACGCCGGGCCCAGCGTGAGGTGGGCCAGCTGCTCGAATGGACGGCGGCTCAGCAGGCCGAGAGCTCGCAGTCTCGACGATGAGGCTCCCAGGCCACCCAGCGCGCCACCTCGAGGCAGCCCCAGCGTGACCATGGCAACCGCAACCCCCAAGACGTTTCCGTCCACCAGCCACATCCTAGACCTGAAGGAGGCCCCGAGCCCCAATCCGAGGGCGCCTAGGCCTGGTCTAGGACGCCCGCAACATTCTGAACGCGCTACGTCGTCAGCCAGCCGATGGTGAGTGGGAGCCCCAGCGAGGGCACGCCCCTCGTCGAGGTGGCCGCTACGACGATGATGACAGAGAACGAAGCCCGAGCCCGGACGCGCCGGGACCTCGTGTCTTCAACTACAGAATCAGGAGTGCGCCGTGCCCTCAACGTTTTCGCCCCCCGACTAACTTACACAGGTACACCAGGGAGACTAATCTTGAGCTCTGGCTTGAGGAATATCGGCTTGCATGCCGAGCCAGGGGTGCTGATGACGACGACTTCGTCATCCGAAACCTGTCATTATACCTGGCCGACTCGGCCAGAGCATGGCTCGAGCACCTCCCCGAGGGTCAAATCCGAAGCTGGGCCGACCTCCGGGAGATCTTCGTCGGGAACTTCCAGGCAACCTACGCTCACCTAGGAAATCCATGGGACCTCAGGAACTGCCGCCAAAAGCAGGGGAGAATCTCCGAGAGTACATCCGTCGCTTCTCCCGGCAGTGCAACGAGCTGCCCAACATCACCAATGCCGACGTCATCAGCGTGTTCCTGTCTGGGACAACCTGTAAGTCCCTCATCCACAAGCTCGGGCGAAAAAGCCCCCGTACGGTGAAGGACCTCCTCGACATGGCAACGAGCCACGCCTCCGGCGAAGAGGTAGTCGGGGCCGTCTTTAACCCCCCGCCGAGGGAAGGGGCAAGCGAGACGAGGAGGCCGACGAGGGCCCCTTCGATCGCCCGAACAAAAAGAAGAGGAAGAATAAGGCACGGTGCCAAGACAGCGACACCGCCATGGTGGCCGCAGCAGAACGGAAGCCAGGCGCCAAGCCTCGGGCTGGAGAAGTACCCGACCACTTCGAGAAGATGTGGAATGGCCCTTGCCCCAATCACGAGTATGCCGTGAAGCATCTCTACAAGGCTTGTTCCCTCATGAAGAAATTCATGTCCGGGGACACCGGGGAAGGGGAGCCTCGGAGGCGGAAGCCCGATCCGACCCCCAAGGGCCCCGAAGCAGGGGAGGACATGGCGACTGACCCTTACCCGGAGCCCGACGGATGCCTGATGATCTTCGGCGGCATCGAGGCCTCGGTCAGCAAGGGTCGGGCCAAGGTGGAACGCCGTGAGGTGTTCGCCGCTGAGCCGGCCATGCCGGCCTTCCTCCGGTGGTCGGAGGCGGCCATAACATTTGACCGCGACGACCATCCACAGTTCATTCCCAGGCCGGGACGGTATCCGCTTGTGGTCAACCCGATCATCAGTCGAAAGCGACTCACTAAGGTGCTCATGGATGGCGGGAGCGGGCTTAACATCCTCTAAGCCGACACACTCGACGCGATGGGCATCGATCGGGCACGTATTCACCCGACCGGGGCGCCCTTCCACGGGGTCGTCCCTGGGAAGTAGGCCGTCCCCCTTAGGCAGATTGACCTGCACATTACATTCGGGACCCCGTCCAATTTTAGGACGGAGACCCTCACGTTCGATGTGGTAGGATTCTACAGGTCATACCACGGCATCTTGGGTCGGCCGTGCTACGTGAAGTTCATGGCTGTTCCCAACTACACTTACCTGAAGCTCAAGATGCCTGGGCCCAAGGGGTTGATCACTGTGGGCTCGTCTTTCCAACGTGCCTATCAGTGCGAAATCGAGAGCTGCGAACTGGCCTCGGTGACCATCGCCTCCACCGAGGAGCTCGCACCAATCCGAGCCCGACTGGTAGAAGAGGCACCGGACTCCAATCACGGTACGGCCTCCTTCCAATCGACGGAGGACACCAAGGAGGTGCAGCTCGATCCGGGCAACACCAAGGAGAAGGTGGCTCAGATCGGGACCAAGTTGTCCTCCAAATAGGAAAGCGCGCTCGTCGACTTCCTCCGCGTGTACATCGACGTCTTCATATGGAAACCCTCGGACATGCCTGGCATCCCGAGGGAAGTAGCCGGGCACTCCTTGGATATTCGGCCTAGCTCCAAACCGGTGAAACAACGCCTACGCCGCTTCGACGACGAGAAGCACAAGGCCATCGGGAAGGAGATCGCAAAGCTTTTGGCGGCCAGATTCATCAAGGAGGTGTATCATCCTGAGTGGTTAACCAACCCTGTTCTTGTACGAAAAAAGAATGGGAAATGGAGAATGTGTGTTGACTATACGAGTCTCAACAAAGCGTGCCCGAAGAATTCGTTTCCCTTACCGCGCATAGATCAACTATCAGATCACGATGAAAGAATCCGACCAGCTCGCGACCTCTTTCATCACTCCGTTCAGCTCGTACTGCTATGTGACGATGCCGTTCAGACTTAAAAACGTTGAAGCTACCTACCAACGATGTATGCTCAGATGTTTGGATGACCTCATCGGGCAAACCGTTGAGGCGTATGTGGACGACATCGTAGTCAAGTCCAAGCAGGCCGACCAACTCGTGGCCGACCTCCAAAAGACGTTCGATAAACTCCGGGCGAACGGCGTCAAACTCAACCCCAAAAAATGCGTATTTGGGGTGCCAAGGGGGATGCTGCTCGGCTTCATCGTGTCTCAGTGGGGGATCGAGGCCAACCTGGAGAAAATCGAGGCCATCGACAAGATGGGTCCGATCCAGAACCTTATGGTAGTGCAGCGAGTCACGGGGTGCCTCGCCGTGCTGAGCCGATTCATTTCAAGGCTCGAAGAGCGAGTCCTCCCTCTATATCGTCTCCTGAAAAAGTCTGAGCGATTCACTTGGACCCAAGAGGCCCAAGAAGCTCTCACGTAGATCAGGGCCATCCTGACAAAGGCATCGGTCCTGGTTCCGCCGACCCTGGGCGAACCCCTCCTACTCTACATCGCAGCCACGACGCAGGTCGTGAGCGCAGCACTTGTTGTAGAGCGGGAAGAAGAGGGACACGCCCTCAAAGTTCAGCGTCCAGTATACTTCATAAGTGAAGTGCTCAGCGATACGAAGACACGGTACCCGCAGATCCATGTCTTGATCGCTAAAAGGAAGTTGTACCACTACTTCGACTCGCACCCAATCACCGGAGTGAGCTCATTTCCCCTTGGAAAGATCATCAACAATCCTGAGTCCACGGGTCGGATCGCTAAATGGGCACTCGAACTAATGGGTCAAGGGATCACGTATGCTCCCCGAGCAGTAATCAAGTCCCAAGTCCTCGCTGACTTCATTGCCGAGTGGACTGAAACCCAAATGCAACCATTACTGGCCGACCGGGAGTACTGGATCATGTACTTTGATGGGTCATTGGTCAGAATTGACGCAGGGGTCATATTAGTCTTTGTCTCCCCTTTGGGGGTACGAATGAAGTACATAGTTCGGCTACACTTCCCAGCATCAAACAACGTGGCCGAGTACGAAGTCCTCATCAACGGCCTGAAGATCGCGATCGAATTGGGGATCCGATGCCTTGAAATTAGGGGCGATTCCCAGCTCATGGTCGACCAAGTCATGAAAGAGTCAAGCTGCGAAAGCGAGACTATGACCGCGTACTGCCGAAAGGTCCGGAAGCTCGAGGACAAGTTCGATGGCCTCGAGCTCAAGCACATCAAACAACGGTTTAACGAAGCCACGGACGAACTGGCCAAGAAGGCATCTGGACGAGAACCAGTCCCGACTGGTGTCTTCGCCAGCGATCAACAAAACCTGTCGATCAGCATCCCGAGCCCGGAGCTGACAGGCGCAATGCCGTCCACTCAGGACTCGGGAAAGCCGCCCACCTAGGGCTCGGGGGCTGACGACCACCCGACCCCGACCACAACCGACGTCATGAAAATCAAGGACCATGCGGTCGACGCCGCCCCAACTGACCAAGCCTTGACAAATCTCCTAGCCCTGGCCATGGCCACGCTAACTCAAAGAGAAAACGCGGAAGCCGACCCTACGGACTGGCGCCAACCCTTCCTTGATTGCCTCATCAGGGAGAAACTCCCTGAGAACAAGGCCGAGGCTCGACGCATCGCGCATCGTGCCAAATCTTACGTCATCGTAGGAGGGGAACTCTATCGAAAGAGCCCCACCAAAGTCCTCCAATGCTGCATCCCCATCGAGCAGGGACAACAGCTGCTGAGGGACATACATGGCGGCAAGTGCGGCCACCACGCCGCCCCAGGACCCTCGTCGGAAATGCATTCCGTCATGGTTTTTATTGGCCAACGGCAGTGAAAGACGCCATAGAAATAGTGCGCACCTGCGAAGGGTGCCAATTCTACGAAAGGCAAACTGACCTGCCGGCTTAGGCCCTTCAGACCATCCCCATCACGTGGCCATTCGCGGTCTGGGGGCTTGACATGGTCGGACCCCTCAAGAAGGCGCCCGAGGGCTTCACCCACTTGCTCGTCGCCATCGATAAATTCAGTAAGTGGATTGAGGTCTGGCCCATCACAACAATCCCCTCCGAGGAAGTGGTCAAATTCTTCTTAGACATCACATACCGCTTTGGGGTCCCAAACTCCATCATCACAGATAATGGTACACAGTTCACTGGGAAGAAATTCCTACGATTCTATGATGAATACCACATCCGCGTGGATTGGGCGGACGTAGCACACCTCCGCACGAACGGGCAGGTCGAACGCGCAAACAACATGATCCTTCAAGGCCTTAAGCCCCGACTCTTCGAAAGACTGAAGAAATTCGGCGGCCGATGGGTCGAGGAGCTCCCCGCGGTGGTCTGGAGTCTAAGAACCACAGCCAGCCGAGCAACAGGGTTTACCCTTTTTTTATGGTGTACGGTTCAGAGGCCATCCTCCCAACCGACCTCGACTATGGCTCACCGCGAGTCCGCGCCTACGACGAGGTCGGCAACCAAACAGCTTTGGAAGACGCAGTCGACCAGTTAGAGGTGGCCCGTGAGGTTGCACTAGCCCACTCGGCCAAGTACCAACAAGCCCTACAGCGATACCACAGCCACCGGGTGCGAGAACGCGCGTTCCAAATTGGTGACTTAGTCCTACGGCTAATTTAGAGCAACAAAGACCGCCACAAACTCTCATCCCCTGGGAAGGCCCATACATCATTTCCCAGGTACTCCGACCCCGCTCATACAAGTTGCAGAACGCTGACGGCGAGGAATACGCCAATGCCTGGAACATCAAGCAGCTACGTCGCTTCTACCCTTAAACTCTATTCAGATTTTTTACATACTTCTCACGGTCTTGTGAGTGACCCCCGACCCCAAATAGGGGTCAGGCGTCACTCGGGGGCTAGTCAGGGTCCTCCCCTGGAGCACAAGCCTTAATCAACACCTAGCCCCTTTTCCCGTCATGAGCTAAGAGAAAGGCTGCACCTAACGGGGTGGGCTCGTACACATTGGTTAGAAAGCGAAGAGCCAAAGGCCTTGAAGGCAGTGGTTGGACGCTCACCAATCGTGCCATGACTCACTCCATTACGAGGTGAGCTCCAACCCTGGGCACATGACAGGAAAAGGGCTCGGAGGCTAACACACACACATAAACAATGCACAGATAAAACTGAAAGCGACAAAAGCATAAAACGGCCGACCCAGGAACACACCCTGCTCGGCCATGAGTTCAAATTACAAAATAGGCCCAAAGGCGCAAAGTTCTGAGAACGAAAACAAACTAACTAAGCGGACCATGGCCCACTCTCCCTTTGTGTCGATGCAGCCAAAGTCGCCGCCAAGGAAGCCACGCCATCCTCCATCGCCTGCACCTCATCAAAAGTACAACCCAGCGCGAAGCCTTCCGCGAAGAACTCCAGCTCGATCTCAGCATAGTGCGAGCGAGCCACCACGAAGGCACGCCGCACACCAAGGTACAGCCCGTCTGCCGCCAAAGCCCGCACCTGGGTCGAGATTTGGGAGACTTGAGTCGGTAGCGAGCTCGACCCAATCTCCGTCCTCATCCCAAGGTTACCAAGAGTGGTGTTGGTAGCAATACGAAGGGCGTCATGCTCATCCACTTCCAGCATCAGCGCGGCCTCGAGCTGCTGCAGCTCGGTCCAGAGTTGAGCGATCTCCACTTGGTCCCCCACTGCTGCGGTCGCCAGATCGTTGTGACACCCTCGGCTGCAATCCGGGCATCCCTCTTGACCTCCAGGGCCGCACGAGTGCCTGCCAGGTCCCGATCCCGGACACCGACAAGCTGGACGTCGTTATCCCGAGCCGCCAGAACCTCCACGAGCTCCTCACGCGCCTGTTGCAAGACGCTCACGGCTTGGTCCCGCTCGGCATGAAGGCGATCGCGCTCGTCCTGCAACTGACGATGCTCCGCGTCTCGAGCGGCCGACTCAGAGGCCCATGACGTGAGCACGTCCCCCTTCTTCCCTTCAGCATCCTCGACATGCTCGTGCGCCTCCTGAGCATTCACACGAGCGGCATCGGCTTCTTGGCGAGCGGCGGCTAGCTGCACCACGAGCGCCTCCCGAGCCTGCGCATGAACGGCGTTGATCTCCCGCCGGACAGCATCCAGTTGTTCTTCAGACATCGCCCGAGCTTGAGCGCGCGCTTCTTCCACCTCACGACGGGCGGCGGCCAGCTGAGCCACCAGCGCCTCGCGTTCCTCCCTCTTGGTGGCCGACAGGTCCCAGAAGTCTTTTTCCCGCCGAAGGAAGATGGATTTGTCGCGACTGCGATTCATCAGGGACTACGAAACAGCAAAGCAGAATCAGGGAACGATTCCCCCTCATAAAGAAGAGTCGAAAGAACGAGAGATAAGAGAAGCTCACCTCGCCGGCGGGGACGACCATGCTTTGGAGCGTGTTCAACGCGGCGTACAGGGCCCCGACCACCGAATTGACCTCGGCCTCAATCCGCCGGCAGTAGTCCTGCTCCGCGCCATCATCCAACGCGAATACTGTGGCATCGGGATTCCGCCAGTCGGCCCATCGAAGTGGGCGGCCTCCGAAAGCGGAAGCATCCTTCCCCAGTCGCATCACCTCATGACCCTCGACGGTCCCCGCGTCCGAGGAAGGAACTCGGACAAGACTTGTTCCTGGGGTCTCACCCTGTTCCCCCGAGGTCGCCAATGCCGTCCCCAAAACATCCCTACCAACAACAGACGAGGGCGCAACGTCCCCAGCCACTCGAACGGAGGACAAGGTCGAGAGTGCTTCGACGGGTTTCGCCTCCAAGAGTCTGCCCGCAGGCTCGCCTCGTGGACCAGCGTCTTCCTCCTAGGGGACGGGGAGCTCCTGGTCACCCAGGGCACCGACTACCGGGACGGCCGCCTCGAGATCGGACGGCTGGGGGATGGAAGCCTGGCACCTAGAGCATCACAGTCGGGCATAGCTGGACCCCTCGGCGCCCGGAGCATGAGGGCCAGACCCCGCCGCAGGATCAGGCGAGCCCGGCGGCGTGACCCCTACGACGAGCGAGCCGCCGGTCGGGCCGCCCGCGCCCACCGTCCCAAGCGCCGCTCGCACCACAGGGTCAGCGAAGTTGATCCCCATCCCCAGTGCGGTGCTCACCACTTGTTGTGCGAGCACCTTCCAGGGTGCCAGGGTAAGAGGGACGGCCCGACTCCCAGACCTACAATAGAAAAGAACTGAGAATTCGATAAACAACAAAAAAGGCATTAAGATCCAAGAGGGACGCACCTAGAGGTGGTCGGGAACGCAGAGCTTGATTTCTTCTGGGTCGGCTCCTCCTCCGAGCCCGCGCCCATGGCCCTCGGGCACTTGCCCATGTCGACCCCCGGGGTCGCTGGGGACCGGCCCTCCCCGGTAGAACCCACGGAAATCGGGCGCTCGCCGGTCAGACCCCGAGGATGGGAAGCTGGTGGAGACGCGACGACCGAAGCTCGGGGAGGACTTCTCTGGGACACGGTGGGTGATAGCGCCCGGTCGCGACTCGGAGGGTCGTCCTCGTGCGTCGCTTCCTCCCAATCGACGGGGGACTCGTCGCCGCCACCACCGACGCCTCCTCCCGACCCCTCGGCATCGGTCTCCTCAGCCTCCAACTTCAAAAACCCGGACAAGCTGTCCTCGTTGTCTTCTTCGTCAGCGGCTTCTTTGTCGACAAAGGGTCCCATGCTCTCGTTCCACAGCCCATCGAGGATCGTCAAGCTACGGCGGCGGTGGAACTCAACTTGCTTCTTTTCCTTGGCCACCACTCTAGCCTTCTTCTTCTTTAAAGCGGCCTTGGCCTTCTTTCACTCCGCCTCCGCGCGCTCGCGGTTCAATGCCCTCTGTTGCGTGTCTTCTGGCAGTGGCGGGCGCGATGCGATGTGACTAAGAATGCTCTGCAAAATTGTAGGAAGCAACGCCGTCAAAATCCGCGACTGAACAAGGAAAAGAAAGAGAAGAAGTCGGGGGATCTTACCGCCACGACGGCGCCGGGCGCGGGCATCATCGGCGGATGCCCCTCGACAGGTAATCCACCTCTTCACGGGCCACAGCGTCACGTAGGTGCCGGCGGATTTCGTCGTCGAGCAGAGCCTCATAGGACATCACAAACCTAGTCCAGTCCACCTGGGGGTGAGCCGGAAGATTGGCAGTCGGCGTGCCATGAGCGGGAGAATCCGGCGCGCGTGATACGCCGCTATCACCCCCGCCTCAGTCACCTTCCACCTTAGCAAGCCGGTCGAGCTCCGCGAAGTAGTCGGGGAGCGTCTTCTTCTCGCCCGGGTCCAGACCACAGAACCATACATCCGGACGTTTGGAGACAGCCCGTCCGGTGAAGGTCGGGAAAGGGGCGGCGGAGTCGCTCCTCAGGTAGAACCACTGGGAATGCCATCCCTGGTTGGAGTCGGTGAGGTGGAGCGTGAGGTCCCCGGATGCCCGTTGCCCACGAAGACGGATGCTGGCGCATCCTATCGGCGGCACCCTCCCCTCCTTTTTCACGAGGTCGACGCAGAAGAACCACTTCCATAATGTGAAGTGGGGCTCGATGCCAAGGAAGCGCTCGCACATGGCAATGAACACTGCAATGTGCTGGACCCCATTGGGATTGAGGTGGTCAGCTCGAGCCCGTAGCGGTGAAGGACTCCCCGAAGGAAGTAGTGGGAAGGGAATCCCACTCTCCGCTCATGGAAGGAGACGAAGGAAACCACGTAGCCAGCCAGTGGGGCAGGACGGTCTTCATCACCGGGCACCAGCCACTCCATTAGCTCCGTGCACGGACACAAAGCCTCCACCACTGATGAGCGCGCCCAGAAACCCATTGCGGGCACGTGCTCGGGGCGAACAAGGAGGAGGAGACCGGACGGCGCGGGCAGCGGCAGCGAGGCTGGGAGCCACGACGACTAGGGCAAAATGGGGAGACGGCACGGCGCACGAGCAGAACAGATGTGAGACGAGGAAGGAGGCGTAAGAAAGAAGGGACCGACCCTCTTCCATATTTATGAGGGCAGGGTCGGAACGTGCCCGGGAAACGCGCTGCATCCCCTGCACACGACCCCCTCATCTCCTCGTTCCTCGCGCCATGACCAACCATGACACCCACGGTGGTCCACCTTCAGACAGCCGCGTAGGCCCGACAGGTAAGTAGCCCCCGGGCAAGGGCACCCCGATATGGCCCAAATAGCCCAGGAGTTCTAAGGCCGGCCCGCTAAGGGTCCGACGGCAGCTCCGGGGCAATCCCCAAGTGAGGGGTGGAGATGGGTGGGCCCGCTAGCGGCCAGTACCCTGGTGCGCGAGCACCGAGGGCACCTCGACCCACGTTCGAGCCCAGACGTGTCCTGACCACGTGTTTCCTATCGAAAGGAGGCGTCGAGCCCCCACAGTCGGCCGGACGACTGTGGGAACTAAGGGGGTCAGATACCTGGGATTTGTTGAGGTCGGTCACAAGCTGATCCATCGACTCCCCAATGAAGGGGCGTCGGGACCTCACACGAACCTACCCGTTCGTAGCTCATCGAGAGCCATGCTTCGGCCTAAGTGGCAAAGCGCGAGGCATCTCTAACCCTCCGTCCTACCGCAAGGAAAGCGCGAGGGGAAATCATTGATAAGATGAAATGACCATGTTGACACCAGATTTTCGCACCTGACATGCTGAGTCAGATGGTGACGTGGTGAGGTTGAGACCGTGGTCGCAGCACACACACATGAACAACATCTTTATTCATAAATTGGGACAAAATACATACGGCACGCGGCTGTAGAAAGATACAAACGGGAATCGCCACTCCTAGGTGGTGATTTGGGGGGTCTAAGAGGAGGAGCCCTCATGAGCCAAGCAGGAGGCCATGCAAGCCAGCGTC
>CM014272.1:48171475-48233845 GCA_004135705.1 Alloteropsis semialata
TCAGGCGTTTGGGCGAGAATCTAATGCTCCTGGTGGATATCGGCCGTGTGTAACTTCCCAGATGTTGATTAACAAGTACAAAAGGCAGCAGGCAGCAGCCCGAGCATGGGAAGAACGCGAGGAACGACGACGTCGGAGGCGCGAGTATCAAGCAAGGCGGCTTGATGAAGAGTTTGATGATCAGCGCCGACGTGATGACAGGTTCAATGGCCGACGCCGATATGATGAATGGTCTGATGGCCGACGCCGATATGATGACAGGTCCGATGGCAGACACTGGTTTGATGATAGAGTCGACGATCGCCATCAGTACGGTTATGGGTCTAATTGGCATATGGACAGGCGTCAAGGTTACGACCGATATAATCAGGATGATGATCACTGGGGGTGTCCTTTCTTTGTATTCTGCTGGAACGAGAAGCTTAGACTGCCATCAAAAGCAGATTGTCCTGAATGCAGTTTCCAGTATGAAGAATACAGAGCTTCCAAAAGAGGTCGACGATCAGTTCATGAACGGATCGGCGTCAGGATTGATGATCATCATCAAGGAGATGAAGGCCGAGTTGATGCTCATGGCCATAAAAATATCGAAGGCCAGGTTGATGTTCTTGGCCCTGAAAAAATGGAAGAAAAGGCTCCAGTTCGGAATCGGATTAAAGAACCTCAAATGAAGCCTGGACAGTGGTGCCCATCAGGGATTTCTAGGTCCAAAAAGAGACGTGTTCAGAGGTTGCGCTATCATGAGCAGATTCAGGAGCAGGAATTGGCAAAAGAAAAGAAGACATGGCGCATCAAGATGGCCAATGATGATGAAGCAAGTACATCGGCCGCAATAAACATGGTTTTGATGTTGCCTTTTGATTTTGCTGCTCCTGATGAACAGGACGATGATGAGGTCAATTATGAACTGGAGGAAGCCGCTGCATGCTTGGTTCTGGATTCAGAGAAAGCTATCTTTGAGAAACCAAATGCAAACGGGTATCGGCACCTGAAGCCTCTGTACATCAAGGGATACGTTGATGGGAAGCCGATGACCAAGATGCTGGTTGATGGAGGAGCTGCAGTCAATCTCATGCCTTATTCCACGTTCCGCAAATTGGGAAAAGGGATTGATGATCTGATCAAGACCAATATGACACTCAAGGACTTTGGTGGGAACGTTTCAGAGCCTCGGGGGGCAATTCATGTTGAATTGACCATCGGCAGCAAAACATTGCCGACTACCTTCTTTGTGATTGATGGCCAAGGTTCTTACAGCATGCTCCTCGGGCGAGATTGGATTCATGCCAACTTGTTGCATCCCATCCACGATGCACCAGTGTTTGATTCAATGGCAGGGCAATAATGTGGAGATCGTCCCGGCTGATGATTCGGTTAGCATTGCTACAGCTGAGTCAACGATTTGGGAGTTTGAAGGAATTGAATGCTTGTCAGGGAAAACATGGGATGGTGACTTCCTCAAAGTGTCCGATCAAGGACTACAGCCGATCCAAGCAGTCGGCTCTGAGACTTTGTTTTAAATGGATGATTGTATAGAAGATCTTGAAGACCGAAGTGAGTTCAGCAAATTAGGGTTTGGATTTACGTCGGCCGATGAATTAGAAGAAATAGATATAGGATCTGGTGATAGACCAAGGCCGACGTATATCAGTGCTAAGTTGGATCCCGAGTATAAGCAAGAGTTAATAAAACTTTTAAAGGAATATTCTGATTGTTTTGCTTGGGAATATTATGAAATGCCAGGTTTAAGCCGTAATATTGTTGAACATCGGCTACCCATCAAACCAGGGTATCGACCACACAAGCAGTATGCAAGAAGGTTCAAGACTGAGATGCATGAACCAATTAAGGCCGAAATAACGAAGCTATTTGAAGCTAAGTTTATCAGGCCATGTCGATATGCTGAGTGGGTATCAAATATAGTTCCTGTTTATAAGAAAAATGGAAAGCTACGTGTTTGCATTGATTACAGGAACTTAAACAAGGCAACCCCGAAGGATGAGTATCCAATGTCGGTGGCCGATATGCTTGTTGATGCAGCGTCAGGCCATAAAGTGATGAGTTTCCTGGATGGTAATGCTGGTTATAATCAGATTTTCATGGCAGAAGAAAGATATTCCCAAGACTGCATTCCAATGTCCAGGTGCTATCGGTTTATATGAGTGGGTTGTTATGACTTTTGGTTTGAAAAATGCCGGTGCTACTTATCAACGTGCTATGAATTATATTTTTCATAAGCTGATCGGCAGGATAGTTGAAATCTACATTGATGATGTTGTAGTCAAATCAAAAGGTTATCAGGATCATTTGGCCGATTTGAAGGAGACGCTGGAATGCACCAGGCAACATGGATTGAAGATGAATCCGCTCAAATGTGCTTTTGGCGTATCGGCCGGTCAATTTCTCGGTTTCCTGGTACATGAGAGAGGAATTGAGGTAAATGATCGGAACCGCAAGGCAATTGATGATATTGAACCTCCAGTAAACAAGAAGGAATTGCAGAGTTTGATTGGAAAAATCAATTTCCTGAGGAGATTCATATCAAATCTATCGGTCCGACTGGAGGCATTTACTCCTCTATTAAAATTGAAAGATGAAGAAGAATTGGTATGGGAGCCTAAACATCAAAAGGCATTGGATGAAATCAAGCAATATTTAGCATATCCGCCAGTTCTTATTCCACCACAAAAGGGTAAGCCGTACAAGCTTTATTTATCGGCTTTTAATCATGCAATCGGCTCTGTCTTGATTCAAGAGGTTGATGGGAAAGAGCGAGTTATATTCTATTTAAGCCGAAGATTACTAGATCCTGAGACTCGGTATTCATATGTGGAGAAGCTTTGCCTTTGTTTGTATTTTTCTTGTACAAAATTAAGGCATTATTTGCTATCGGCCGAGTGTACTGTGATCTGTAGAGAGGATGTGATCAAATATATGCTATCAATGCCAATCATGAAAGGAAGAATTGGCAAATGGGTTTTTGCTCTGACAGAATTTGATCTCAGATACGAATCGGCCAAAGCGGTAAAAGGGCAGATAATGGCTGATTTAGTTGCTGATCATTGTGGACCTAACATTGATGCTGTTGAACAATGCACTATGGAGCTTGATGTATCTGGTCCGATGAAAAAGGCCGATGTGGTTGACGCGGTTCCTTGGACTATATTCTTTGATGGTTCTTCTTGCAGTGATGGTTGCGGAATCGGCCTGATTATTATTTCGCCTCGGGGGGCAAGGTTTGAATTTGCTTTTCCAATTGAGAAATGCACAAATAATCAGGCGGAATATGAAGCATTGATGAAAGGTCTCCAGATTCTTAAAGAAATCGGCGCTCAGTTTGTTGAGGTATTTGGAGATTCTTTGCTGATTATCAATCAGTTACTCGGCAAATATGATTGCAAGATGTATGCTCTGTTATCTTACTTTGAGAAGTGCCGAGATTTAATTAATCAATTCACCTTGGTAACTCTTAAGCATATTCCAAGACATCATAACAAAGAAGCAAATCGGCTGGCGCAAAAAGCGTCTGGCTATCGGCCTATGTCCGATGTGATGGTGCAGGAGATACCAGAAGGAGATTGGAGGAAAGAAATCATTGAATATTTGAAGGATCCTTCTGTCAAAACTTCTAGAAAGATACGTTACAAATCGATCAGGCATGTCTTGGTTGAAGAAGTGCTTTATTTTCGCTCGATTGATGGAGTCCTATTGAGATGTATCGGACCTGAAGAAGCCAAGGTTTTAATGGGAGCAATTCATGAAGGTGTTTGCGGGGCTCATCAATCGGCGTTCAAGATGAAATGGATGATTAGAAAAAATGGGTATTATTGGCCGACGATTCTAGAAGACTGCTTTGAATATTATAAAGGATGCCAAGAGTGTCAAAGATATGGAAATATTCAAAGAGCTCCAGCATCGGCCATGAACCCTGTTATCAAACCATGGCCGTTTAGAGGATGGGGAATTGACCTGATCGGCCAAATTTTTCCACATTCAAGCAAGGGGCACAAATTCATATTAGTAGCAACTAGATTATTTCACCAAATGGGTTGAAGCTATTCCTTTGAAGGAGGTGAAGTCACAGAATGTTATTGAATTCGTTAGAGAACACATTGTCTACCGATTTGGAATTCCACAGACGATCACGACAGATCAAGGTACGATGTTTACATCGGACGAGTTCAAAAATTTTGCTGCTGATATGGGTATTAAGCTTCTTAATTCCTCGCCGTATTATGCACAAGCCAATGGTCAAGCTGAAGCCTCCAATAAAAGTTTGATCAAATTGATTGATAGAAAGATTGAGGAGTATCCAAGAAAATGGCATATTGTGCTTCCTGAAGCTCTATGGGCCTATCGAATGGCTTGTCATGGATCGATCAAGGTTTCTCCGTATGAACTAGTTTATGGACATGAAGCCGTTCTTCCATGGGAGATTCGTACTGGATCAAGGCGTATCGAGCTTCAGGATAAATTGAAGGCCGGCGAGTATATGGAGCTCATGAATAGTGAGTCCGATGACTTGGCTGTTCGTCGGCTGCGCGCTCTCGAAAGTATTGAAGCTAACAAACTCAGAGTGGCGAGGCATTATGATAAGAAAGTTAAAGGGAAAGAGTTCAAGGAGGGCGATCTTGTTTGGAAAGTTATTCTGCCAATTGGTTCTAAAGATCCCAAGTACGGCAAATGGTCACCAAATTGGGAGGGACCCTGTCAAGTCGTCCGATGTGTTCCTGGAAATGCTTATATTCAACAAACACTTGAAGGAGAAGTGTTTTCTAAGGCATTAAACGGGAAATATCTGGAGAAGTACTACCCTAGCATTTGGGTAAACTCGTAAAGCCGATGTTGTGCGTCAGGCTTGGAAGCCGATGGAAAAATCGCCTCAAGAACAAAAAATAAGAGCCGATGCGATATGCATCGCCTTGAGGGCTATATACAAACAGAGAAAAGTATATTACATCATCAAGCCGCTCGATGGCGGAGCAGGCTGCTGGAAAAGGGATTGCATATATATTCATATATTTCTCATACAGAAGGATTTCAGAAGATAAAAGGATCTAGTAGGCGTCGATGTACTTTGTTCATCATTGCCAGAACAAGACTAGAAAGAGAAGGGCAAAAGGAAGCGCAAGTTTGAGGAGATATCTTCTTCTTTGAGTCGAAGAAATCCGCTCTAGGTGCAGTCCCTTGAAGAGCGCGCCGGTGGACCGGTGGCTTTGCCCTAACTTGTAAAGGGCACTCTATTATACCCCTCTGAAAAACCTTCCCTTTGGTGAACCATGAAGAAACCTCACGAGGATTCTTCTAGCAGGAGTTCCACCTGGATTCACTGCAGGATCAGGAAAGGGGGAGTACCCTATGTTACTTCACGAGAATTCTTCTAGCAGAAGAGGAAGAAGGAGTAGGATCCTATATCAAACAGAAGGAGTTTGTGTTCTATCATGAATATTAGCTGCGCCATGGCTAAAGGATGGTGGGAGAAGAAGACCTGAGGCAGGTATTTATAGCCGGCGGTCGATCGAAGTATTAAAGGAGAAATGGGATCCAAGGGATGCTTGTGGAAACTGTCCAAATAAAAGAACAGTATTCTCGTGAAGACATGTCATTGATTCAGAGCTGGTGTAATGGAAGGAGAGGGGCGTCTTTTGAGGAACTGCATTGAAGAGTCGTTTCGTCTGGGTCAATAGACGCATGGATACCCGTGAGGTAAATGCAGGGTTCCATATGCTATTCGTTGTCAGAGATGCTATCGCTTGGGATAAAGAAAGAAAAACTATGGCCCAAAAATCAAGGAACGGCACAGTACAAGGATGGAAACTTTCGGCACGAAAATCGGTGGAGGAGTTATGATAACAGATACGAATTTTGGAATAAAATATATTTTATCCCAAAATTGGGGGGCATGTGTTGACACCAGATTTTCGCACCTGACATGCTGAGTCAGATGGTGACGTGGTGAGGTTGAGACTATGCAGTGGGCCCGTTGAATGGTCAAATAGAAGATGACAGAGAAGGAAGCCGATGCTGAAGAGGAGTCCGATGAAACAAGAAGTTCGATCTGATGATGGAAGAAGGGCGTGTCGGCTAAGAAGGAAGTATATCAGATGCGGGGACTATTTCCTTTTCAGAAGGCGTATGGGAGTCCCGTTTTATGTTAAGCTTAGTTTACTTTGTTCGCAAGTTAGTCTGGTCCAATCAGGACTCTCCATGGCCAGGGTATAAATATGAACCCTCGTCCATTGTAAAAACTATTCTCACAATCAATACAACCCGGCTTCACGCCAAAAACCCTAGTAGTAGTTACCGACGAAGCTCATTGGTGAACGGGCTGCATCAGTTCTGATCTCCGGTTTACCAGTAAGTTAGTCAATTTATCGAACTAGTATAGGCTTTGAATTGAGGCGCATCGCCCTTTCTCGTTTATACTGTTCAACCGATTTATCTCTGGATAAGGAAGATTGATATAGATTCCCTACGTCGGAGCTAGATCAATATTGATTATCCAACAGATTATCGTTTATCGGACTGCACTTTAAGTCTAGATTCCCTACGTCGGAGCTAGATATCAAGATTAGGCTAGATTCCCTACGTCGGAGCTAGAGTAATCTTGGTTACTAAAGGCAGTTTTTGCGGTTTGTTTGGAGTCGCTAGATTGGTTTAGATCTACGCCATGTGAATCAATTCTACTTCTTCAACGGCTTTGAGCATTGGTCTTGGTCCGATTTAAGCAATATTTATCTTACAGCATCGCTCTAGGTCCGATCCTGCTTTATAGTTTAATCTGGTTGTTCTTTGAGTATTGCACTGGTGTAGATTCCCTAAGTCGGAGCTGGATCTTTGCAATACGATTAGATTAATCTTTGATTGTCATGCTTGGTTTAGATTCCCTACGTCGGAGCTAGATTCATCTTGATTAGTCAAAGGAAGCTTTGGTTATGCCTTATTATTATTTGAATGTTAAGTGTGGTTTAGATTCCCTACGTCGGAGCTAGGTCATGCTTGATTATTTGGTAGCATATCTTAGAATCAGAACGATCCTGTTAATGTTTTATCTGCTTATTTGCTTAATCTGGTCAACACCTGTGCGAGCATCTTGTTTAATTGACAAGTTGATGAGTTGAGTTTGACTATCTAGCTATCCGATCTGATCATAGTTGGAGAAATCTAGATTCCCTACGTCGGAGCTAGATTTCTCTGAAAAGGCTATAGTCCGATCGGCTGGTTAGATGGTCCGACAAGATGAGTCAAACTGGCAACTAGGCAAGGTGGACAATGTATTGGCTTACACTTTGATTATTTGATATCTTGTTTCAAGACACAGCTGATCCATTACTTTACATATTGGCCTTGTTTTATGCTTTATTTTATTATCCAAAGGCTAATCTGTTATATCAATCAAGGTCCGATCCTAATTGGTCCGATTCTGAGGTCCGATTCGGTGTCTGATTGAGGTCCAATTACTTGGTCCGATTGACGTCATCAATGAGGTCCGATTTTGAGGTTCGATTGGTATCGGCCGACACGTGCCTGATTGGGTCTTGGCTAAAATTCAACGTTACTCCATCGTCTGAAATAGAGCCGGCACAATCAAAGAGTAATTTAACTATTTTATCTCCTTGTCAATTTCAGGTCACATTGACTGGCACGCTGCGAACCTGAACTGGAGTGTGGGCTGGCACTGGAGCGAAGCAGATCTCCCTGGTCTTCGTGTGCTGCACGCGGAGGATATGACCGCCGATTTTCTGCGTCAACAGACCACTCGTCTAGGTGCGAGACTTGGTAAAAACATGAGGGTCGGAATCGCAAATAAGAGACCGAGAATGTGGTCGCAGCACACACACATGAACAACATCTTTATTCATAAATTGGGACAAAATACATACGGCACGCGGCTGTAGAAAGATACAAACGGGAATCGCCACTCCTAGGTGGTGATTTGGGGGGTCTAAGAGGAGGAGCCCTCATGAGCCAAGCAGGAGGCCATGCAAGCCAGCGTCGCTGGCCTTTTTTTGGCGTCACTCCCCTCGAAGATGCCCAGGAGGGAGAAGGTGTAGGAGCATAGCTCCCGGCGACGAGCCGACCACCATGCCGCGCGCCATGCCTCCCTTGCCTCGAATTCAGCTGGCACCGACAACGGCAGCCCATAGAAGAGAGGACGAGGAGCAGCAGCTCGGTGGCAGATGTACACGATCCCCACTGAGAAAACCCACGAAGCACAGGTACCAGTGGAGACGAGGGCGGTGGCCGATGGCTACACCAAGCGGCGCCTGACAGCCGACCACACCACCACCTCCGAAGTGGCAGGTGTGGGAAGAAAGTCGGCAGTACCGAGAATCGGTGCGACATCACGCAGATGTCGCACCATGCACCTTGACTCCCAGAGTTCGCTGGGATTCTTCTGGCGTCAACAAGAGGCCTCCCCGACCTTTCTCTCTAGAGGACAGCCAGGGACGAGACCTACAAACACAGGTTCCATCTTTGGGAGGAAAGGTAGAAAGGGCAAGCTTGAGTGCTGGATAGCCAAGCCTAAGGTCCCTATTTATAGCAAAAAGGGTAACCCACCGGCCCCTGCTCGGGGGCTACAGGAACTTGCCACATGGCATAACCGAATGGCCGGCCCAAAAAAGACAAAAACCCCCGTGGGAGGAGCAAAGGCGGCACGCCCGAGGCCAAGCCGACGTGATAGCCCAAGTCAGAACCAGGCTTAGTAGGCACGCCACGCTGCGAGCCCTGACGCAGGGTCACGAGACCACTTCAGGCGATTAAGACCCGCGTCAGGTCCTAAAAAGGAGCAACCAGAGATGGGAGGCTCGGGCAGGCGAATCTCAGCCTCTGAGCGAATTTATTATTTGTCCAGCGGCTCGGGGGCTACACCCACCGGGTGCGCTCGCACGCCTCCATTGAGGAAAACGCCGGGGAACCTGCAAACTAACCCTCCGGGCAAGTCTATGGCTCAACTCACCGAGAGGCTCGGGGGCTACACCCGGTGGATGCGCTCGCGCGCACCCTCGAACGAATCAAACCGGCCCGGTCGGGGAATCCCCGCGCACGTCATACGACCCCCGCAAGGACTCGGGGGCTATTGTCGGATATAAATATCTGGGGGATTAAACCCACGGGATCAAGGCGCTCATCGATGAGTCGTCCACTCAAAACAAATCGCAAAATACAAAGCCTCTCAATATGCTTTTCCGCCAATATGGCCCAACTAGGGCCCAACTACGGCCTAGCGTGCCCAGCTCCGACTCGCCCGATCCCCAGAAGGGGAATGGGGACAAGGTACGCCTCGGCCAGGCCACTCCGCCTCGCCCGACCCTAGGGAGGAGTCGGGAGCTGGGCTGCTGTAGGGCGAGGGCCTCCGCCTCGCCCGACCCCCGTGCTCGAGTCGGGACGGGGTCCCACGGTTTCCTCTCCGCCTCGCCCGACCTCCTCCATCCAGGCTAGAGACTAGGCCTACGGAAGGGGCTCGGAGGGGTCGAATAGGTCAGGCGAACACGGTCCACCACGTGAACAAGGGGGCTCGGAGGGGTCGAATAGGTCAGGCGAACACGGTCCACCACGTGAACAAGTCAGAGCGGGCACTTATTACCCCGGACAGACAGAGTCGAGGCGGTACACATAATGCAATGGCCGCCCCATCCTTACCAAATGACCGTTCATCACCACATCTACAACCACTCCGTCCTGGTGAAAGATGGGGCGCTGACACTCGGCATTGGGGGGGGTCAAATGGCCCTGTTCGACACGTCTGCGGGTACCTTCTTGAGCGTCATCCACAGTACCCCGAAGGGGGGCCCCCAGAGTACGTGAACGTCAAGCCGCTTCCTTCTGATGGAAGCCACCTCTCTCCCTCTCTCGTGTAAACGGCCCGACCCTTTCCCTTGGACTATAAAAGGGAGAGGAGGCCTTCCTTAGCAAGGGTTCGGAATCATCACACTCACACGCACACATTTACAGAGACTTGGGAGCCCTTCCCTCTCTCGGCCGCTTGTAACCGCTGCTACGAGCAACGCAAGTAACACAAGAAGCCTCGAACTGGACGTAGGGCATTCGTGCCTGAACCAGTATAAACCCTTGTGTCCTTTCATGAACCATCCGAGTCTCAACACACAATCCACTAAATTCACTCGTCAGTGATTTCTTGCACCGACACCAAGATTCAACCATGGGGGGGCAAGATGCCAAATGAAAAATGGGCTCATAATTATTTTAGCTACGACTCTTATATACATTGATATATTCTAGAAACAGGTCTATTACGCCACATATTTAGTTGTATTCAAAGAATGGGTCCTTCCACGTATCACCAATATGAATGGTTAGGTTGTATAACCTAAATATATACAAATCAATTATACAATGAATTGTTATTGGTCGTAATGATTGATCAGGCACTCCCATCAGGGAATAATATTATCCAATCTAATCACAAAGCAAAACAATCATTGATTGATTAATTCAACTAATTTGTGCCACTATCTGTTGGCGTATTGCATTCGGATAGGAGACTACCTTAGCCTTATAGGTTAAATCAGCAGCACCGCATAGGATGCGTGGATTGGCCGCTTGGGACGGTGACGCGCTGACGCTCAATGCGCTGGACTGACGAACTGCATTTGTTGGGCTACGTTGCTGGGCCATAGTATAGGTTAATCTTGCTGGTTAGCAGAGAATATTTAGGAGACTTACGGAAACATTAGGGGGGGGGCAGGCCCCTGCGCCCCCCTGGCTCCGCCCCTGTGGTAAGACCTGTAGTGGTGAAAAGCATATAGGATCTTCTCTTGTCAATAGGAACCGTGAAAGGGTCTCTCCTCTTGTGGTCAATGACTTGAGCACTACGGACAAAGGAAAATAAAGTTAAGAGAAAGTTTGAAATAATAGGCACTTGTGATGTGTGTCGTATGGAGAACAAATCAGAGCATCATGCCCTAGTGACATGTTCATTTTTAGTGTATCTTAGAGCTATAATGAGGCAGTATTGGGCCCTATCATCGGAGTCTTTGTTCATGAATTCAGAACAAGATTGGCTGCTACTATTGCTGGATGAATGTTCATCGGAACATAGAGCGATGGTCTTATTGCTGTTGTGGAGGTCCTGGTTTATTCGAAACCAGATTACATATGAGGGGCCAAAATACTCAGTGGAAAGTTTCAGTTTCTGAGGAGTTATGCCCAACAACTGTCAGAAACCCAAGAACCAAAAAGATGTAAGTTTTGGAAAGGGAAAGATAGTTTCTGGAATGAAAAGGAGTGCAAATCTCCCGTGCCCAGTTCAGACGGGAGAAGCCATGGCCAGGATATGTAAAACTGAATGTTTGGATTTTTTTTTCACAATCCAAGCTCATAGGTGTGGGAATTGGAGCTAGAAATGAAAAAGGAGATGTGGTATTGGGTACTCGCCGTGTACTCTCTGATCGTTCACATGTAGAAGAGGCTAAACTAATGGCGTGTAGAGAAGGTCTAAACCTTGCATTGTAATAGAAATGTGAACTGATTGTCCTAGAGACTGATTGCTTATTGCTTTGCAATGCCATCAAGTACAAGAGGAGGTCAGCTAATGTTCTCGCTGTATGAGGTGATTGAGCTTGTTAATGAGCACATTGAGGTGAAAGGCAGGAGGAGCAAAACATGGTAGCACATCACTTAGCGCATAGTGGTTGGAAGGAGTTTTCGTCTAAAGTTTGGATTAGGCATACTCAAGATGTTGTTGAGTTTTTTGTTGCTGACGATTGTAACCATGTTTTGAATCAATGAAATCAGCCTTAGTTCGCAAAAAAAAATGTCTTGCGTTGTGTTGTGGCCATCTAGGCAAACTAAGGTAGAATTGGTGTTCAAGAGAGATAGGGTAATTATTTGTTTGGTGACATAACCATTGAAATAACCCACGATATGTCATCTATACGTGTATTGCTAGACTCATACATTATCCTGTCCTAGATCATTACGTACATATTCTTAAAATCCGTAGAACACTAAAACTATTAATTAAAGCTATAGAGGACTTCTTCAGTCCTGTTACAAATAATAATATACTGAAAGTAGAACTGAGACAAAGAAAGTAGAGAAAGAACTCTTGTTCTTATTGTTATTGATTGATGGGTCTGATTACATATATATATATATATACAAGATGAGGGGATACGATGAAAGGGTGTCTGTCCATTCAGGAGGTGTCCCTTCTGAATGGGTGTCCTTTCACTGTGTCTGTTCACCAAGGGACATGCCCCTTGGATGTGTCTACAACTACATTAGTCTATGTCTTGATTGGTTGGATGAAATCATCTTGAGAAGGTGTCTCTACGAAGAGACATCTATTCACAACACTCCCCTTTGATCGAATCCTGCTATGTAATCAATACATTGATACACTCCTCTAAAACCTTTTGGGAAAAATAAGAGGAATAATATAATGATATGCCTTTAAAACTCCTTTAAAACTCAGTGGGAAAAATAAGGAGAAAATGATGTAGCATATAAAGGTTACCGCTCGATTTAAACTTATATGAGAAAACCTTTAAAAGGAAAAACCCATAAGCAAGTTTAAAGAACAATACATATGATCGTTTGATCAATATGTCTTTGGATACCTCCTTTAAAAACCCCTGTGGGGAAAATAGAAGATATGACATATAATATATTTTGAATACCCCCTCAAAAACCCCAATGGGGAAAATAGGTGATATGACATATATTCTTGCGTTGATATTGCCTCGTTAAAAACCTTTATAAGAAACCCCTTGAGAGGAAAAACTCATAAAGGAAAAAGAGTACAATATGATGTTTGAGCACAGGTTGTTGTTCAGAAAAGACTCCCCCTGAACATTACATCCCTAAGTCACTGTTTACCTATTCCATGAACATATGTTAATATGTGGATGTGGTAAGGACTTTGTGAACAAATCTGCGAGACTGTCACATGGTCTGATTTATAAGATGTTTATTTCTCCAATTTTAATAAATGAGAATAAAATATTTTGGGCAATATACATGTTGGTATTGCTCCTTGCAACCTGATACATCTATGCAACACAAGCAACATTATCTACGTAGATAATTGTTTATGATTCACTAGAGTCAAGTTTAATCATTCAACAAAGTCACACATGTTTAGGTGGTGTTTTAGAATGATAGATGGAAGTAACCATTAGAGTCTATGCAATGACTCCCATGGGTACTTTACCACCATGATATCAGTATGTATTCTAGCATAATGGAGATTATATAGCTAGTATCTCAATATCCCACTATGGTCATATCTCGATAGAATAAACCAAGATCTTTGGTGCCAATCTTTCTCCTGCCAAGTGGCTTGATGGAGCTGCGCATTTTAAGCTATAGCAAGTTATTGCAAATGCAATATTAGGCCTGTTGCGATTTGCAAGATATGTGCGCTTTTATGGCACTAAAGTTTTCATCCCAGGGTCTAGATGAATATTGATCCATCTTTAGGAATGAACGACCATAAGCGTTGATGGATATGATTTTTCAATATTATTCGTATATTGATAGACAATATAAATTGAATATTGAAACACTGATGTATGTGCTTAAACTCTAGACTTAAGCATAATTTGGTTTTACCCAAATTTGTCATCTCTAATTCCGTCTTAATATGATTGTATGTGTTGTTATATGCCGATTGGAGATGATACAAAATCCAGTTAGGATTTTAAAATGGACACACTTATGTAATCATATTATTTGAACCTTTTGTGGAAGGAACTCATTTAGTTAGTTGTACCACAATCAACTAACTGTTTCAAGTCATGGAGTGACTTGAGTTTACACAATGTATGTTGCGATTTATATTTCAATTCAGAATACGAAGTCCATTGAGAACTTATATGTCTGCATCTATCCAATTCATTTATTTTGCCAATAATATCCGGGAACATAATTTCACTCATACCATGGGGGTATGTTGCTATGCTTGGTCTCTGCATGAAACCATGTACTACAAGCCCTCAGCTATCTCACCACCTTTATTTCCATATGGAAACATTTTGGCAAAAGTTCCCATAGTTGAGCGAGAGCAATCCTTCTGAATTGCCACCTTTGTTTGACCCTTGTTGAGTGTTAGAACACTTTTGCCTAGGACTTTTGGTCTGGATCCAGTTGAAGGTGTACGGCAATTTGAGAAGAAATAGATGTCGACAATTTGTAGTCTTTGTATGATTGATTCAAAGGAATCAATGTAGCTTGTGAAAATATTAACCCTTTTGAACTCTATGTCATTTCCCACAACAATAGAATAAGGTCGTTCCATTGACCCAGCGCCCGAAGTTGTGTACACATGTGCTGGGCTTTTGTATGATTTTATCATCCTTAGGCATAAGGTGTCTATCAACATGAAGTTGATGTGCATTTACTGTCTTGGAGGATTTCTCCCCTTGTTTCTGAGAATGCTTGCTAAAAGCTATATCCATCATGACCATACTTCTCCCCCTCTCAGTTTGATTCGAGGAGTTGAGTGATTTTTATTAAGCAACTCCACTCTTTCTGGAACATGTATGACGAGAATCGGATTAGATGACACCTTTGACGAGTAAATGCAATTGGCAGGTTATTTGCAAAGGGTTGCAAATATATATTGGACTACTGACAATTAGTACGTAGATATATATATGAGGACCGAATGTGCTAGACATTCTGATTCCTGGCATTCTATAGTGTGGTACGAATCTCCCCCTAATGCCTGGAATTGTCCTCAAAGTGTGATCAACATACGAGCTGTGAATAAATCCCCATAAGAGACCCAAAGTATTATGTGATTGATGAATAATAATACCTTGTGTGGATCCCCAATGCCCTTAGATGTATGCTGAGGTGGTGATCTCGGTACGTGTAGAACGCCAACCGATATGCAGATAGGAAATACTTGGCTAAGGCCAAATTTCCACGTACTAAATGCAATGGAGGGAGCCATATAATTGCAGCGCGATGAATTTGGATTACTCATGCGGTGTGTAAAGCCACATATTACCAATTAAATGTTGGAAAAGCGCAAGTCCATAAAGGTCGTGCAATGAGCTTTGCTTTCTGTTGATGAAAGAATCCTATAACCATTTTGAGTATGAACATATGGGACTATGTGCTGGTTCTGAATTCCTTTATCCTTATAATTGTTATGTTAGGCAAGAATTTAGTAGTGCATTCCATGCAAATGGATTGAATCCCAGTGATAATATGCTCAAAATTAAAAAATTTGAGCAATTGTTTTAGCAAATACATGGTGTTGTGTGGATAGGATACACACATGAGACCATCGTATAGATGTGTCTATTAGAACCATGAAGTGCTTAAGATGTTCATGTAATGGTTTGGATAGGACCACATAAACTGCCTTGAATGTGTTCAAACAATTTGAGTGGCTTGTAGCTCAAATTTTAAGGTGAGAGAGACTTAAAATTTGTTTTCCTATGGCACATGGGGTGCACACAAAATCTAAAGATTTGTGAAAATTTTGCACTATTGACCAATGGAATTGTTCTTAATTTCCATTATCATCCGTATGTTGGGATGACCAAGGCATGCAGCCAAGTCTTGAATGATTCAAGATGTGGAAAATTACCTTGTACGCAACATGTCGTACGAATTATGTATATACAGTACAATCTTGATGACAAGAAAGATATGTTTCCAAGCAAATGTGCTTGTGATATCTATAATTAATAGACATCTCTATAGCTTGGTAGGGTACTTAATGAGTGCCCTTAAGGAGTATGATGATGGCGCGACCAATGCTAGCAAAATGCTATCACGTTTGGCGATTGTCATTACATATTCATATCTCAGTTTTCAGAGAATAGAATTTGTCTAACCAAAGTATATAATTTTGTGGTGCAAATGTCCACTTAGAATCTTTCTTTTCTCATCAGATTTACTCCGTACAAATCTATATAACAATTGGAGTTTCTATTATGAAACTTATTTCGGATATATAGAATACATTGACTTTATTGTATACTAAATGTTAGTGACACATTAAGCATTGACATTTCTGGCACTTATTGCTTAATGAAGGTAAATTAATATTGTTAAAAAATACAAGAATAAATCAATTGCAAAGTTTTAACATCGTCGCCATTGTACTGTTATGTGATAGGGAATGCTTGAAAAAACAAACATATTGAACACAACAGAGTTTCCATGAAACAATTATGGATATATACAATGGTACACAATGCGAGTACAAATGTTGTCAAAGTCAAAAATTTGAAACATAATTGTACAATGCACAAAGAAAAGTGAGCTATGCGGCGCCAAATTACTAGAAAACTCAATGAGTTTGATGTGAATTTGCCGCTGAAAATAAAATTAAAAGCAAATAACCTTGTGGCTATTTGCGAAAGGACCCATTAATCGGAAGGGCTTTATGTCCATTCAAGAAAAAGCTGCAACAAAAGGGCCGCAACATGGCTCGTTGAGCGTCGCTGTTTGGTAGTGCCGTTGTCTGAGTAGCAGCAGGCCTAGAGGTAACCATTTTCGCTGTCCTGGTGGAAAGCATGCGCCTTCATAGGAGGGCAGATGGTTCCTTTCAGGTGCGGCACCATACCATGGGCGGTGTTGCCATGCCAACGCCGTGCGTGCGGGCATAGTGCAGCAAGTCGTGGACAGGGCATGTTGCCTCCGTATGTGCCCTGCATACTGTCATATGGGACAAGGGCAGACGTCGCAGCAGCAGCCACTGGACATGTACAGGTGTGCACTACTACCGCTGTGGTAGCCGCATGGATAAGCAAGTGCTGCAGAGTGCCAACGCATGTTGTCCATAGTCACATGTGCATGGGCATGAGTGAGGGCTGCTTTTAAATTGATATAGAACGTTGCCTCACCACAAGCATGCATATGAAAAGACCACGTGCATCAAAAAGCAAGAACAACATCAATTTATAAAATAAAATGCCATTACTTGTTACTGTTTATAAGGAAGTCAGGATGGAGGCATCCATCTATCCAATCTTCTCTTAAGGAAGGCCAAAAACAGCCCCTAGTTCTTCCACTATCTGCAACGCTCAGTGTAGAGCGTGCTGATAACGTGTTACAAATAATAATATATTAAAAGTAGAACTGAGACAAAGAAAGTAGAGAAAGAACTCTTGTTCTTATTGTTATTGATTGATGGGTTTGATTACATATATATACAAGATGAGGGGATATGATGAAAGGGTGTCTGTGCATTCAGGAGGTGTCCCTTCTGAATGGGTGTCCTTTCACTGTGTCTGTTCACCAAGGGACATGCCTCTTCGTTGTGTCTACAACTATATTAATCTATGTCTTGATTGGTTGGATAAAATCATCTTGAAAAAATATCTCTATAAAGAGACATCTATTCACAGCATGTCCAACCCTCTGGTGTAGCTTCCCAAACCGGCCCCGTGCAGAGTGGCCTAATTCGCGACTTGGCGTCTGAGGTGGAGATGAATTTTCCCCGAGCCATCGAATGGGGGAAGAAAAGGGGCAAGGTGGACCCGGCTTGGTTTTGCACGAGAGAGTAAACGGTGGTTGCTTGAATACACGGTGTCCAACTCTCCCACGAGGGATCACGTGAGCGTGTCCCAACCGGTGACCGCACCCAAAACAATCCGCCGGAGCCTTCCGTCCGCCGTCTCCGCTCACCTCCCATCTGCCTGCCTGCTTTCTCCGCAGTCCCCCCACGCCTTCTCCGACCCTCGCCATGATGTCCTCGGAGCCGGCCGCCGGCGAAGGCGACGGCGACATGGAGTCCCTCCCCCTCGCCGCCGCCTCCGACTACGCCTCCGTCGCCTCCACCTTCGACCCCCTCCTCTCCTCCGCCTCCGCCTCCTCGCCCCGCTCTCCTCCGGCGCGCCCCGCTGCCGCCTTCACGCTCTCCCCGACCTCCTCCTCCTCCTTCGTCGACCCGCCCTCCTACGCCGACGCCACCGGCGCAGGCGCCGGCTCCTCCTCCCCGCGCTCCGCCTCCTCGCCCTCCTCCGCGTCGCCGAGATCCGCGCGCGCGGCGGCCTCCGAGTACGCCCTCCTCGCCGTCTCCGACCCGGAGACCGAGGCCGAGCCCGCCGCCACCTCCCTCGTGCCCGGATCCGCGCCCACCTACGTCTCCTACCTCGTCACCAGCGTCCGCCGCGGGGACCCCGCCCAGCGCCGCCACGCCGTGCGCCGCCGCTTCCGGGACTTCGTCACGCTCGCCGACCGCCTCGCCGAGGCCTTCCGGGGCCACTTCGTGCCGCCGCGGCCCGACAAGAACACCGTCGAGAGCCAGGTCATGCAGAAGGACGAGTTCGTGGCGCAGCGCCGCGCCGCGCTCGAGCGGTACCTGTGGCGGCTCGCCGAGCACCGCGCCATCGGGCCCAGCGACGAGCTGCGCGTCTTCCTGCAGTCCGAGGGCAAGATGCCGCTGCCTGGCAGCACTGACGTAGCGTCGCGGATGCTTGACGGAGCCGCAAGGCTGCCACGGCAGCTCATCGCAGGGGAGGAGGCCGTCGCCGCGCCACAGGACGTCGTGCAGCCGGCCAAGGGTGGCAGGGACCTGCTCAGAATATTCAAGGAGCTCAAGCAGTCGGTGGTCACTGACTGGGGTGGTGTGAAGCCGCCGCTGGTTGAAGAGGATAGGGAGTTCCTGGACAAGAAGGAGAAGCTGCAGGAGTGGGAGCAGCACCTCACCAGTGCGTCACAACAGGTGATCCCTTCTCCTCAGATGCCAAAACTCCAGTCTAATACGCGCCTCAAAGTTATGATCAGCGGGGCACTGGATTCATTCACTTCTAATACAACTTAATAACCAGAGGAGAGTGTCGGTTGTGGATTGAACTTAACCCGGAATATCCCCATCAAAAACCTTGTGATACTGACCTAACACATTGTATTCCATGACATAGGAGTATGATCAATGAATCTCCTTCAGTATCATACTTGCGTCATGTTAAGCTTATTTCCTTTTTTTGACACTGTAGACATTTGACAATAGCAAGTGGGCTTCTGATGCACAGTTTCCCTGTCCAATAACTTCAATTTAACTGTGACACTGTGATTGTAATTAACTATGCTTTTATGTTTTAAAAAATGAACGATACTTTTATGCTATAACATCTTATTCTGGGTAGTGTCTGATCATTTCACCATTCATTTTATTTTTCTTCTGTCCAGAATTACTATAGTTCGCAATATAAAATGGAGGGAGTGACCCTTAAGGCCTTAATATAGCATGCACCTGGTCATGCTGTAGTATTATCTTGTGTAGAATGTCTTTTAATTAGTAGAGTTTAGTGAAGGTCAGAAAAGGGAAAAACACAGATGACATGAAGATTTGGTCAAATTGCAAAGAGAAAAAAAAAACTATTAAAGCATCTCGAAACCAGTTTAAAGTAATTGATTTGTTGGCTTGTCTTTGTGTACAAAGAGTGATATATGGAAAGCTTTTGGAGTGAAGGCTGAAAGTGTCTGTTTGCAGCGTATGGGGTAGAGCATGCAAAGGATCTATTATATCAGTAGAATGATACCACATTAACTGTTTCACCATCCTGATGTTCTGCTTCATTCACAGAACTAATGATTTGTATGTTGGCAGTCTCAACAGTAGTTATACCTTTGAATCATCTTGCACATGCTTTGTTTGGCCTACACAGTGGTTTAATCGAATTAAACCACTAACAAGTTGTAGATCAGAACTGGCCCAGTTATGGTTGGGATTCATTTTCTCCTGATAACTAGATTGTGCACATACTAAATTTACTGTAATCCAGTTCAATATGATATGCTGTGCAACAATAGTTTGATTTCATAAACTGGATCAACAGGGCAACTTGTTCCCATGAAAGAGGGGGGGAAAGGGAGAGTGCCCTCAAAGTTTAATAGGGTAATACATCAATATTTTCTAACAAGGGAAACATTACTCAGTCAGTAGCATGAGAGGATTGTACCCACGGTCACTTTTGTCGTGGACAGAATCGCAATAGGACAAGGGCCCAACTATCCGTTGCATGTCTGATTATGTGAAGCAACATCGGTTGAAAACTGGATTCATGTTGAAATGTACTAAAGCTGTCTTGGACGAAACTCTTTTGGCTTTATTGGGTTTCAACTCTAGCCTACCCCAACTTGCTTGTGACTGAAAGGCTTTGTTGTAGTTGCTGTTTTTGTTTTTTGGTCAGTATTGTTGTGTTGTTGTTCTTGTAGTCTTGGAGGAAACTATTGCTTAAGTTCTCTGTTTTCTCCACAGGCAGAAGCACTTGTCAAGGCCCAACAAGATATGGGTGAAACAATGGGAGCGCTTGGATTGGCATTTGTTAGACTAACAAAGTTTGAGACTGAAGAGGCAGTGTATAATTCCCAGAGGATAAGAGCAGCTGACAGTAGGTGTGTAGCCACTGCAGCAGTTAAAGCTAGCAGGGCATGTCGGGATTTGAATGCTCAAACTGTTAAACATCTGGTAGAGTTTCTTAACTGTGGACACCCCTTATAATTAATCTCTACTGCTTAAAAGTGATCGTATTCATGGATCTTACTTTGCCCCTTTCTTTTTGGCAGGATACACTGCATGAACATTTAAGCATAATGTTGTCTGTCCACACTGCATTTTCTGACCGGGCAAGTGCATTATTGACTGCACAAACGCTCATGTCAGATTTGGCATCATTACAATCAAGGATTGAGAAACTCGAAGCTGCATCCTCGAAGATATTTGGTGGTGATAGAGCTAGGATTCGCAAAGTTGAAGAGCTAAAGGAAACAATTAGGGCTACTGAAGATGCCAAGTTCTGTGCTTTAAGAGAGTATGAAAGAATTAAGGTAATAAAATGCTCACTTTGTTTAAAATATTGCTGGTTAACAGTAACAAGAGTGATAATTGGCAAAGCATTGAGGGCCTGTTTGCTTGCAGTCCTGGCAAAGCTGCCTGGCGCAGGCAGCGCACTGGGCACACAATTTCCACAGCCTGGCGCCGCAGCTGCCTGCCATGCTGCAACCAAACAGCCCCTGGCTGCTTACTCCATTATTCTAGTCTCATGGTCGTGTTCAGATCGTGTCCCCAAGGAATCTTGCATGCATGGAGTACTAAATGAAGTCTATTTACAAAACCTTTTCACAGATGAGTGCAACTTTGCGCGACGAATCTAACGAGCCTAATTAATCCATGATTTGCTACAGTAATGCTACAGTAATCATCCTCTAATCGTGCGGTCAAAGGCCTCATTAGATTCGTCTCGCGAATTTGCCAGGGGGTTGTGGAGGTAGTTTTGTAAACTGACTTTATTTAATACCCCTAATTAGTGGTCAAAGTAGGGTGCAAAAAATTTGCCCCACCATCTGAACACGGCCCATGTAACTTTAGCTACCATCATGTGCCTTCTCTTATATGAAATCAATTTCAAGTAGTGGTTCTGCCAGCTTTCTAATATAGATACATTTTTCCACCTTTGCTGTTTCACGATATCATGGAACTTTGGTGGATATCTAATATTTCACAAGGATTTAGTTTTTCCATCACTTCAATCAGTAGACCATTCCTAAACGTCATGTTCTGTTCATTTTATTTTGGAATACTACACATGTGTGGCCCAGTAGCCAGTAATGATCAAATTTGGAGTTGTGTAATATTATTACTCCAGTGAGGCTGCCTGTAGTTGAGACGGGAGCTTGTGATTCACTTTGTAGGTATATCTGGGCACTCGACCTGCTTGCATTGACCATATTTTGTTGACGCTGAACACTTGGCTAGGAAATATTAAGTAAATAAATAGCAATGGCAATAGGAGCTGGTAATAAGGTTGCTTCTGATGAAACCTCACTTTAGTGATGCAACTGGAATCTGATAGATACCTTATCTGTATGTTATCAGGAAAATAACAGATGTGAACTCCAGCGACTAGACAGAGAAAGAAAAGAAGATTTCCTGGCAATGCTAAAAGGGTTTGTTGCAAGTCAGGTACTGGTTCAAGCATTCAACGTTGCATTATTTTCCATGATGATGCTATCCACATTTGGTTCCCTTTCATCCAATTAACCTAGCAATTGCTGGCTGTTTGTTAGTCCTGACTCTACTGGGACATATATCTGTTCCGTTTCCTTGGTCCCGGCAATCTCATATTATTGTACGTATACACACGCAGGCGGCCTACGCAGAGAAAATTGTGGATGGTTGGGAGACAGTGGCCGAGGAGACGAGCGGATATGCACGAGGGTCTGATAATGCCATCTTAGGCTCTTAGCCTTCCCCATGTCTGGATGGATGACCAGTGTTTGTACAATGTAATCTAGGATATGAATTGTGAAATAGAAAAGATACACCAGATTCGATTTGTTTTCATTTATTTGATTAATCAAGGTGGCTTACTATACTATCCTGTCCTCCTTGTATACATTTTATAAGAAAGTATAATATCAGCGCTCGTAAGACGGTTCTTAATCGTGTACGTAGAACGAAAGCAGGAAGCAAAAATCGTGGGTGTACGTAGAACGAAAGCAAGAAGCATTTCAGCAACAAAGTCAGCTCATGATCTCAAAACGAGAGAAATTGTCCGAAAACCAAAGCGATTTTTTCCTTGTTCTTTTTCTTCCACAAGGTGGGAACTATTTACATCACCATCTCTGGTCTTACAGAACAAATGGATCTCGAAATTATGCTTTTCAAACAGAGTTCCCATGCCTACAGAACTAAGGAACTAAGTGGCAAAGCTTCTGTCAGTTATGCCAATGAACCTGCATTCACCATCAGTTGCCCACTTGCCCTCCACTTCACAAAGTTTAGCAATGAAATGGAGTTGAGGATCATAGGCTAGCAGCCCAAACAGCAATTCAGTTCAGTGGCTACAGGCCCTCGAAGAAACCAGGACTTTCGAAGCCAGCAAGGAACATGTCCTGTTCCTCAGACAAGGAATAGGGCTCAGGCTCCGACTGGAGCATGCTCTCTAGCACACTTGAATCCAGCCCGTCGAGGTAGAAGGGCTGTGCCATGCCTGGGTCTGCTCCACCTTCATTCTGTGGATCAGCTTCCATCATCCTCAGCATCTCCTCAATATCAAAACCGTCATCATTGCCCTCTGGAAGGCTGGCAATAGGTTCCAGCGGCTCGAAGACTTCCTTGTCAGCAACATTGGGTGTGCAAGCTTGGGTACTGGGATGGATGAGGTGTCTGTCATGCTGATCCAGAGTACTCATCTCAGACCTGTGTGAAGCAGCCTCCTGAACTTCTGGGCACCCTGCCTTCAGAGAGCTTGAGATGTCGGAAACTTCCGGCTTTATTGAGGTGGAGGCAATATCAGAGTGATTTGATGTCGTTGTGGACTCGCATGATGTGCTAGGTAGAACACCTTCACCAACTGCTGGAGCAACCTGGGAAGTGGTTGCTGCTGGAGCAAACTGGGTAGAGGTCGCTGCAATCTGTCTGGGGAAGTTGGTACGGGCAAGCTCTCCATACATCGCTCTGGCCGCCTCATCATAGGCCCTGGCTGCATCCTCCGCAGTTGGGAAGGTCCCCAGCCAGAGCCTGTTGATCCGATTTGGCTCTCGTATCTCAGCAACCCACTTACCCCAAGTACGCTGCCTCACACCGCGGTATCCACAGTGTGTATTTTCAGGTCCTCCTTTTCCCTTCATGCAGCCCTTTTTTGAACCCTTAGCAGGTGCTTTCCTTGGTCGCTTCGCGCGCTCAGCATCGTGCTCCAACTGCTTGTTGTGCTCAGCCCACCGCTGGATGACAGCTGCCACTGAGGTAGGCCCATCCCTTGATCTGCGAGGACGCTTCTTCCTGCTGAATGATCAGACACAGTTTAGTATCTCTGTCATTGTGTAAAATATTGCACGATAGAACGCATAATGAACAAGTACAAAATAGAACAAAATGCCCAATAGGTATACCACGCAAACAGAAAAAGCTAACAAAAACCAGGGCCAAGTAATAAACAAGTAAAGAACAAGCAATGTAAAAAGACGTTCAAACACACATATCATCCCCACAGAAACAGATTAATATTTTGATCACTACCACATATTAGCACCGGATGACCAAATGTCCCAACATGTTCGAACATGTCAACCATCTCCACAGAAACAGATACTATAAAGAAGCCATCCCGCTGTTAGTTGCTGTTTGATCCCTATGCACAAAACATCTCTACCGAAACAGATACCAATTCACTCGTCAAACATAAAAAACGGCTGATAATTAAATTTTGAACACACTATTCTACAAGCAGTAGGGACATAACCATCTGAACATAATCAGATATGACTTCAGTTATTGGCACAATTGCAGGTCAAAAGCATAGGTAAGGACCAAGGCAAAACTAACCGAATGCTGGTCAAGTACACAACACCACTATCAGTCAAAGACTGCTAGCGATAGCTCAGATGCTCTAGCATAGAGAGCAACCAAACATAAAACAGTTAAACACACCGCAGCTTAGAGGCCACTGGTGGCGCATCTCCCTGGGGTTTCTGCTCGACCGAGAGCTCGTACTCATTCGAGCGAAGAGCACGGCCTCCTGCTAAAACACAGACCGTTATTTGGGTCCTGTTTACAGGATCGAGCATGGTGGACACATAGCAGTCAATACTTCCTGTTTACAAGAGGTGATCAAAGCAGTCATACCTATTGTTCTGACGGAACCAAGCACCACAGTACTGCCCTCTGCTCCAAATGTTCTAGATTACCGAGAAGACAACACAAGACAGACATAACATGTATCAGAGACTGGATTAACAAAGATAAACTAACAACAGTATAACAATTAGACAAAAAAAGAACAATCAGAGTTAGCACATAAGTTAGACAGGTATACGAGTCAAATAGTACACATGTTTCTGTGGAGATGACGCACCAGAACAGTATAACTGACACCCAAAACTAAGTGTTCAAATTTATCAAATTGTATACATGTTTCTGTGGAGATGACACACCAGAATATAACTGACCCAAAACTAAGTGCATCATCTGATCCCCAAAGTTCAAATTCACATCTACACTCCCAAAAGTCCAATCTTACTATTAGTTCACATCCCAGAACTAGAAGCTCGACCCCAAATGTAACAAACAATTCTGGTTTTTGCAGACAACAGCATGCAATTTCCACAATTTCCAGGGATATGTTATGCTCCACATTACCAAATCATCAACCGTCACTGCAAGGACCAACAAATACTTGCAAAAGGAGAACCAGGACCCCCAATAACCCCCACTTCTCCCCAATTCCAAGCCTAGCCCCCAATAAAAAATCCTGAATCAACCCCGGCCGCCAAACCCACATCTAAAACAGCCAATCCTAAGTACACGGACAGTCACCAGAAACCCTAATCCCAAATTCACGGGCACTAGAACCAGCTTATACCCCACCAATTTATAACAATCCAGAACCCAAATCAGAAATCCCAACCAGCGAATCGAACAAATCCGCATAAAATTGACCATCCAAGGCCTCAATCTATGTACAGGCACAAGATCCCCCACCAAAATCGAACATCCCCAAACCCTAACCCCGCAACAAACGGGTACATCGAACAAAAAAATCGCGGAAGTTTGGAAGAATGATCTCACCTTCCGGGCTGCAGGGCAGGTGCCTGCATCGGCATGGCCTGCTTCTGATCAACCGTCATGGCCGCTCCAAATATGGCTACTGGAGGCCTAGGTTTCGCTATCTCGATGGCTACTCTAGTTTGCTGTTCGAGTGGGGAAGACTAGACTCGGCGACTCGCGAGAGGTCGAGAAGAAAAGTCGTCGATGGGGGAGACCAAAGGAGGAAACGGAAGCCCAGAGACAGGCGGTGCGGGGGCCATTTATAGGCCGGCCTCCACGCGCTCCGTGGGCCCCACCCAGAGCGGAAATATCTCGGATTCTAGGTGGCTCGCGGCCGGTCCACGGGGTTCGGCTGCGTGGGGCCCGGCCGTCAGTGGGAGAGGTTCATGTGGGCGGGGAGCAGTGAGGTGAACAGGGGGGCGAGGTGACGTAAGGCGTGCGCTGGACCGGTGCTGCTCCTTTGCGAGGAAGGATCGAGAGACTTGGCGCCTAAGAAAGCTCGATCAGCACAGTCACTGCACTTTCCTTCTTCGATGGTGGATTTTTCCTTCTAGAGGGATTTCCAGCTCTATTTTTTATGTGTGGGCTCTAGTTGGGTGCCACGTGTGCGTGGGGTGTGGCTGAGGTTGAGCCGACAAACGTGACAAGTCGAAGAGGCACGATCACTTGTCACGGACAGACGGACTCATGTTTACATTTTATTCTCTTTCCGACCTAAAAAAAAACTAGGTAGCTGTTCGGATGGGCTGGAATCAGCCGCTGGGCTGATTCCAGCTGGGAGATTCAGCTGGGCTGATTTTAGCCGTTCGGCTGACCCAGCCCAGCCGTTCGGTAGGCGGGGGGATAAGCCTCCGCCGCTACAGCCGCAGCTCCTCCCCGCGTCATTGTGCTGTGGCCGCTAGGGTTTGCACCGCCCCTCTCCCCCACGCTCCTCAACCTCTCCTCCCACAGAGGCACTCGCCGCTCGCTGCTCCCGGCGTCAGCCGTCGTCCCCCCTGCCCGCCGCCTTCGTCCGACCCGCCGCCATCCTTAGGAAAAGATCCAGACAGGGCCGTCGTCCCCTTTGCCCGACGTCTTTCTCCGACCCGCCGCCATCCTCCGTCAAGATCCAGGCGGAGCCGTCGTCCCCCCTGCCCTCCGCCTTCCTCCGGGCCGCCGCCATCCTCCGTCCAGATCCAGGCGGGCCAGTCAGATCTAGGTTGCCCGCCACCACGCCGGCACCCCTCCGGCCTCCCTGCGGCCGCCGTCTCCATCGAATCACGTCTCGCCTTCGCAGATCTAGGTATGTGTTCACTCCTTCTTTGAAGAGCGTCATTTCTTTTAGTCCGATGTGCATGATGTGTGTGTATTTGTTTCTTGTGTTTGTCTATGTCACGACGTCTAAGTGTTTCGAATAGTTTTGATTTAAGTAAAGAAAATGCTTACTCTTGTTATCTGGTGTTCCAGAGAGAATGTTTATGTGTTGCACGAAAGAAAAATATGAATCCACTGCCATTAGTCTTGTTATGTTCAGTACATTTTAATAGGCTTGTTGTGCACTTAAAGATGTGCTTCTGTATGCCATATAAGTGCATTGTGAAAGGTGTACCCCCTGAAAGCATGTGTAGATTTAGGTTTTCTGTTTGCTGCCACTAAGTGCCTATTAAAGTAACCCAGAGATATGTAGGGTTACCACTTAACTTGTGCATAACTGTGTCCTTTGTCAAACCTAAGTACGTTCCTTTTTTTCAGTAAGCCAGCATTCATCCATTCCGGTCCGTGGGCAAACAAATTACATCCAAGAACCCTCCATAACATCAACTCAAGGTACTTATTCCCTTTTCGAATATGAAGCAGCAATATCAAGCGAAGTTGTAGTCCACTTATTTCACCAAATCTGGCTCTAATGCGTTTTATCTGCAGCTTGTCAACAAATTTGCCCGACCTGGCAGCTTCTTCCACTGCATCTTGCTCCCCGCCGCATCAAACTCGATACAATTTGAGGTTCAGACGGTCCTATCCAACTGTTAAGGCAAGTTTGAGCATCATAGTACGTATGGTTGCTGCTGCTTACTGTCTATACATGTATATTGCTGCTACATTATGCACATATTAAACTTTAGTATGTATTCTATGGGTGGGAACAGATGTCTGAATCCCGTGTGAGTTGGGAGCCTAGCACTACCAAACTTTTGTTGGACCTATGCATAGATCAGAAGCATCAAAGTAATATGACCACCAAAGGGTTAACTATGCTTGGGTGGACCAATGTCGTCCGAGCCTTCCGCTAGAAGACTGGATTGACATGGAGATCGAAGAGGTTGCAGAACAAGTTAACATATTTGAAAGATAAGTACACCGAATGGCGTGACCTTTCTTTGAAGCAAACAGGCCTTGGACGTGACCCCAACACAGGCGGTGTATCTGCTGATGAAATATTTATTTTGCCAGATCAAGGGGTTCAAGAGGTAAGTTCTCTAGTCCTACCTAGCGTAATATGTATTAATAATGCAGCTCAAAGTCCTTTGTCCTAATTTGTCATCATCTAATATCAACGCCATCTAACTGCAGTTGGGAACAGATGGCCTTCCTGCACCCCCAACCACAGAACAGGAGGCCACCCATGTGGCCAAACATGTGGCCAAACCACCCCCGTTCTTGGAGGAACTGGAGGAGCTGTTTGGTCACGAGGCCAGAGACCGGGGGACATTGCTCAGTGCTGGAGGAATACGCGAGTCATCAAGCAGTGCTGGTCCTTCTCATACTCCTCCAGCCATGAGTCCGGACCCCATTGCAACTTCTGCTGTTGGTGCCCTTGGTAAACGGCCTATACGGGAAAAAGTGGTCGACAACCCTCAAAAAAAGAAGACAGGAAGCTTGGAAGATTATGTCAAAGACCTATCAGAAACCGTTGCGCAGCGATTCTGTGCTCCCTGTGAGGCTTCGGACCAGGAAAAAGTATTACAGATCTTGGCAGAAGAAGGCATCGAGCAGGGGACTGAGTTGTACTGCAAGGCTATTTACCTATGCAATAAATCAATGAATCGTAGGGCCTTCACCAGCATGACAACCAAAGAAGCGCGGATTTTTTGGATCAACTTCACCTGGGAGAACACTAGAGTTTAATGTTTGTTGTGTTGTTTAATGTTTTGTCTTGAACTTTATCACTGCTCCTTATTTAGTTTTAATGTATTCAGCATGTGGAAGTGAACCTTTGTTGATGAGATGTAATAATTTAAACCGGCTGTGATGTACTAATTAGTTGTTCCTGAGTACTACTACTTCTTGAATGCATTCTTATCATATTGATGATACACATAATTTGCGGCTTTGATGCAGTTTGTTTCATAGTTTCTGTGGTCTTTTGCAGGGCTTCGGGATAGGAGGGTCGGTGACCAACCTTTGAGGATAAATAACTGCTCGTCACTGTAATTGGACAAGGTAATTGTTTTAGCTCCACTTCAGTCATGTACCTGTTCTCACATTTCTACCTCTGCTCAGCTCATCCAAAGATCAGTGAGCTCATCCAAATATCACTGAGCTAACACTCACACACAAACTCAATCACACTTTGGTGGCTGCAGGTAGTAGAATGAGAAGGAGCAGTGGAAGAGAAGATGACACTCTAGTTGGTGCTGGCCTCAACTGATCCGCAGCTAGGCTGCTAATTCCATTATATTCACAGACCAAGACATTTACAAGGTATGGCTGACACTATTCCAGTTATATATCACCTGTGTACTACTGCTTTGTCTGTCATTCTTTTTGTGTTGTGATCTGTACACATGTAATTGTGGAAATGAGCAGCCAGGATGAATCAAACAGTAGTGACATGTCCAGTGAAGATATCACCCTCTGGTATGGGGTTGCATTTGTGGCAGACGCGCTGGCTGCGTACGCAGCAGCCTCAAGACATCCGAACCCGCTGTTGAGAGATCCTTACGAGCTGGCACACATGACTGTAAGGCAATGGGTGGAACTAAATCTGCAGATCCCAAGGAAGTGCAAGTATAACTTCCATATGTATCCGGAAACTTTCCTTGAGTTGCATGACATTTTAGTTAGTCGTCATGGGCTAGTTTCAACCCAAGAGGTAGAATCAGTAGAGGCATTAGCAATGTTCCTATGGGCTTGTGGGACAAAACAGGGTTGTAGAGATATCAGCGATAGGTTTGAGCGCTCTTTGGACACAGTATGTAGGAAGCTGCGAAATGTGGCAGATGTAATGTTCACCTTTGCACATGAGGTTATAAAGCCAAAAGACCCTAACTTCACAAAATGTCATCCTAAACTGCACACATATGCACCATTCTTTGATGGGTGCATAGGGGCAATAGATGGGACTCACATAAAAGTCCATGTAAACCGTGAGGCGCGTGATGACTTCATGAACCGAAAAGGTTTTACAAGTTTCAATGTGTTGGCCATATGCGATATGGACACGAGGTTCACATTTGTGGGTGCGGGGAGGGCCGGGTCTTGTCATGACATGGCGGTCTTTAGGGATTGCCTTGAAGAACCAGGTTATCCACATCCCCCACCAGGTATGCAACCTAGTTTGCTCATAACCATCATGCAAGTAATCTTTGATATGATAACTATTTGCGTGCTGTTTTCACTAATGTAAATTATCGTGCAAATGGATGTAGGACGGTATTATTTGGTGGACTCTGGGTATGCGCTGCGCCAAGGGTATTTGGCGCCATATCGCAAAGAAAGGTACCATTTCCAACACTTCAGCAACAGAGGAGCAGAAACTGTGAAAGAGAATTTTAATTTCCACCACTCCAGTCTTATGAATGTTGTTGAACGGGCCTTTGGGATACTGAAGGGGAGATGGCATATTTTGAAAGGTGTACCCTTGTATGATAGGGAGAAGCAAACCAAGATAGTTATTGCTTGCTTTGCTCTCCACAATTATTTGTTGGAAAGATCAGGGCCAAATGGAGCGCGGGTGAACTTAGGTGATGATCTGCATTATGAACCATCGCCATGGGTCGAAATGGACGCTACTACTGACATGGCCACGAAGAGAGACTGGATCACCGGAGCCCTTGGCGTAAATGGATGACAGGTATGGATGGTTGTGTGCTTGTTAAACTTCCAAGTGTTACTCTTATTGCTGGTCTTGACAGAATTTTACAGTGCAGCAGCATCTGTAGTGTGAATTGGACAAGGGAGGACATTGGGGAGCGAAGGCGGACATCTGCCAGATGTATTTTGGGGCTGTATGTGTCCATTGCCATTTGTTTTTGTAGCTGAACACATGAACCACGTAGGTAGTGTAAGTAGGCACTGATGCTGGTGCGAGGTGGACAAAATCAGTCCACCTATGTGTTGTAAGTAGGAATGCAAATGCTAGTGAATTCAGTACATTTGTATTGTGGTTAATGTATTGTAGCCATGTGAACTGTAAAGCTTGTGTAGGCTATGAACTGTCCTTAATGTTGTGCTCAATTTGCTGAAATTGTTGATGGTTAACTAAGCTTCCTAAGGTTTGATTCATCTGTGTAATGGAATGGTTGGAACCTAATGGAGAACTGTTTTGGCGCCAAATTTGTATTTGAATCCATCTGAACCTTGCCGCCAATTTTTGAACTGGCTGGACCAGCCGACTGATGATGGCTGGCTTAGCATTGTTGACTGATTGCCACTGTGCCAGCTGCTGTCCAGCCGGCTGGATCCAGCCCAGCCGAACACGATGTAGAGATTGGGCCTATTTTTTGCTTGCTGGGAAACCACGATACCGATTAACAGGAAGATATATCTATAATAGTAGTCTCAAGGGCCGTAACCAATTCAGCGCCTAAATCTTTTCAAGGGCCTGAACATCGTTCTTCAGGTTCGTGGAATCCTCCACTCCAATGCTGAACCTGATCAGGTTCAACCTTGATTCTGTAGATGTCCCTCTGCTCCTTTGAATCACTGTTGATAAGCCATGGTTCAAAACTAAGTACAACTGCATAAGGTGTATCATCATTTTATTCAAATGATTTGAGTATGATGAGTTCTTATCAGTAAGAAATGACAGCAGGCTGATCAATAATGCTCTCATGGCCTCGAAAAGAAGGGGCAGATAGGGTATCTTAACAGAATCAATGAACCTCCGGGTACCATCAAAATCTCCAGCAACCTACACAAGAAAGAAAATTTACGATCAAAATCACATCTCCTTCTCAATGATTCAATGCATGGCAGATCTTATTAACGACAACAAAAATTATCTCAAAACTGACAACACCACCAAAGCCAGTCATTTGAGTCTTGGCAATGACGCAATGTGGCGAGCCAGGATAGTAGACACGTGCAATCTGGAACCAAGAGATAGTATCTTCAGCTATAATTTTTTTTAATAAATTATTTTGTGGGTTCTACATCACGACGTGCCAGCCCGGCCAACAACGCAGCTCATGAACCTGGCTTGCCCCAGTTGTGCCTGGTCGGAGCTGCCAGCCCGTGAGTGGTGTCGCGAGTTTGAGGTCATCCCCAACCCAAGACATATAGTGGCCTACCATATATGAAGCACCAACTGAAATTTGCTATATTAAGAAACTGCGAATGGCAAGGGTTAAGAGCGAAATGCTGACACTGACCAGTGGAGGATTGAACTTGGCACCCTGATTGCTCAGTTTAGCATGAGCCTCAGTGTAGTCTCTAAAGAATGCGTCTTGGTCCTCTGCATATTTCTCCGCATAAACCTGGCTGTGTGTTGTGGATTCTCAGACAGCAAGTTCAACAATTGTTTCATTGGATACCAACACCATACAGTTGAGCATGAGAAATCACCTTGAACATTGGGTCCTCAAATAAAGCAGTATCCGTAGGTAGGACCAGAAGATCCTGATCTCTTTTGTCTTTAATCTCCTGAAATATTGCTACCAAATCAGATGTGGTAAACTCAGATTAGCTTTTCAGTATGTAATATGAGCCAGAAGAGCATACCTTGCAGTAACTGTTATCAAATTTTAGCTACTCAGCTGACCATGATTGCCCACCAGGTGCACCAGGACCATTTTTCTGTAAAAAGTCGCAGCACACAAGGCAGCACGTTTGACTTCATATGTACAGATAATATCAATGGGGTGGAGATGATTTTATATATAAACCACGTGAGCAAATTTAGATCCTTTAAATAGAAAATAGAACAGTCAGATGAAAAAAGACCAAGAGACGATACATGTATTGAACAAAAGCATTCCAGAGAGACTAAGGACAATCCTGTACCAAAGCATTGAGAAATTACAACGTTCTTCTTATTGCAAAATTATAAAATGCCATCCAGTCAGTAATCAGAACACAATGGATGGAATTAATCATGCTCAAAACAGACTTCCTGCACAAAAGATCAACTGATGCTTTGCACCTCACACAAAGAAGACAAGAACATTCGGTATATTTCTTCTCTGGATTTCCCCAGCCACTCTGTTCAGGCCTGGACCTTCCAAGTGTATGTGCTCCAGGCAAGGTAACAATTTCCTACAGAGACATGATTCCAATTCAAAAGAACAGTTCAAAAATCAATTAAAAGCAGAAGTGAAATGGGCTACATGTAATCGTCTGCACACCTTGTCATTCTGTAGAATACCTCCCTCAAGTGGTCAGCAGTGTCTTCATGCTGTGAAGGATCAGGTAGGCAGCATTCTAATATCACAAAAGATAGTCAGTGTTATGGACCAGAAAAAAAACATGTTATCTCGAAGAACAAGCTTCGAAAATAGGAACCATTTCAATTTGACTCATGCATTGCTTGGAAACATTCAGGAAAGTTCTAGATGAATTATTGCATACACATTGCAGTGCACAGAACATATTCTCTGTTTTTTTTTTGCCTTTTTCAGTTCAATTCTCAAAAGGGGTATAATATTTGTGAACTTTGCACACGTCCCACAGGCGACACAATTAATCCTTTACATATTTTCAGAAGTTTAATTGCCGGTCCCATAAGTACAGTAATGTGATACTAAAATAGAATCTTTGACCTATTCATTTAGGTTCAGAGTTTAAAGGTAACAAAAATATGAATGGATCTAGTTTCAGAGGGAATCTAGTTCTATACAAAGAAAAGCTCGTATGGAGTGGCAATATGATAGTGAATTTTGTAACCTGACAATTGACATATGCAAATACAAGAATGAATTACCTCCTTGAGCCCAGAGCTCGTGACAGAAGGCAATTCCTTTTATCTTTACTTTGGTACAAAACTACAAAATTGTTTAATACTTCTGAAAACCATCACTCTGAATTCTATTTTATACATGAAAAGAAACCAACAAATATGTGAAAGAGAACTGTGTCTTAAAACTTAAAAGCACTCATGCTTAATTAGAAGTTACAATCCAATATACGTTACAAGTGAAGAAGATAGTTTACTTTGGAAATATATTGGCCAACTGTTCATGCACTCCATGCTAATAAACAAGAAAAGAGAGGAAGAGATGGGTGCACAGGCATTTAATTTGACATGGATTACTGTAAAGCAAAAGAGACAAATGTAATTACTGGTTCATTATGTCTCTTGCACAATCCTCTTTATTTAATTAACCAAGGCTAAGCAAATGACAAAAAAAAGCATGGATCTGAACGACTGAACCTTCCTTCCCCAATCTATTACAGCCTCAAACAGAGAAATTGTAATAAGTAATCATGGTGGCAGCTGCAGCATGTACAGAACCCACAACCCACAAATTTGCATTTAAACAAGAAGAAACTTTGAAGTCCTCGCTTGTTGGAGTTTGGTCTTCACAGGCAACCAAACTTAGATTCCGCGTGAATGATTCAGTTAGAATAACACGAGACAGGGATAGTGTGAAAACTATGGTCAGTGATACAATGTTATGTAAGAACAGATCATGGACAAGATACTTTAATGAACATAACTATAATTTCGTTACGTAAGCACCAATATTCCCAATTAGATTCATGGTTTTGACCTCTAAAACAAAGAGCAAGCTCCATAGAAAAAAAAATTGGTGGGTGGGTGGGTGGTGGAGGATTGCATACCTGATAAAAGGGCAAACATTGCAACACAAATGCAACACAAATTTATCCATGAAATCAAGTTCCAAATCAGGTACATCATCATAGTCTTTTCTCTTCAGAAAAAGAAATAAAAAATATGAGCACCATGATGGAACAAAGCCAGTTGAAAACTTTGACTACATGCTGCAACTCAAATTTATGAGAAAAGTAGCATAATGATATTGATGTATGCAACCATGATGCACGCAAATCCTACAGATCTTCATCATCCCTAATGAATTAGCATATGGTAATTCACCAAAATCAGATGGTGACATACCGCAGCTTTATATTATCCAGTTGCATGATGGCACGAGGCGCGCAGGTATAGACACTCTAAACATGAACCAGTAATTCCATTTGCCTCTTTTGCTGGCGCGCCCACCGGCACCTGGACTGGCTCCTCCGGCTCACTCCGCAGCCACAGCTCCACCAGCCCGTGCAGCGTGCTGGAGGTGCAGACCGGCTCGTCGCGGAATGTGATCTCCACCTACAGTTACACAGAAATACAGGGATCAGTTATGCGGCAGGCTCATTTTCATCTGTATCAGAATAATTAGCACTTTATTGGCATCATCTGAAGGCGTACAGAAGAACATCAAGTTACTCTGAGTTGTGCAACTATATAGATGCATCAGTCCATGGTTACAGGATCTATTTATTCCCTTGGATATGTGCAACTTAAACTGATTTCTCGAAGCCAGGCTAAATAGACCACAAAAAAGGCTAACTTGCCGGGGATTTAACAAGACTGCCGAAATGGTCATATGTTCGGTCTACATTTCAGAGTCCAGCTATGCAGGGCAGAAATGCAGGTCGCCATCCAAATCTACAAACTCGGCTCTATCTGTAGCTGTTGCGATCAGATTTCTCTGTTAACAATCAATTATATGTATTGTAGTGGTCTAGCACATTCTCATGAGTCATATGTATGCGCTGATGAAATACTGTACAACAAACAAGTCGAGAAGAGGCTAGCCCAGGTTTTTGTTTCTGTATAATAACCAAAAATGGAATTGTATAAAGCAACATCTGAGAAACACACCTCATTTTCATCACCTAGATCCAGTTTCTTCACGATGTACCTCTGCACTGAAGAAATCTGCAAACTGCCATCTCTGAAATAAAGACAAAAATTGGTATTAAACAGAATACATGCCACTACAGCTGAGAAACATTGGATTGCTCGGTAATTTAGCTTACACATTGGAATGGCCTAATGGAACCCTATAAGATAGTCCCATGGAACATAATGTGACTGTTGGACCAAATCACCGGCCCCTCCTCCTCTCCGACTCGCCACCGCCGGAGCGTACCAGCGGAAGCCCGTCCGGCCGTGATGAGGGCGGTGGCGGGCTCCTCCCCACGAAATCCTTCTTCCCCTTCACATCCTCCCCCACCATCCCATCTCCTGCTGCCGGCGGCGGCCGTCGCCCCTGGGCTGGGGAGGCCCGGATCCGGCGACGCCCTGGCCCGCTGGGGCCTTCCCTGACATATCCAGGGGAGGGTGAAGGCGGCGGCAACTCCAGGGCGCACAGGGCTGACTTCGCCTGGGCTGAGCTCCGGGTAGAGGGCATCTTCTTTGCCGCCGGTGACTGCCGCCGTGGGTGCTCGCCTCCGAGCGCCGTCTTCTGGCCCCGATGGGCAATCTGGTGGAGCAGCCAGGGGTTGTCGTCGCCGTGCAATTGGCTTCACTGTGAGGACCTCAACCAAGGGCAGATCTCGGTGAAAACCGAAAAACCGACTTGCTGGTTCGGGCGGCGGCAGCATCTGATGCTTTTCTCCTGAGGCGTCGTCTTGGAGTCTTTGATGTCGACACCATGATTAGCATGGAGCAATGGCGATGGGTGGTAGAAATCGACAACATCTACGTCCAACAGATTTCTTTCGAGGTCACTTCGATGCTTAGATAGCAGCCGATGCATGGTCCACGAGGTGGCGGCCGGTGTTAGCCGGATTTGCTCTTGCTTGGCAAATCAAAGCGGAGGTGACCAGATTCTTAGTTGCTGATCTGCTGGAGAAGACCGCCGGGGAGTGACGACAAAATTTGTATGTCTCATTTCCTACTCAACGATGACCAGAGATAGGAGATCGGCGTTCATGATGGCTCAATAGATTTTGGACTAGGTGGTCTTTAGTACTGATTTTCATGTACTAAAGTTTTTTAAGATATTTTCTTAGATGTTTGTAACAAACAAGGCTATGTGCAGTCACACAGAGACCGGAACACTGTGTGCGTTACTGCAGAGGCCGGAATGCAATTCCATTTTCTAAAAAAAATGTTGATATCAGAGCCGAAATATAATTAGTCAATCAAAAAAGGAACGGTAGCATCACAGATTAACCATATGTATTCCTGAAAAACATTCCTACATCATCATCATGGTAAGTAAATAGCTTGGAGAGGGGACATACGGCAAATAATTGGACAAGTCGCTATGAATCAAAGAAAGAGATTCCTAGCGTTGCAAGAATCAAAGAAATTTCAGGATTAAATGAAACTCACTAAATTGTCAAGTAATTCTTTGGTAGCTGAGGCAGCCGTGGACCTCCTTTCCTGAAAAGAAATTAGCATTCTGAACTGAACTTAGAGAAAGGGCATAGTAAGCTCATCAGATCATATTCCGGATACTGAGATAGTGCAATCTTACTGGCTAGGTGAAGAATTTAATGAGAACCAGATCAGGGCATAGTTATTGGACACAAAATGCTTGCTCCTTTGTCAAGATCATCTTTTTCTAAGGTCCTGTTTAGTTCGTCAACTTTTTTATCGCTACAGTAAATTTGAATGTTTGATACTAATTAGGAGTATTAAATGTGGATAACTGAGAAAACCCATTTCATAACCCCCAGGTGAAATTGTGAGACGAATCTATTAAGCCTAATTAGGCCATGATTAGACAATGTCTGTTGGTATTTCTTACGGTCGCAGATAAATTCGCAAGCGCACGGATACCATTGTAGTTTTCACCCGAAAGTATTCAGGGTATCGAATCCACAGGGAACAAGAGTGCACTGTCTAATCACTAAGGTTTGCCGGATCGATCGAGTTTATATGAAGGCTGGAGTATTCAGGGTATCAAATCCACAGGGAACGAGAGTGCACTGTCTAATCACTAAGGTTGGCCGGATCGATCGAGTTTATATGAAGGCTGGGTAGAGAAGATAACTTAGCACCAAGCTGGGAATATAGCGAAGGGAGTTCTCCTATGCTTGCTTTGGGCACCGGGGTATCCTAGGCCTCTAGAAAATTGCCGGCATATAGCTCTACGTCGTACCTGTACATGGAGGATTACAATGGACGGACAGAGCTGTCACCACCTGCCGCCTACCTCTACTAATCCGTGGGGTTACGAGGCAAACGAGGGCAGATATATTCCTAAGCACCACGCTTACGATAATATCAGCTATCCTAACGAGGCAAACGAGGGCAGATATATTCCTAAGCACCACGCTTACGATAATATCAACTATCATAACCTTGCACAATCTCTAATGATGGATTAATTAGGCTTAATAGATTCGTCTCGCGATTTACCGTCCATCCGTGTAATTAGTTTTATAATTAGAACATGTTTAACCCTCCTAATCTTCAGTTTAAAATTGCTACAGTAAATTCGCAAAATTTTTCACCGATCTAAACAGGCCCTAAACCTGAAGGTAATGGGAGTCTGAACTGTTCTCTTATTCATCAGACATGCATAGCAGCAGCAAAGCAATTCGGCATTGAAGTAGAGTAAGGGCCTGTTTAAATTTGGTGAAAAACTTTGTGAAATTTACTATAGCAATTTTAAACCAAAGATTAGGAGAACTAAACATGATCTAAATATAAAACTAACTACACGGATGGACGAGAAATCGCGAGACGAATCTATTAAGCCTAATTAATCCATCATTAGAGATTATTTACTGTAGCATGACATTGTCTGATCATGACCTAATTAGGCTCAATAGATTCATCTCACAATTACACAGGGGGTTATGAAATGGGTTTTGTCAGTTATCCACATTTAATACTCCTAATTAGTATCCGAACATTTGAATTTACTGTAGCGATGAAAAATGTTGTGAAACTAAACAGGGCCAATATTTCATTTCTTTACTTATCATTGTTTGGAATTAATAAATGTTTCTTGGCCATCTGGATCATTGACGTGGCCTAAACAGAAGTCAATGCAGCAGGTGAACCTATTACACCAACCAGTTCTAAAATCAAATGCGTCAATCAAATCAAATTCCTTTTTAGAGACTGCAACCCATCAGCTTCATAGATTGGAGAGTCAATAAGGCCTCAGATCAAAGCAGTGTGGTCCCTCAAAGAGAGAAGGACATGATGTGGACCGATCTAAAACAATACTTCACCTTCCTAGAAGCCAATGAAGATAAATGTAAGATTTTGGTTTTAGGGAAGATGGCAAATTGCTTTGAAACCTTCAAGAAAAAGCTGTACAAAGATTATATCAAGAATGGCCTTATCCTAGATATGAAAAACAACTACAAACAATTAAGAGATCACTAGGAAACACTTATGCAGTACAAGGTGTCGGAAGAGAGTGCGGAGGCAACTTTAGAGAAGACTGAAAATGCGCGTACTAGGAAATACTTCCACAATCTTGGTACATGAGGTTATCAGAAAGCGATCAAGAAATGAAAAAAGATAGATGATGACCTCATCGCAAGAGGCATTGCACCTCAGACTTTGGATTGTCTAGAGCAAGCAGAAATTGGTTTTATGCTTATGGCGGTTCACTCAACCTTAAAGACGGGTCTTGCGTATTTGACCAAAAAACAAGAGATGCGGCTCAAAGGATTGTGGCTACAGTGCAAGGATAGGTAAAGGCACGAGCTTACTTTTGCCCATGAGACGCCGGAACACACTGGATGTTATTGAGGCAAAGGGATTTTTACATGTAAGGTTGCTTTCGATAATGATTGCTACGTATTGAAGCTGAAGCAGAAGCAAAGCCGACTAGGCTGAGAAGCTTTGTATGTAAGAGGAACGCGTAGCCTCGCACGACCAAAGGATGGCTCAAGAAATAAGCCGGCAACTGGCATTAAAAGTTGAATATCAAAAAGTTGCATTAGAGGGTCGATGTTGATGTTGAACAAGCTGGATGTAAGTATCATAGTAGTGTCGCTTCCACGGAGCACGTAGGTGCAAATGGGGGCGACATATGGTGCACAAGGGCCAACAAGAACGCTACCTCATAGACGACATCATTGAGAAGACCACATGTGACTATGTGAGATTCTTACTCTAGTAAGAAACAAGAATGTCGTGATGGGTTTTGGTTCTACTGTAGCAGTGGTCCAAGAACAAACAATATATGGAGCAGAGATTCCAGTGAGATATGCTAGAGTTGGTTTGGACCAAGTGGTTAAAGGATGGGATGATCTGGAGCTGGATGTCCCTGGAGGTGATGGAGAGGTTAATATAGGACAGGTCATCCATGATTTTATTCTATGTCACAAGCGCTTCATAAGATTTCCGCATAGTACAGACTTGGACTTGCCATCATCTCCCTAGAGCTCAAGAGCAAGAGTATCTCCGCCAACCATGAGTCCACCGTCTCCAGCTCCATTCACCAGGGACCATAGCAACATGAGGCCACCAGCTCCAACTGCATTCACATGGGACCAAGCATGAGTCCACCAGATCGAACCCCTGCAAACCCCGTCCTATTAGCAAGAGCACACGACCCCTCTAGTTCATGCCTAAACATAAGAAAGAAAAGCAGAAGAAACCAAAGCCTTTTGCCTCCTAAGAAAGCATAGAAAAAACCGATGAGGAATTGAGCGAATCAGTGCAAGCAAATGTTGATGCACACATCAAGAAAAAGGAGCCTGAGAAGAAGCAACCAATCAATTCTTAAAATGATGCAATTATTTATTGCCACGATTAAACGTTCTCCAAAAAAAGGTTTGATCGGAATACAACCGCTCTATCATGAAGTTCAATTAGAAAAGGTGCAGAAGAGTGGGTCCACAATTCCCCAGCTCGGAGAACAAGAGAAACAATCCATTTAGCTGCTAAATGTGCTTTCAAAGTATGATAAGCATTTTCTTCACGACCTACTATTTTATATTTTTGTATCCTCGCTCTCTCAAGTTTCATCCCTACTTTTATTTTGTTTCCTTGCTCTCGCGTGTCTCATCCCTACTCTCATTTTGTTTCATGTAGGATGGAGATTCAAAACTGCCGGACAAACAACTTATATAAGTATGGATTCATGGATCCTCATATCATAAACCAGGATATGCTAATAAAGAATCCGAATCTGACATTGAAGAACATATATCATTTCTTGGATAAGAAAAATTAAGGAAATGATACTTTTTCCTTACAATTTTAAGTGAGTGTTCTTTTCCCGTAAGGTACTTATATTCTTTTTCTTACATCGTTTGGAACCCTGTGTTAATATGCCTTTGTGTTTACAACTTCCACTAGATATTTCTTGTGATCTGCATTGATCAAAGCATGGTCTGTGTCCTAAACTCTCTATGGAAACCAAGGACCGGTTACCAAGACCTCATAGACACATTTCAGAAGGCATGGAGGAAACTCTGTCAAAATCACTTGGGTGATTTTAAGGACGAACTTCATTTTAAAACTACGTTCTGGTATGTATTGAAACTGGACATCTCTTGTCATTTTTGATGCCATTCATATTTCATAACTTCCCCCATAAATATGTATGCAACAAGAATCCAGAAACAATTTATGTGGGTACTACGTACTTGACAACCTCCACAGTCTTATTGCTAGCAACCCTGTTATGACTAACGAGTTGACAATGTGTTTCAAATTTTCATTATTTCTATTTATTATTATTTCAAATTGTCACCACCATCAATTTAATGTTATTCTTATAATTGATTTTCTGCATGTGACACATCATGCACCTAAAGCAAGGATTCATCGCGATGGAATGATCAAGGGAAATTCAAGAACAATTTTGTGGATTTCTTTCGGAGCAGGTCATAGATCCTAAGGCAGAATTCTACTATTGTAACACCACAAGTGTTACTTAAGACTATGAGAAGGTCATTAAGGACTAATGAAGAGAAATATAAGGATTAAGAGCTAAAGAGATATTAATGGAGCATAAGTTTGCCCTAGGGGCATTTTGGTAAATCCACACCCTGGAAAGGTTGACCAAGTCAAACTTGGGTAAATGACTTCAAATAATAGCTATATGTCATATATATGTGGATTTGTCAAGTTTGAGAAGGATTCAAACTTAGGATCAAATTTGGTTAAGTTTAAACCACATTTGATGATGATTTTGGTCAATAATCAAGGGCTTGTAACTTTCAAACTAAAAGGATTTAGCCCAAGGTTATATTGAGAGAAATGTAGCCCTATGTTAGGACTAGAACTTTGGTTATTGAAGATTAAAAAGTTTACATTTGGTTTTTGGAGAAAACCTGGACTAAAGGTGGCAGGTTTGAAAAGTGTTATCTGAATTTGGTTGTGTTCATTGATTTGGCCTAAACTCAGAGCAGGATAACTTGTGATCTAGAAAGATTTAGCTCAAGAGCATATAAGCAAAAGTATAGCACTATCATTCCTCTATAACTTTGGTATTTGGATCTCACAATGTTTACATGAAAAGTTTGGAGCAAATAGGACCTAAAGATGACAGTTTTGAAAGGATTCAGAAAATTCAGAAGTTACGTCCAAGTTTCATGCCTTGTAACTTTTTATCCTTTGAGACTTAGGGCAGAATGTTTATAAAGGAATTGAAGCTCTATCATTCAGCTACAACTTTTGTATTTGGAGTTTGAGAGGTTTGCATTCGAAATTTGGAGAAAACTCGAGTTGAACTCGGACCGTTTGACTGAATTCAGAGAGGGATGACAGACTTTCAGATACAGATAGAACAGAGAGAGCTCGAGCGGCAGCCTCGCCACGCAGCTGCTTGCCGATGTTCGGCCGGCGTGCCACGCGCCGTCGTGAAAGGGAGCCAGCACCGTGGCTGCGACCAGGAGGTGGCAAGGGAGAGAGAGCGGTGCTGATCTTGAGCTTAGGTCCAAAGCCGTCCGTGTTCTTCTTTTCTCCTTTCTTTCCCTGATCGTCGACGACATCCACCTCCGCCACCGGAATTCGTCGTCGTCATTCCGTCCCCGTCAAGTTGCTCATGTGCACGACCTAGTGTAAACCTTAACGACCAACCCAACCTGCCTTTTTGCGCCAGAACCATCTCAATCGTCGCTGAAGCCAGGTCCTGTTCCGGCACCCGCCATGGAAGCCGCCACGGTGAGCACCCCCCTTCCAGCCTTTCTCGTCGTTGTTTGACCCTGCAGCGGTGCTCCTTTAGTCCTTGCGCTGCTCGCCGTGGTGTGTGTTGCCCGAGCTCGTGGACTGTCTGGCCGGAACACCGGTTTGCTACCGCTCGGCCTTGCCGACATGGCCGCCGCCTTGGAAACCGCCGCTCAGCCACCTAGAGCCCTTAGGAGCGTGAGCACCGCATGTCCCAGGTCACATAGGAGCTGTTTGCGTCGTTTGTTGCTCTGAATCGAGGTTTCCAGCGCTGGTTCTGTGCTTCGCCGCCGTTCGCCGGTGCGCCGCCGCGAACCACCGCTCAACCAGCTGCCGTGGCGGGGGAGCCATCCGTCCTCTATGGTTCTTGAGAGTGTGAGCACCGGGCATCCAGGGTCGCGTGGAATCTTTTGGCAGCACGCGTTGTCCTGGGCCTCTGCTGCTGGTGCTGTTTGCCGTGCGTCGCCGCCGTGCTCGCGGGATGCCACTGCCGTCACTGCTGTCCTCCACCGTCAGGCCGCCGATTTGGAGCCCTGGTTTGGGGAATGAGTGCGCGGAGGGGTGGAACAGATGGCTGTGAGGTTCTAAGTGTTGGGGAGCTCATCGCCGGTGTTTGCCGCCGAGAATCAGCGCCGCCGCAGTTGGTCCTGGTGGTCGGGCGCGTGCACGCTCGGGAGNTGGTTCTTGAGAGTGTGAGCACCGGGCATCCAGGGTCGCGTGGAATCTTTTGGCAGCACGCGTTGTCCTGGGCCTCTGCTGCTGGTGCTGTTTGCCGTGCGTCGCCGCCGTGCTCGCGGGATGCCACTGCCGTCACTGCTGTCCTCCACCGTCAGGCCGCCGATTTGGAGCCCTGGTTTGGGGAATGAGTGCGCGGAGGGGTGGAACAGATGGCTGTGAGGTTCTAAGTGTTGGGGAGCTCATCGCCGGTGTTTGCCGCCGAGAATCAGCGCCGCCGCGGTTGGTCCTGGTGGTCGGGCGCGTGCACGCTCGGGAGTGAAGCGAGCGAGTGGAAGAGAGGAGCGGCCGAGCTGGGCCTGGAAATCGGCCTGAGGAAGAGTGGGCCGGGCCACTTAACCAGGCCGGAAGGGAGGAACAAGAGCAGCTGGGCCGGGCTCTGTTGCCGGCCAGCAGTGGAAAAAGAAAAGAAGAAAGGGAGTTGGGCCGGGCCGGCAGCTGGAGAAGAAGAAGGAAAAAGAAAAGAGGAAATGGGCCGGGCCCACAGGTCGGCCCAAGAGGAGAAAAGGAGGACTGCGGGTTTGAAAAGAAAAATAGCCAGGGGGTTGTGTGTAAAGTTGGGAAGGTTAGGGTTTTATTAGGTTTTAGTGTTTTTAGTAATGCATTCAATAGGTTAGAAATGCATATCTTTTTGTAGGAGTCTCCAAAATTTATGAAATAAATTTTGGAGGATTAGTTGTATTTTTTTATTTATGCATTCAGGGTTAGTAATCTAGGTTTTGCATAGTTTTAGTAATTAGGTAATAATAGTTTAGTTTAGGGCTTTTGTTTTATTAGTAGATTTCAAAAGATTAGGTTGGATAAGGGCTTCTAATTTAATTTGCATTCTTGCATCATGTCATGTAGACCAAGATGCGTTGCAGCCAGAGCTGGTGGAGGAAGACAAGGTGGTGTTGGAGTCCGAAGATGAAGCCGCACCGCAAGTCTCTCAAGCCGTCAAGCCAGGGATCAGTGAGCCAGGCAAGCCCCGGAGCATACCTGTCCCATTCTAACTTGACTACTTATTGTTATGTTTGAGCCCATGTTTGTGCATGAGATTAGGAGTTGAGTGAATCCTATTTTAATGCATGATCCATCCTTGTTTAGAGCATCTCAGCCACCTTTTCAAAAAGATAGAGTTGTTTAGATCTGTTCACAGTAGTATGAGTCAAGTGTTATCCCGATCACCTGTACAATAGGTAGTGCTGGCTTAGAGAGCTAAAAACTTGTTTAGTAAGTTTTGAAGGTGTTGGGCAGGACATGTGGTTATGGATAATGGAATTTGTTGAAAGCTTTGGTGAATATGAGCTGGTCCTGCCCACTTGGAAAAATATAGGTTTTGTGTGGTCTGCCTGTGGTCAAGCTTTGAACGTACTGAGCACATACTGGTATAAGGAGCCGGGAAACTGATGTACTGCTGTGGTACTAACGGCTGAACTGTGAGTCACCGTGTCTGGCGAGGAACGTGGGCGGGGTCGTAGTCAGTAACCCACATGCCTTTGCCCGGGCACTATGTAGGGCAGGGGATGCGACCCCGGGCTATGTGGGCACAGTTCAGGCAATGGTGGCTGCAGTGGGAAAGGTAGCTTCGTGTGGCCTGATGAGGCGCGCACGCGGCGTGTGTCCCAGGTTTTCCCTGCAGTGTTAAAAATTGATTCGAATCGCCAAGTGTCACGGATTTGACACATGCTTGATCCTGACAGATACTTGTTGAGTGTTTATGTAATGTTCAGCTCTCTTACTTGCTTTATGGTCACTAATCCTATTGTTTGGCTCACCTAGCTGCATAGGATAATAACATGGCAGTCTAAAACATTGCAAATAGAGTAGTAGCATAGTAAGCTATAACCTTGCAAGTGTCTGTTGTTTCGCTTTTAACTCCAAAGCCTTGCATGCCCTTGATCTCCCTTTAGATTAGTTGTCGGGTAAGTCTCGCTGAGTACTTTTGTACTCAGGATTCTTTGACCCCTGTTGCAGTTGAACCTGAAGATTAGTTGCAGCAGCTGGAGCGGAGGTGGTCCTGAAGACGTAGATCATGTCTGGGCACAACATGATTTACTTTGTTAGCTAGTTAAAGTTATGACTTAAGAACCACTTGCTGAACCGTGTATTAACTTAGTTTGAGAGTTAAAATTTTACTACCGTGGTTGTATAACTCCTGCTTATCTGTGTTGTATATATATTCCTTGGTGCAATGTCTGTGATGTATCCTCTGGTGTTGGGATCCTGAGTATGTGTGATGAGACAGTTGAATGTGGATGATTCGGGTAGTCCCGGGGACACTCGACGGAACTCCGGACTTATACTGACCCAGATGTGTGACGTGTCCGGTGTTTTACACTACAGATCACACCTGAGTTAGTTTAAGTAGGACCGTTCCGCCACAGCTGGTATCAGAGCTCATATCCTCAGGACATCATAGATATTGTGTCGAACCCAGTAGAGTGCCCTACTAGGTAGTGATATAGGTTTTTCAGGGTGGCCCTAGTAAACTAACTTCTAAAAGTTATGTATTTACTTTCTGCTAAACTTACGATTTTGTAACGACGCACCTTCAATCAGGTATGAAGGGTGAGTTAAATTCAGCAAAATATAATATTATGACTCTGACTTGCACAAGCTTGCTTGTGTGAGGGGCCCCGTTCACTGATTGTTCGGGGGGCGACCTGTCCCTTGGCTAGCCCGTTGGGCTTGTCTTTGTGGCTTATCGACATCTGCCGCCTGATGTGGAGTGTGTGTTCCTGTCGTGTGATCTTATTAATCACGGCCGCTTAACCCTGAGGAGTGGCCTACACAGGGGCATCCCATATGGCAATGATATGGGACATGCAAACGCCGACCATACGATGGTATGAGAAAAGTGAATATGTGTAAACGTATGAAGCACTGTCCATGCAGTGTTAAACGCATGGGTTCCATTTCTATAGTAAATGGTAATGAATGGTCTTCTGCAGGTACCCTAACTCCGTTCGCTACGTTTAGCTTCGGTAGAATATTATAGGTTGAGAGTTGTACGAAAAAGTCACCGTGTTTATGCGAGAGGTTGTGTGTTTCCTTTCAGGTCGTAGGTTTCGAGCATATACATTGCATACATGATGTATGGGTTTTGGGTAGTTTTCAAAACTTTTTGTTTGTACCCTGGCTTAAGGTTGTGCTCACTAGTGGTTAAAGTGGTTACCAGTTGGGTAGAGGATAAAGGGTGGACCCACAAGTACTTGGTGGGCATACAAGGTTTTCTGGAGCTATTATGGGACACACTTCAGCAATTAGGCTACACGGAATATCTGAAGTAGGTCGGAAAAAGTTTGTACCTAAGGATAGCTAGAAATGAGGGTCAATGTCCCAGTTTATACTAATCTTAAATGGGAGCCACTGTATCAATAGAAAGGAGCTCAGTATTCGGAGTTGGTGGAAACTGCCACTCACAAGGTTTTAACGACCATTTGTGAGAGGCATAAGTTTGACATCATTAATACTAGAGCAAAGTATATTCTTTTTGTACAACAAAATGGTGGAGTCTAGAGGCATAGCCAGGAGGTTCTAATCACTGAAGGACACAAGGAATACAAACCTGTCCTTACAGCGTCTTCCCTGTACATGAGTTCAATATACAATTTCCATCAAGATTATGAATTTGGATATTTGAAGAAGAAGGAAGTGCTTGTAAATACTCAAGTTAGGAAGTAGGCCCCAATAATGGATCCGAAGGTAGGTTGAGATTCCTGAGCTTCACTAGAGAATGCTTATGTCAGATATGTCACCATGATGACGTGTACCATCATGCATCTTTGGGAGAAACTCAGAGAAGCATATAATAGAATGAACCACAATGAGCAAATTGCTAAGTAAACCGAAGGAGGTTTGGTGCCAAGATTACCAAATTTGAAGTCGAGAGGTTAGATTAATTGCATATGATCATGGTCCTTCAGTAATAAGTTGATGAATATCAGATTATGGTAGTTCTCATGGGAGTTAAAGACCAAGAAGAAGTTCCAGTACCAGAGTCTTCACTGCAACTACCAATGGACAATGAGGAGGATGTTGAAGCTGTCAATGATACAAGAAGATGAGTGCGACTTTAGTAAGGGTATAGATAGTTAGTCTTGATCTAGACACTACCCTTTTAGGAAGAGAGTTAGAGCAAGTTTGTAGTAAGGATATGGCTGGAAATGCATAAAGAGTTAGTTTGGAAAATGAGGTTGGGATATATTGTTAAAGGATTACCAGAAAGAGTATTAGATGTCAAAAACAGAAGGAGGATGAGTATAGTGGTAATTTGGTTAGAAACATTGTGGATTTGACATCATGGCATATTATGGATTGGATTATGTAAAATAATCTCAATTGAAGCCGGTTCGCCCAGGCGCAGTGCAAAACTAGATGTGTAGCTTGGAGATGGTGCTTTTAATTGGAATTTTGTAAAGAATGGATGTGGCTTGTCCAAACGGATGGCGCATTATCCGGAGTGCGCAACCGAGAGGAACTAAGCTAAATCTGTGAATTACTACACATATTCCTATTACTATGTTGCTCGATGTTCGACAAGATTACCACTACGACATCGATGTCCCAACCAAGAGGCAACTAACTTCAAGATGGAATAGTTATATCCAAGCACTCAATATAAGGAAACAAGTTCTGGATGAAGTTGAATAGGATGCATATAAGTGTGGACACCCAAATAGTGTTTTTTGAAGAATTAGGAGGATAACCATCCAGAAGATTAGTTATCTGTTGAGTCAAAGTTGCCGAGAATCCTGGTTAAAAGAGAAGTAACAAGTCTGAGTCTATAGCCATGCCATGGGAAGTGTTATGATGTGTGCCCAGAGTGTTTATGGGAATATTTTAAGATAAAGCAGTTGAGTTGATCTTTGAGTTAGCACATCACCAACTTGTTGACGCGGAAAATCGGTGGTCGTATCCTCCGCGTGCAGCACACGAAGACCAGGGAGATCTGCTTCGCTCCAGTGCCAGCCCACACTCCAGTTTAGGTTCGCAGCGTGCCAGTCAATTTGACCTGAAATTGACAAGGAGATAAAATAGTTAAATTACTCTTTGATTGTGCCGGCTTTATTTCAGACGATGGAGTAACGTCGAATTTTAGCCAAGACCCAATCAGGCACGTGTCGGCCGATACCAATCGGACCTCAAAATCGGACTTCATTGATGACGTCAATCGGACCGAGTAATCGGACCTCAATCAGACACCGAATCGGACCTCAGAATCGGACCAATTAGGATCGGACCTTGATTGATGTAACAGATTAGCCTTTGAATAATAAAATAAAGCATAAAACAAGGCCAATATGTAAAGTAATGGATCAGCTGTGTCTTGAAACAAGATATCAAATAATCAAAGTGTAAGCCGATACATTGTCCATCTTGCCTAGTTGCCAGTTTGACTCATCTTGTCAGACCATCTAACCAACCGATCGGACTATAGCCTTTTCAGAGAAATCTAGCTTCGACGTAGGGAATCTAGATTTCTCCAACTATGATCAGATCGGATAGCTAGACAGTCAAACTCAACTCATCAACCTGTCAATTAAACAAGATGCTCGCACAGGTGTTGACCAGATTAAGCAAATAAGCAGATAAAACATTAACAGGATCGTTCTGATTCTAAGATATACTACCAAATAATCAAGCATGACCTAGCTCCGACGTAGGGAATCTAAACCACACTTAACATTCAAATAGCAATAAGGCATAACCAAAGCTTCCTTTGACTAATCAAGATGAATCTAGCTCCGACGTAGGGAATCTAAACCAAGCATGACAATCAAAGATTAATCTAATCGTATTGCAAAGATCCAGCTCCGACGTAGGAAATCTACACCAGTGCAATACTCAAAGAACAACCAGATTAAACCACAAAGCAGGATCGGACCTAGAACGATGTTGTAAGATAAATATTGCTTAAATCGGACCAAGACCAATGCTCAAAGCCGTTGAAGAAGTAGAATTGATTCACATGGCATAGATCTAAACCAATCTAGCAACTTCAAACAAACCGCAAAAACTGCCTTTAGTAACCAAGATTACTCTAGCTCCGACGTAGGGAATCTAGCCTAATCTTGATATCTAGCTCCGATGTAGGGAATCTAGACTTAAAGTGCAGTCCGATAAACGATAATCTGTTGGATAATCAATATTGATCTAGCTCCGACGTAGGGAATCTATATCAATCTTGCTTATCCAGAGATAAATCGGTTGAACAGTATAAACGAGAAAAGGGCGATGCGCCTCAATTCAAAGCCTATACTAGTTCGATAAATTGACTAACTTACTGGTAAGCCGGAGATCAGAACTGATGCAGCCCGTCCACCAATGAGCTTCGTCGGTAACTACTACTAGGGTTTTTGGCGTGAAACCGGGTTGTATTGATTGTGAGAATAGTTCTTTACAATGGACAGGGGGTGTATATTTATACCCTGGTACCCTCCACGCACACAACATGCTAAGAAACAAATATCTAAGCAAAAGGAAATAATAAGATACATGGACTCTATTTTCCCTTTTGTAGAATCCTCGTCAACTAAGCCATTAAGCCTCTTCCGCCTTTTCCCTGAAGAGATCACCTTGCCCGTATATGACTCTTCCACATATAGCATGTGCACCAGACTCCACGTCGTATATTCGAACTATTTACATCCATACGTGTTGCCTCTTCTCCCTGACATCATACCTGCCCTTTTTTCTATTTATTTTAACCAATCTGATCTGCATTAGGACTTCATGCTGCACGAGTACCACATCTTGCTTACGTAACTCCCCTGTATGTATATGGGTCCAAGCTCTTCTTTCCATCGATTTGAGCAGCCATCACAAAATACCTCGGTCACCAGAAACTTGCCGATCATCAGCTATATATATGCCTGCAGCCGATTATCTCTCTTACCAATTCCTTCCCTGCCGATTCCTCTCTTGCCGATTCCTCAATGCTTGCCGATACGGCCGACATTATAGCTCTTGGATGATCACCATCTTGCTGATTCTTTTGATTCTGGATTTGGTCAAAATCTGGTGTCAACACAAGCCCCCCAGTTTCGGAGTATGAAGGATTCATGCTTCGAAATTCTGTAAATCCAGCGTCTCAATCTCCTAGCCGATGTAATTCGCTTCATAGATTCAACACCTTGACTTCTCTAGCACTGCCCTTTTCATAGCCGATACCTTTCTTCAAGCTTCTTTATCATAACATGTTAGCCAATATGAATAATCAAGAAAACTCTACTCTTCCTGCTAAATAACTTGGTTTTTGTTTTTAAATCAAAACATAACTTCGCTCCTCAAATGATTCTCTCAGATCGCTCAATGTGTATTATTCCCCACCAAAGCACTGTGTCATCTCTTTTTCTTCCTACTTCTAATAAGGCATTTTTTGTGGAGCTCAGGGTAGGAGATAGAAAGAAAGCATACTTGCACTGCATATCTTGCAAAGTCAAAAACCAGATCCAGTGGAGAAAATAAGTCATACAATCAGATCAAGATGTGCATGTGTGTGGAATTTTTTGGGTGGAACTCCCTTTTGCACGACTCTTCATTTTACTTTTTCTTTTCAGATATGGGCTATCTTTCATATATATATTTTTTATCACTCTTCCTTATGCTTTTGAGCATGGATAATATTTTTTTTTTGCATAACCCATACCTTTTGCATAATGAATTTGAAAAGTCATGTCAAAGGGATGGAGTATTTTTGTATGGATGGAAGGCATGTTTTTGCGTAACTTCCAGTATAGAAATCAGCATATGAATAGTCGAGTATGTGAATCTAGACCAAACGACATTGATGCGCCCGAAAATTAAAGTCTAGCATACCCAACAATGGAATAATATGTGGAGTGTACGTGATCTCGATCTTAAAAGCATGAAACGAATCTCACAAGGGTCACAAACAATTTGACAATGCTCAATACAAAACAAGCAGCATATGTGTAAGGTTTTCAGAAGATATCAACATATGGCTCTGGTAGGAATTTCATATCATTGAGGAGCTAAGCTATGTGCTTTATTTTCACAAAATAAAATTCCCAAGTATTTCGCAGTAAGAAATAAAGTTTACTTGATCATACCATAGTTTTCGGATCGGCGAGCCGACGTCGTGTTAGCATAGATGTTGAAATCTTCTCTTCTGAATCTTGGTATTCCAGCACTGTTCATTGGCAGCAACGGCATGAGCAGCGGCGGTATCGGCAATAGTAGCGGCGGTATTGGTAGCAACACAATCTTGTGATCATCAGCCCTTTCTTCTCAACAATAAACATCGGCCATCAGCTCAGCCGAGTGATAAAAGTCGGTGCAGCAAGCAACCCCATCAGCTTGTTCACACCGTTACGTGAGTTGCTTGTATTGGACTTCAGTCTTTGTAACTTTTAACTCCGGTAGCTCTGCGTCATCACCATCCTGATCGTCCTGGTGCCGTTCCTTCGTCCTAGTATCCTCGCAGCACTGCGGCAGTACCTCCGGCATTAGTAGTGATGTTGATAATATCCAGTACCTCCGGTAGCCTCGTGCTGGCGGCAAACCAGGCCATGATAGGCTGCTGGCGGTATTACTCCAGGGTCAATGCTGATAAAGTGATCGGCGGAATCGCCGATGCGGACGAAGTGATCGGCGGAATCACCGAGGAGCTACGTCCTTTGGAACTTCCCTTGTTAATCCTTCTTGCTATTTCTTGGAAGTTACCTCTGACCGATCAGCAATCGGCATGGCATTACTGCCGTTCCCTAAGGTATCCACGGCAGCCCGCGGTGTAGACGATGTTATCGGCATTGTCAGTAGTGCCGATTTATCAGCCTCACGGTGGCATTGTCAATTTTAGTATTGACTTGGCATATGGTATCTTCAGAGTGCCGTAGTCGTTGGCGGCAGCCTGACGTCGTCGAGGTCAAGATAATCTTCAAATCCCAAACATCTCAGTAGAACTGCAGAGGAACCCGGTGTTGCCTTGAGTTTGAACTTGATTGTAGCTGTATCGGCCAAATAACTATGCCGGCCCATCGGCCGTCTTGGAGGCAAGACAGTAGCTCTGTATAGTGAATCCAGATACATATGCGATGGCCGATTCAAGAGAACATCCATGTGGGCAAGTACTCATCTTGGTTTTGTGTTGATGCCAATGATTAATTGTATTGGACTCTTGCATGTACTCGTATATGTAGCTTCTATACTTCTTTCTTTCCATCGGCTATATCCAGATACCAGATCAGAGTCATCAACTGGTATTACATGAAGAGCTACCTAGTCTATGTATTTCAGCTGTCTCTCTTTCATCGTTGATCAAATTCATCTTGAGCCATCATCTTCATTAAAGAAATAATTATTGCCATTACTGAAGAAATTGTCATCGGTTACTGTAGCCCTTCAGTAAGCTTTATTAGCAAACCATCAGTTCGAAGCTTCCCCGTGGCTTTTAGTGATCATCATGCAAACTACTTCTTCTATAATCCATAATTAATCAGCTGATGCAGGCACTGAGTCAACCGATACTCATTAACCAACTGTCTTTCACGGCTTAGTAAAGGTCTTCATCGATCTTCAAGGGTTAAAGCTCCACAGCCTGAGAAAGCATTGTCTCTGACAGCAATATATGAAACAGGATTTACTATAGCTCTGCGTCGGCCTCCCCCTACCAACATGCTCTGTGCTGCCTGCCCACCATCAGAACCCACGTTTGCAGCATGCAAGACGCATGTCTCTTCCAGCTGATGGTACAAAATCTCATTGTAGTGGCTCTTTGGTTTGATCGCTGTATTATCATGATCAGATTATAGTCGGCCTAGTTAGATCAGAATCTTTGGGTCGGCCTTGCAACTCCGCACACTGGTGGCCGCGGCGTACCATCGCCCGGATGTAACCGAGAGACTATGGCAGCAAGTTTTGTAGGAGGGAGCCTTCCATGTACCTGCAACATCATTGGCGATGCTGTCACCGTTGTTGTCCGTGGCATGCTCAGCGTCATATTTGTGCCGACGTCATTGGATCATCTGTTAGCTACAAAGTAGAAAAGTATTAACAGCCGATGCATCATTTATGCTTTATCGTCTTGTCCAGTATTTAGTAGCTGAAGAATAAATCAGCTATCCCTCCATCAGCTATCGACAACTCATCGGCCAATCTTGTGTGTATGAACAATTAATTTTGGCCGACAGATTCCCTTTAGTATTACGTATGTATCTCTTGTCCACCTGGATCTCATGGAGAATAAATCCTGACCAGCCAATATTTGTGAGCAATATTTCTATGTTTTTGATCACCTGGCTCCCATGGAAAATAAACTCCAAGTAGCCGATACCGCTGGACAATATTTCTGGGCAGCAGACAACGATTATTCCAAGAGACATGCCCATCGACTACTTTTATTTCTTCTAATGGCTTGAGGAATAACATATCGACCATACGGCCATCAAGCTTAGCTAATGTCACTGATCCATTGTAGGTATTATGCATGGGTTCACAGATAGCACCATTTCCGATCTCGCCAGCCTGTCTTTCTCTATCTTTGTAATTGGCTAGGACTTCTTCCTTGTGAATTTCTCCAGAGCTATGTCCCTCTCTATATTGATTGACACTCTCAAAATTATCAGCCGAGACATGTGCTTCATGATCGGTATCTCCTGACTCATCGAACTTTCTGTCTCGGCTATCCTCTTTGACCATGTTGGTCAGACATTGATTTCCGTCAATCTTTACAGTCTGCACAAGTTCTTGCAATTCTATCATAACAGACTGATTGGTTATCAATCGAGGAATTATTGGTTGATGTAGCTGATGAGCAATCGGCTGCAGACTTAATGCTCTCGACTAACATGCTTCCTGCTGTAAAGCCGATTCTTGCGACCAATAACTTTCTCGTTGTTGTGGCCGAGCCAATAGCTGGGTAGATTGCAGCCCCCCAGGCCGATATTGCTGAACTATCGGTTGTGACTGCAGCCCCCCGGGCCAAGATTGTTGAGCTACCGGCTGTGACTGTTGAACCATCAACTGTTCATCCATGGCTTGTGGTTGATAAATTTCCTGCGGACGTAACTGATAATCGGCATGGTACTGCGACTGAAAAGCCATTAGTTGAGTCGATGCTTGGAACTCCGTCCGCCGTGGTTGAGCCAATAATGGGGTATGTGAAGCCAATAGTTGTGATGCTTGCTGATTGCTTGCCTGCACCATCAACTGAGGAGCCGATGCTTGCTGAAGCCGTAGTTGAACTATTGGCTGTGGAGGCGATAATCGTGGCCAATAACCTCCTGATTGTTGCGCCTTAGCCGATAGCTGAATTAATGGAACTAACGGCTGTCTATTTTTTAAAAACTCAATCGACCTTGCACCTTTCTAGCTATATGATTGCAGAATCAGAGATATGGCCGATGTTCTTGATCGGACTCTTTTATCGGACCAAATATTTCTTAGCCGATGCCTTCTACGTTATCTCAGCTGAGTACATGGATATAATATAATGCCATCGTGGAGCTCATTGGACCATCTCATCGGACCTTGGCTTGATGTGTGCCAATTCTATTGGAGCGTCGGTCTGTACTCTCCTTCTTGTACTTCGCCCTTCTGGCCGACGACGAGCAGACCAACATCTGATCCGATCAGACTGACTGTCGGCCGTGATTTCTGTAGTCCATCGGCTCATCAATCCACTGCTAGTTTATCGGACAGAGAAAGAGTCAATCGGACCTTTTTGCTCTCCATCAGACGTTCCTTGAAGCTTTATAGTCTGATCAACTTTTTGGTCCGATTAGCTTCTTGCAGAAGACTACGGCTCCTGCCTATGCCAGTAAAAATTACCGCCATGCAGTCATTAATAAATCATATAATCCTCGATATGGACATCGGCCGCTAGTCATCGGCTGTTGCATATTGGAATATAATATATTCTAAAATTATTCCATAGCCGATTCTTCTTCTTGCTGCTTCAAATAATATTGAAAATGAAATCTCCAGCAGATGTTTCCCATACAGAAATATAATATAATATTGGACCTGAAAGCTCCAGACGATGTCTCCCCGCATTAACCAAGAATCGACTGATGTAATCAATAGTGGATATATCTGACTTTGATCATACGATTGTGGTCCCACTGGGCGTGCCAAAAATGTGTTGACGCGGAAAATCGGCGGTCGTATCCTCCGCGTGCAGCACATGAAGACCAGGGAGATCTGCTTCGCTCCAGTGCCAGCCCACACTCCAGTTTAGGTTCGCAGCGTGCCAGTCAATTTGACCTGAAATTGACAAGGAGATAAAATAGTTAAATTACTCTTTGATTGTGCCGGCTTTATTTCAGACGATGGAGTAACGTCGAATTTTAGCCAAGACCCAATCAGGCACGTGTCGGCCGATACCAATCGGACCTCAAAATCGGACTTCATTGATGACGTCAATCGGACCGAGTAATCGGACCTCAATCAGACACCGAATCGGACCTCAGAATCGGACCAATTAGGATCGGACCTTGATTGATGTAACAGATTAGCTTTTGAATAATAAAATAAAGCATAAAACAAGGCCAATATGTAAAGTAATGGATCAGCTGTGTCTTGAAACAAGATATCAAATAATCAAAGTGTAAGCCGATACATTGTCCATCTTGCCTAGTTGCCAGTTTGACTCATCTTGTCGGACCATCTAACCAACCGATCGGACTATAGCCTTTTCAGAGAAATCTAGCTCCGACGTAGGGAATCTAGATTTCTCCAACTATGATCAGATCGGATAGCTAGACAGTCAAACTCAACTCATCAACCTGTCAATTAAACAAGATGCTCGCACAGGTGTTGACCAGATTAAGCAAATAAGCAGATAAAACATTAACATGATCGTTCTGATTCTAAGATATGCTATCAAATAATCAAGCATGACCTAGCTCCGACGTAGGGAATCTAAACCACACTTAACATTCAAATAGCAATAAGGCATAACCAAAGCTTCCTTTGACTAATCAAGATGAATCTAGCTCCGACGTAGGGAATCTAAACCAAGCATGACAATCAAAGATTAATCTAATCGAATTGCAAAGATCCAGCTCCGACGTAGGGAATCTACACCAGTGCAATACTCAAAGAACAACCAGATTAAACCACAAAGCAGGATCGGACCTAGAACGATGCTGTAAGATAAATATTGCTTAATCGGACCAAGACCAATGCTCAAAGCTGTTGAAGAAGTAGAATTGATTCACATGGCGTAGATCTAAACCAATCTAGCAACTTCAAACAAACCGCAAAAACTGCCTTTAGTAACCAAGATTACTCTAGCTCCGACGTAGGGAATCTAGCCTAATCTTGATATCTAGCTCGGACGTAGGAAATCTAGACTTAAAGTGCAGTTCGATAAACGATAATCTGTTGGATAATCAATATTGATCTAGCTCCGACGTAGGGAATCTATATCAATCTTGCTTATCCAGAGATAAATCGGTTGAACAGTATAAACGAGAAAGGGCGATGCGCCTCAATTCAAAGCCTATTCTAGTTCGATAAATTGACTAACTTACTGGTAAGCTGGAGATCAGAGCTGATGCAGCCCGTCCACCAATGAGCTTCGTCGGTAACTACTACTAGGGTTTTTGGCGTGAAGCCGGGTTGTATTGATTGTGAGAATAGTTCTTTACAATGGACAGGGGGTGTATATTTATACCCTGGTACCCTCCACGCACACAACATGCTAAGAAACAAATATCTAAGCAAAAGGAAATAATAAGATACATGGACTCTATTTTCCCTTTTGTAGAATCCTCGTCAACTAAGCCATTAAGCCTCTTCCGCCTTTTCCCTGAAGAGATCACCTTGCCCGTATATGACTCTTCCACATATAGCATGTGCACCAGACTCCACGTCGTATATTCGAACTATTTACACCCATACGTGTTGCCTCTTCTCCCTGACATCATACCTGCCCTTTTTTCTATTTATTTTAACCAATCTGATCTGCATTAGGACTTCATGCTGCACGAGTACCACATCTTGCTTACGTAACTCCCCTGTATGTATATGGGTCCAAGCTCTTCTTTCCATCGATTTGAGCAGCCATCACAAAATACCTCGGTCACCAGAAACTTGCCGATCATCAGCTATATATATGCCTGCAGCCGATTATCTCTCTTACCAATTCCTTCCCTGCCGATTCCTCTCTTGCCGATTCCTCAATGCTTGCCGATACGGCCGACATTATAGCTCTTGGATGATCACCATCTTGCTGATTCTTTTGATTCTGGATTTGGTCAAAATCTGGTGTCAACACAACTACAGAAGACCTTACAGACTGCTACCCAAGGATTTAGGAGAACCAAAGAAGCAATTGCAAGAACTAATGGGTAAAGATGTTATTAGGTTTAGTTTATCTCCTAGGGGATGTTCTACTTTCTTGCAAAGAAGAAAGATGGGAGTTTGAGGATCTGCATGTACTACAGAGCTCTCAATGCTATAATGATCAAGAAAAAGTAACCACATCCTCAGAATGACTCATTGTTTAATCAGCGAGTAGGAGGTAAGGTGTTTTCCAAGTTGGATTTGAAGTCAGAATATCACTGGATTAAGATTAAAGCCTCTAGATACATCCAAGACGGCATATTCAAGCCAAACTGTACTACATGAGTATGTGGTTGTGTTTTTAGGATTGACCATTGCCCCAGTTTGGCTTAGCCAAATATGAAGAAGCTCTTGTTAGATGTTAATGCATGGGAAGGTTGCAAATTTGGTGGTGGATTCAACTCTTCGACAATTTTGCCAAAGCTCAGAAGAAAGACTTAGGCATGAGCACCTAAGAAGAAGAATGGGTAAAGGTGGAAAGTTTTGTTTTGGAAGTGTGCATGAAAGTGTTGCCATTAAAAAGAATCCATAGCTTTGGAGGTCAAAGCAAAACAGTTCCAATATATATTGGCCCTTATCAGGTACTTGAGCAAAGAGGTTCTATACTTACGTATAGGCCTTACCCGATCAGCTATTGAACTGGAATGGCGTCTACCATGTGTCTCAACTCAAGAAGTGACTATGAGTTCCTAAAGAAATGGATGAAGATTCAGATATGGAACTAGAATCACATGTGACCTAGGATGAAAGACCTATCCAGAATCTGGGTCAGAAGGAGAAGTACTCATAAAAAAAATCAGGATCTACAAAGTTTAGTAGAGTAACCACACAGGAGATGAGGTGTTTGAGAACAAGAAGATTGCCTTATAGCTAAATCAGTCCTTGGAAATATTGGATAGAACCATGGATGTACGTTAGCATGCAACTACATTGTACTCTTAATAAAGATATTCTGTTATTAAATATCTGACACATTTTCCTTGCCGCTGCTTAAGTCAGATGTTTACCCGCCTTAACTAAATCTCGGGACGAGATTTTCTTAAGGGGAAAGGGCTGTAACACCACAGGTGTTACTTAAGACTATGAGAAGGTCATTAAGGACTAATGAAGAGAAATATAAGGATTAAGAGCTAAAGAGCTATTAATAGAGCATAAGTTTGCCCTAGCGGCATTTTGGTAAATCCACACCCTGGAAAGGTTGACCAAGTCAAACTTGGGTAAATGACTTCAAATAATAGCTATTGGTTATATATATGTGGATTTGTCAAGTTTGAGAAGGATTCAAACTTAGGATCAAATTTGGTTAAGTTTAAACCACATTTGATGATGATTTTGGTCAATAATCAAGGGCTTGTAACTTTCAAACTAAAAGGATTTAGCCCAAGGTTATATTGAGAGAAATGTAGCCCTATGTTAGGACTAGAACTTTGGTTATTGAAGATTAAAAAGTTTACATTTGGTTTTTGGAGAAAACCTGGACTAAAAGTGGCAGGTTTGAAAAGTGTTATCTGAATTTGGTTAAGTGTTCATTGATTTGGCCTAAACTCAGAGAAGGATAACTTGTGATCTAGAAAGGTTTAGCTCAAGAGCATATAAGGAAAAGTATAGCACTATCATTCCCCTATAACTTTGGTATTTGGATCTCACAATGTTTACATGAAAAGTTTGGAGCAAATAGGACCTAAAGATGACAGTTTTGAAAGGATTCAGAAAATTCAGAAGTTACGTCCAAGTTTCATGCCTTGTAACTTTTTATCCTTTGAGACTTAGGGAAGAATGTTTATAAAGGAATTGAAGCTCTATCATTCAGCTACAACTTTTGTATTTGGAGTTTGAGAGGTTTGCATTCAAAATTTGGAGAAAACTTGAGTTGAACTCGGACTGTTTGACTGAATTCAGAGAGGGATGACAGACTTTCAGAGACAGACAGAACAGAGAGAGCTCGAGCGGCAGCCTCGCCACACAGCTGCTTGTCGATGTTCGGCCGGCGTGCCACGCGCCGTCGTGAAAGGGAGCCAGCACCGTGGCTGCGACCAGGAGGTGGCAAGGGAGAGAGAGCGGTGCTGATCTTGAGCTTAGGTCCAAAGCCGTCCGCGTTCTTCTTTTCTCCTTTCTTTCCCTGACCGTCGATGACATCCACCTCCGCCACCGGAATTCGTCGTCGTCGTTCTGTCCCCGTCTAGTTGCTCGTGTGCACGACCTAGTGTAAACCTTAACGACCAACCCAACCTGCCTTTTTGCGCCAGAACCATTTCAATCGTCGCTGAAGCCAGGTCCTGTTCCGGCACCCGCCATGGAAGCCGCCACGGTGAGCACCCCCCTTCCAGCCTTTCTCGTCGTTGTTTGACCCTGCAGCGGTGCTCCTTTAGTCCTTGCGCTGCTCGCCGTGGTGTGTGTTGCCCAAGCTCGTGGCCTGTCTGGCCGGAACACCGGTTTGCTGCCGCTCGGCCTTGCCGACATGGCCGCCGCCTTGGAAACCGCTGCTCAGCCACCTAGAGCCCTTAGGAGCGTGAGCACCGCATGTCCTAGGTCGCATAGGAGCTGTTTGCGTCGTTTGTTGCTCTAAATCGAGGTTCCCAGCGCTGGTTCTGTGCTTCGCCGCCATTCGCCGGTGCGCCGCCGCGAACCACCGCTCAACCAGCTGCCGCGGCGGGGGAGCCGTCCGTCCTCTATTGTTCTTGAGAGTGTGAGCACCGGGCGTCCAGGGTCGCGTGGAATCTTTTGGCAGCACGCGTTGTCCTGGACCTCTGCTGCTGGTGCTGTTTGCCGTGCGTCGCCGCCGTGCTCGCGGGATGCCACCGCCGTCACTGCTGTCCTCCACCGTCAGGCCGCCGATTTGGAGCCCTGGTTTGGGGAATGAGTGCGCGGAGGGGTGGAACAGATGGCTGTGAGGTTCTGAGTGTTGGGGAGCTCATCGCCGGTGTTTGCCGCCGAGAATCAGCGCCGCCGCGGTTGGTCCTGGTGGTCGGGCGCGTGCACGCTCGGGAGTGAAGCGAGCGAGTGGAAGAGAGGAGTGGCCGAGCTGGGCCTGGAAATCGGCCTGAGGAAGAGTGGGCCGGGCCACTTAGCCAGGCCGGAAGGGAGGAACAAGAGCAGCTGGGCCGGGCTCTGTTGCCGGCCAGCAGTGGAAAAAGAAAAGAAGAAAGGGAGTTGGGCCGGGCCGGCAGCTGGAGAAGAAGAAGGAAAAAGAAAAGAGGAAATGGGCCGGGCCCACGGGTCGGCCCAAGAGGAGAAAAGGAGGACTGCGGGTTTGAAAAGGAAAATAGCCAGGGGGTTGTGTGTAAAGTTGGGAAGGTTAGGGTTTTATTAGGTTTTAGTGTTTTTAGTAATGCATTCAATAGGTTAGAAATACATATCTTTTTGTAGGAGTCTCCAAAATTTATGAAATAAATTTTGGAGGATTAGTTGCATTTTTTTTGTTTATGCATTCAGGGTTAGTAATCTAGGTTTTGCATAGTTTTAGTAATTCGGTAATAATAGTTTAGTTTAGGGCTTTTGTTTTATTAGTAGATTTCAAAAGATTAGGTTGGGTTAGGGCTTCTAATTTAATTTGCATTCTTGCATCATGTCATGTAGACCAAGATGCGTTGCAGCCAGAGCTGGTGGAGGGAGACAAGGTGGTGTTGGAGTCCGAAGATGAAGCCGCACCGCAAGTCTCTCAAGCCGTCAAGCCAGGGATCAGTGAGCCAGGCAAGCCCCGGAGCATACCTGTCCCATTTCTAACTTGACTACTTATTGTTATGTTTGAGCTCATGTTTGTGCATGAGATTAGGAGTTGAGTGAATCCTATTTTAATGCATGATCCATCCCTGTTTAGAGCATCTCAGCCACCTTTTCAAAAAGATAGAGTAGAGTTGTTTAGATCTGTTCACTGTAGTATGAGTCAGGTGTTATCCCAATCACCTGTACAATAGGTAGTGCTGGCTTAGAGAGCTAAAAACTTGTTTAGTAAGTCTTTGAAGGTGTTGGGCAGGACATGTGGTTATGGATAATGGAATTTGTTGAAATCTTTGGTGAATATGAGCTGGTCCTGCCCACTTGGAAAAATGTAGGTTTTGTGTGGTCTGCCTGTGGTCAAGCTTTGAATGTACTGGGCACATACCGGTATAGGGAGCCGGGTGTAACGTCCCGAAAAAATCAAAAACCTAAAACACGCTTAACGAGTTTTTCAAAACCTTTTCCGATGAAATTCGAAATTCCAAGTCTATTTAAAATCTTTCCCGTCGCTTCCAAACTCCAAAATCCAACCTTCCGAAAATCCGTTCCCGTCGTTCCAAATTCCAAATCCTATCTTCCCGAAAACCTCCCGACCGCCCGATCCGCGCATCGCGCGTGTGTCCGACCGCCGCCGCGAATCCCGGCTTTTTCCTTTCTCTTTTTCCCTTTTTCTTTTTCCCTTTTTCCTTTTTTTTCTTTTTCTCCTTTTCTTTTTCCTCCTTTCTTCTCCCTTCTTCCTCCTTCCTTTTCCCTCTGCTCGCTCGCGCCCTTGCTCCCTCCTCTCCCCCGAGCACGCCGCGCCGCCCTCTCATCCTCTGCTCGCCGCCGTCCCCCACCCCTGCTGCTCGCGCGCGCGCCACGCCCGCCTGCCTCGCGC